>CM019754.1:19058160-19576770 GCA_009761765.1 Phenacoccus solenopsis
TTCTTTTATAATTTTTATAACTGCTACTCAAAACAATTTTATGACCTTACCATTGTACATATAAAAAGCTTTTATTAAAATTTACAACCTTTTTTTCCTTTGTATATGTGCTATCCTCTATATACCTTTTATACCTGCTATTCAAAACAAGGATGCGCGCGCATCTCAAAACCGATTTCATTTTGATTTTAATATATAGAGAGATAAGTAGAAATATCATGTGGGTAGCAAATTAATTTAAATTTCTTATTGCCTATCCAACTTTTTTGGTAACCACGTAATTAGTTCTACTCTACCTGTAGGTTGTTTTGTTTCAAAACCAGCACCGATTGTCTGATGTTATAAGATATATGAAATGGGGCATGACACTGATGTAATCAAAAATGAAAAATAAATACGTACAAAGCTGTATAAATTAATACATCAAGTACTTTCATTAATTTACACCGAAATAAAAGTATAAAACATTAATATTATTTTGTAAGATTATAACTTTGTTTTGTCTATGTGAAAAGGGCCTGATGTAATGAAAAATAGACTAATAATATTATAGGTAATTGAATATGTTTTGTTACTACCATTTGTCCGTTAGGTAGTGTAAATGATTAAGCATCAACGTTGCTTCGAAATTGTTATTCGTTACCGAAACTGTTTTATATGAAGATTTTGAGGAACTTGATAAGAAATTCATATTTTAGAAGAATTTGTGGAATAAGAGTAAAAGCTGTAATTAGCAATAAAGATATCGAAGCCACTTGGCTTCTTGTTATGGGGAATAGGCACCCCCATCCTCAAGTTTTGGAATTTGACTTACGAATGTACGAAGAATAATCGAATAAAAGTCTAAGCATGTTTAGATTTATCGACACACTTATATATTGCACTGTCAGTAAATTAGAACCAAGAAGAATCACATTTTGCATATTTAGATTTTCGACTTCGACGACCTAAAATTTTGTTTATGAAATAATCTTTCGACCATCACACCACCTTTGTCATCGACAAGTGTAATCATAAGACAATCAGGCAATAGTCAACGCCTTGAAGTACTTTACTTCGTAATCGTAAATATTGTACATCATATTTACTCGTAATCCAGATTCGCTGGAATAAACTAGTCTAGAGAAGTCTCTTCGATTTTATTTCGCGCAAAGAAAAGGAGTACATAGTCGAATCAGATTCGCGAAGTTTAAAACCATCTCGGCCGAATCTCTTTATAATAGATCATAATACTTCTCTAGATGAAGTGTGTACAAGAAGATGGATGTTCACTTTTCGAAAACTTTAGAAAATTTCCGTCTTCAAAAACGTGACGAATTATAGAAACAGTTTTCACTTTTCGTCTCCATGATCTTAATCTAACTTTCGTTTTTTAAAATCATCGGGGAACAGAATTAAAAACCATCTTATTACAAACTGTAACCAGAATTTCCATGCAAGTTTCTGATTGGAGTAGTGCATTCTAAAAATTTGTTTTTTAACATGCTCAACAAATATTTTCATCAAGTTTCCCACAGAGTACTTACCTATTTTCTGAAGTCAAGTTCTAAATTTTCAAATGAATTCAAGTTCTAAATTTTCAAATGAATTCCCATTCATGTTTTACTTCAGAAGAGAATGATTTTCAGTTGTGGATGATCGTTTCCCCATCAGATTTATGTAAACAAGTTAACAAAGCAGAGAGTATTCTAAGGAAAATTTGGAGCTGCGCATACGCAAAAAACTCTTAACAAATTTCTAATCCGATAGTTGGTATGCGTATACTTACGCTCTACGCTGCAAATTTGTTTACTCCACCCTCTCTATATGCAATTAGCTATACTGCGCGTGTTACATAATACGTATCTCGGTATATATGCGCATTGACAGGAATTTATATTTTAATGAAAATGATAGCAATGAATGCAAAGGGTATTATGATTTTTTGACAAAATTTGAAAACATGAAACTGATTTCCGCTTTTGCCGACATTTTGAGTGTTTTCGCTCATTATCAAAAAAAATTGCAATCTGATTCGATTACAATGTTGGACATCTCCAAGCAAACGTTATCCGTTAAACAAAAATTAGATGGACTGAAGCAAATCGATCTTATTGGTGGATGGGTGTCCACTCTCAATGAAAATTTGAAAAACCTCAACGAAGATGAAAATACGATACAACTCCATGGTATAAAACTTAAGTGTGAAAAACCAAAAAGACTACGACAACACCATTTATTTGTGACTGAACGGAGAAGTGCTGACTCAATTATTAATGATGCAATTGAGTCACTGAAAAATTTTTTAGATGAAAGATTGTCATTAGATGACACAATTGTGACAAGTACTACGCCGTTCGTTACCTCACAACCGGAAGCAGATTTGGAGGAAGTCCATAAAACTTGGGGCTCAGATTTGAATCTTGAATTCTTGGGACATGAATACAACGATATTTTAGAGTTTGAATAGATCGCTTATTTGAAAAGTCAGTCCTTGAACAAATAGTTCAACATTTGGCAGGCAACGAGAATTTCAAAACCATTAATATTATTATGGCAAGAATCCTAGCAGCAAAGCCGCACAGTGCCGACGTTGAGCGACTAATCAGCGCAAATAATTTGTTGAAAACTAATTTGAGAAGTAACCTTCAACTCGAAACGGAAAATTTATATTTATTTGTTCATTCAAACATGCCTGCATTGGAAAAATTCAACCCTAGACACGCGGTATTACTTTGGTTGAAAAATAAAGAACATCGATGCAAGGAAACACCGAAAGCCAAAGACCAAGTGTGGTATAAATATATCTTTGAAAACAGTACCCAAAATGAAGAGGAGTTACCGAAAAAGTACAAAAAAAAGTCATTTATTTAATTATTTACCTTTTCCTGTTCCAAGTTGTTGATTTGTTATAATTATAATTACCTATATCGCTTAGTGTACACCTTCATTTGATTACCTACATTATAAGTTGTTGAGATAGGTAAATCTTTCACCTACTTACTTTAATTACTACTAGCGCTTACTGTGTTATTATTGTACGACGCAACTGCTTTTCTCCGTCTGTGGTTTTTCGGTTGCGTCACACTAGTGAGTAAGTAAATGATCTACCTGAAGGTACACAGGTTTTTCATGTTTGTTCTTTTGGTTAATAAATTTTCGATCTCCTTTTGGTATATTAATTGTGTTATTACAAAATCTCAACATGGTAGCAAGCGTGGTTCTCGATGACGGCTGAATTTGGTGGTGTTAGTTTTTTTGCGTTTATTTGTTTCTTTTCGAATTGTTCCCATCATCCGGTGTTGTGATATTGTATATAGGTGTTGGGTGGTTTATACTTCGTGTTACACAAATGTGGTAAGGAGAAAAGGATCGGTAAGTCTTTGAATTATTACAGACGAGAATCGTTGCGACAGAATTTCGAAATAAATTAATTGTTTTGTGAGCGACAGTGGAAAGTAGACATGCGACGGCCAAACTCTTTGCACTCAGCGGAGTGAAAGATTTGAAATTCAGGATTAAAAGGGCGAGTGACATATGAAAATGAGAAATATCGTATACTTATTGGTTTGTTAAACTAGTACGATGGATATAAGTGGAATAAACTAGCGACAAGGAAAATTTGGAAGGGAACTATTTTAATGCCATATTGTTGTGGGTGAGAAAATGGTTGTTCACATGTGACAGACGCCAAAACGAATTTGTATCACTCCGCCTGGTTAAAACATAACTTGATTGGTTGGCGCATGTTGCGCATTCACACAATATGATTAGAAGAACCATTACTCGAACTTGTTGTCAAAAAGTAGTTTTATTTTAGCTAGTGCATGTGAACGAGAAGCATCTTAAGCGTGTTTGATGTGTAAATTATTAAACATACAAATTTTGCGTACGATATATTGAATATTTCGATTCATTCCAAATATCAAACTGTTTTAGATCTCGTGAGTGAATTCATTATTTATATGTCAAAACATTAAGAGCGTAAGTAGGGTTTATTTACATGTTGAATTGGTATTAGACAGTGACCGATAGTTCATTTTTATAATGCTAAATTATGTGTTAAAATTCATATCAGTCTAAAAGACCGAATAAACCGAACCACCAATTAAATATCAGTCTCCTGCGACAGCAGCGAACACATTTAAGGGAAAATGTGTTGGTGTCTAGACACAGGAGGGAATTATCTCGCGTTGCCACAAAATCAATTTTGACGGATAAATTATTAATTTAAGTTGACGGATATGCAATGCAATTAGCGTAATTTTACCAAAAATTGTTGGAGACTAGCGTGCGAGTGGCAATGGAGATAAACCCAAAGCGAAGTGATTGCGATGTGCATTATGAAAAATAAAAATTTTAAAGGAGTGAATAGGATATCGAAATGTATTTCAAAACGAGTTCAAAAACGTTTTAATAATTTTATACGAGTGAAGTAAACAAGATACGAATTTTATTGACAGTCTATCGACAATTTATCAATGGATTGTACGCGACGGTGCGGCCAGAAATTAAATTTATATTGGTGGAAGTGTAAAATTTATATCGAAAGGTTTATTCTAGGTTTCCAACGGGGAATCGGCGTCGCACGTGCGTTCCGTGGGCGTTTGTGAACCCGGAGGAAAGCGGTTGAGGAAGGCTGCGCGTGCGTTCCGCGAGCTGGGTGCAACCGAGTGATCCGCGGGAATAGGCACTCCTTAATAAACTAACCGAAACTGCGGACTCCCTGAGGTCTAAATAAAACAAATCTCTAAAAATAAATTTCAAATGTACAAATGAACTATCAATTGGTCACACAATAAAGTACAGTAGAGTATATCTTGGTAACTATTCTAGGTTGAAAATGAATCAACGACAACGTGAGTGGATTATTCAAAATTGCGACGAACCTGAACCACATGATGAGCTGGAACGACTTCGTAGGGAAAATGCGGAGCTTAAAAGGCGACTTGCAAATGTACCTGCTGAAATGGTTCCGAGGGTAAGCGACAGTATTACAAATCATATGACGGATAAAAGTGCGAACAGCGATGGTGGTGAAAATGATGCGAGTGATGAAAGGGAAAATATAACAGCGACTGATATTAAGCAATTAGTTCGAACCCTTACGAGAGATCCATTGCGACGCGAATTTAAATTAACAGAAAAGAGTCGGTTAGATCTATGGTTAGATCAATTACAAAGCGAATTTCGAGCTAGAGGTTTACCTAATTTTACGAACGAGGAAATTGCGAGAGCGAACAGCGACAATGACTTAGCTGAAAATGCGAGAGATATTATATTTTCGAGACTCGACGAACGTTACCAAGGCCAAGTAGTCAAAATTAGAGATCCGTTCAAAATGATAAGTGTGATTTGTGATTTTAAAAAGGCCGAAATGAATTTAAATACAGCCGCGTTACGTAAGAAATTTAATGATATGAAACTGGGTAAAGGCGAGCGTGTTTCAAATTTCATACAGCGACTTGATGAAATTATTAATACTTTTGAGTTCATTGGAAAACCATTAACGGAAGAGGAAATTCTTGATCAAGCGCTAAACGCAACTACAAACGTCTATCCTAGCGTGCGTTTACGCGTGGTAACCCTAAATATGGTAAAACAAATTAAATTTGCAGACTTTAAATCGATCTTATTACAGGAGGAAGCTGCAGTTGGTGGTTTGATGCCAGCACGAGCAAACTTCATGAGATGCGAGAATTTGCGACGGGACGGAAACTGCGAGAGCGACAGAAGTGTAAAGCGACAGAAAGAAGAAAGGGTTAGATGCTACGAGTGCGGCGATTTTGGACATAAAGCACCGCAGTGTCCGAACCAAGGCAGGATAAAATGTTACAATTGCCACCAATTCGGAAACCACAGATCTGCTGAATGTCCAGTAGTCGGCATAGAAGGTGTGAGTCGACTGCTGAACCACCCTGCAGTTAGGCGACGGGCTCCTGAAGTGCGAAGAGGCACTCCGAGCAATAGGAGAACATATAGGTTTCCAAGAGGCGGCAGATATCAAGGTAAGTTTAATCCAAAGCCAAATTTTAAGCGAGTTAGCGAGCGACCAATATTCAAATCTATGGTAAGCAACAATCAACGAGGCAAATTTAATTCGAGAATAGCGAGAGGAGGCACAAAGGCACGTAAAACGTACACCTACATGAAATCCAAACCAAGTGAGAAATTGAACTCTACACTAGCGAACTTAGCGACTGTTGATGAGAATGAAATTGATGAGTATGAGGAAATGGAGTTAGAAAATGACCCTAACTTAATCTCTGGTTTTGCAGGACTAGCAATTGCGACGGAAAGACCATTGTCGGAGTCCCAACCCAGCGTATCGACAGTACGAGCATTTGTAGCGACGGCAGCAGCGACAGAACGAGATATGAGTCCATCGACGGGTTTACAAGCGACAGAACCAATGAGAGATGCGACAGAAGATCCGTTATCTATATTGCCTAAATCATATAGACTGAAAGAAGAAGCCGAACAACGACGCAGAGAGGCGTTAATGGAACAACTAAATGCGAATGTTACGGCACCTATTGCAATACCTGAACCAACGGAAATCTGGGAACCAGACGATAGTCTTCCCACGTTCGTCTACCGACCATTACGAAATCGGCTATTATCTACAGTCATAGCAAAGGATCTACAAAGAGCGTCAGCGTTTGTACAGACTGTACAACAAGATATGGAGAACTTGGAGGCTGATGGTTTAGGAGGCGAGATCGACTCGCAAGAAATACGACAGTTAAATCTGCCGAGCATCGATGAAACGCAACGTGATATATTAACACAAGGTAAGATTAGGTTAGTTAATTTTATTTGTGACACTGGTGCTACAGAACACATGTGTAAATTCAAATCTGTATTTGCGAGTGTTAGGAAAAGTACGAGTGAAATTGTAGGAGCTAAAAATAATCCGGAATCCTCGATCAATGTTAAATTAAAAGGCGATCTATCTGGAAAAGTTAATTGCGACAGAAAGAAAAACATAGTGTTAGAAAATGTTCTTATAACTCCCGAATTATCAGAAAACTTATTATCGATAAGGAAATTTGTCAACAATGGATACGATGTATTACTCACAAATGAAAACATTGTATTTATAAACAAAACAACAGGTAAAAGCGAATTTTCAGGACGGTATATTGATCCATTCTGGTATATTGAAATCTTTGCAGATTCAAACGCAGATCCGCGTGCGTTCATTATTGATTCAACAACTGACCATAGCTATGTTAAGAAAGTTAAACTCAGCGACTCCGATAATGTACCTAATAATAATGTGAGCGACGGAAAGGATAGAGAAAAGCCGAATGGTAGCGAGTGTGCAACATATAATGATAAGCTAGTTGAAAATTCTAACAACAGTGGACGGGGTGAGGAACCCAAAACTGTATCGACGGAAATTATAACAGTAAACAATCCTTCTCTAGTGCCACCAAATCCTATTGGGGAGAAAGAAAATTTGAGTATTAATACGTTACATCGCGAAATAGATGAAATGGTATATAGTCTTGAAATTGACGTAGGTGCGACAGTTGAAATCAATGATAATGAAGACTTAGACATTTCGAGTGCTGGAAAATTGTCAAAACATTCGATGAAGGAAAACCAAGGGATGCTATGGCATATTAGGTTAGGACATTTATCATTAGGTTATTTACGACGACTTCAAAAAACCATTCCAGCGCTAAGCAAAATTGTTTTCGGCGACGATATACTTGACTGCGAGATCTGTGCGATGGCAAAAATGTCTAAAGCCCCGTTCGACGAAATACGAACTCGAGCTAAAGAACAATTAGAATTAATTCATTCAGATGTGGTAGGCCCTATTGAACCTCCATCATATTATTCAAAATTTCGATACTTTGTTACCTTTATCGACGATTATTCTCGATTTGCATTTATTTATGTGATGAATCAGAAAAACGAAGTTGGTTTATGTTTCGAAATGCTTTTAACGAATTTGCGAGCACATCTCGGTAATGCGACAAGAGTACGAAAATTGCGATGTGATAACGGTACTGAGTATACTGGAGGTAGTATGAAAGATATATGCGAGAGAGAAAAGATTGAGGTTGAATTCACAGAACCCAATACCCCTCAACACAATGGTGTAGCTGAGAGATTTAACCGTACCATCCAAGAGCGAGTGCGATCTATGATTTTCGATTCTGGTATGCCGAGAGAACATTGGGATCTTGCATTAGGCACAGCTGTGCATGTATACAATCGTTCGCCACACCGGGGCGTAGATTTTAATTTACCTATTTGTAAATTTCTACCTGATACAAATTATCGTATGGAAAAATTACGTAGATTCGGTTGTTTATGCTATATACTAAGGAATCAAAATCATTTTCTTAAACTCGATAAGCGAGCGGTTCTTGGCGTACTAGTAGGATATACGGAAACTGGTTATCGTATTTTATTACCCAAATCGAAGAAGATAGTTCGAACTAAACATGTGCGATTCATTGAGAATAAAACTTATAGCGACGTAGATAAAATAGAATTGTTAAATACAAATAGCGAAATTTCTTTAATATCGGAAAAGGAATGGTTTGTAAATTTTTCTTCAAGCGAGCGTGATAAGGAAAAAGGAACGAGAGATAAAGGGGCGAGCGATCAGGCAACGAAAAATAATGAAAGCGATAGAATATCACATACAAATCCTGAAAAGTTAAGAGACGAAACTGTAACGGGAAATCCGAAACTTCAAGACGACGATTTTGACCTTGAGAGCGTGAGCTGCGAAGAAATTGAATCAGAGTTTGCCAATGCGTTGATGGTGCTACGAGAAACTCTACAAAAGGACAAGGAAACGAATACAAATTGGGACGAAACTTATCACTCATTATTGGCAAAAATACAAAATGATCCAGAAAACTATACGGAAGCAATGAAGTCGGCTCAAAAGGAAAATTGGAAAGCTGCAGTCAATGAAGAAATAGAAGCGATGATCAAGAATGATGTATGGGAAATCGTTCCGAGGCCCAAGGAAACCGAAAATTACAAACCAAATATTCTGGACTCACGGATGCTCTTCAAACGAAAAATAGAAGGAGATGGCAGTATAAGGTACAAGGCGAGATTGGTCATAAGGGGATTCCGAGACCAGAAGGAATACGTACTGTGCGAGATCTATGCCCCTGTGTCACGACTCACCACTGTCAGAACGAGCCTTGCCATGGTCAATAAGTTCAACTTTAAAGCATACCAACTAGACGTGAAGACAGCTTTTCTACACGGTGAAGTAGATGGCGAAATTTTCATGGAAATACCGGAGGGATTAGAAGCGACAGAAACAGAGCGAGTGAATAATGTATGTAAACTCAAAAAGGCACTTTACGGCCTAAAACAAAGCCCAAACCGATGGAATAAGAAATTTACCGAAATTGCAACAGAATTAGGTTTTAAATATGAAATTAATGATCCGTGTTTATTATACATTGACGACGGCGAATTTAGAGCATTTTTAATTTTATATGTCGATGATATTTTATTAGCTGGAAACTGCGATCAGAAATTGCGAGAGATAATTGCAAAATTAACAGAAAAATTAGACGTTACATGTCTTGGTGAACCGAAAAAGTATCTAGGTATAGAGATTGAGCGAGACTGGGAAAATAGACAAATTTTCCTACATCAAACTAAATATTGCGAGAGTATATTGGAAAAATTCAGAATGCAAGAGGCTTTTCCCCAAGATACACCAATGATAACTAAAAGTGCGAGTAAACAACGAGATATGCGAGAGAATGAGAATTCAGCAACTGCAAATATACCCTATCGAGAGGCAGTAGGAAGCTTGTTGTACTTAGCAAACGGTACGAGACCTGATATTGCATTTGCTGTGAATTTATTAAGTCGAAGGCAGAGTAAACCTAAAAAGTCTGACTGGTTAGATGTCAAGCGGGTATTCAGATATTTACGAGGAACAACTAATGCAGGATTAAAATATTCGGGAAAAACAAACGATTTGATAGCATTTGCCGATGCGAGTTTAGGTGACTGCGATGAAACTAAACGCTCAACAAGTGGCGTGATAGTAAAATTGTATGGAGATGTAATAGCGTGGATTAGTAGGCGACAAAATACCGTGGCTGGTTCGACATGTGAAGCTGAATACAATGCTATGAATACAGCAACTATGGAAATTCTTGCAATTAATGCAGTTACCAAGCGAGCGATAGGTAAAACATATTTACCAGCAACGATATATGGTGACAACACATCTGCGATCGAGAGTGCAAGTAAACCAGGGTCACCAAAATTAAAACACTTAACCGAAGTTAAACAGCATTATATCCTAGAGTGCCAACTGACCGGGAAAATTAATATTAAATGGGTATCTTCAAAAGATCAACAAGCTGATATCTTAACCAAGTCGTTACCCAGAGCGAGCTTCATACATCTGCGAGAGAACTTAATAACAATCAAAACCAAATAATTGAAAAATTAGACCTTTATTAATTTATTTATTTGTTCAACAGGGTTACAACCATATAAAGGCGACGGTGTGATGGAGAGTGCGGAGAGATTAGCTTTACAGCTCGGTGTATTAGCCAGACGGATACACCAAGTAGAGACGGCAACAGATGCCAAAGATCTAAAGAAAATGAGAAAGCGCGATCAACTCACTGAGGAAGAAGAAAGAGCAATGATGGCCCCACCTGGTGTAAACCCTGACGCAGAATTCGGTGACGCGAGACAAATTAACGACTTAGAAATCGAAGACTTTCAAGATGAAGGAATCGAAAACGATGCGTTAGAAGATGAACTACTTGGATTTTCTGAACCCGAAAATGACAACGAAGACGGAAATCCTGGCAACAATGTTTAAACCTCAAATAATTTCTTTGTTATCTTTACTTGACTTCTCTAAAGCAATTAATTATGTTTCCTGTATTTTACATAATGATTAAAATTCTTTATAGGTGAATTAATTCGATAGCAAATTTAATACTCTATATTCTGTATATGCATGTATTTGTGTCATTACTGTTTGTGCATGTTCCGTTTATTAAGTAATACCACATATATGACTTTGAAATTATATGCGACGGATATACGAGTTCTTGTACGTAGTTGCGACAGCATACTTAAAAGGTTAGAGCGAGTGTGAATGCGAGCAAGCGTAGGAAATCACTTGTAAATATGTTTGTTTAATTCCATATAAGTTAATTTTAAATGCTGAAAGATTTAAAGGGGCGTGTTGAGATAGGTAAATCTTTCACCTACTTACTTTAATTACTACTAGCGCTTACTGTGTTATTATTGTACGACGCAACTGCTTTTCTCCGTCTGTGGTTTTTCGGTTGCGTCACACTAGTGAGTAAGTAAATGATCTACCTGAAGGTACACAGGTTTTTCATGTTTGTTCTTTTGGTTAATAAATTTTTCGATCTCCTTTTGGTATATTAATTGTGTTATTACAAAAATCTCAACATAAGTTATGTTTATAAAATAAATGAAATTTATTTTAAACAATAAACATAAAGTTAAAAATGTGTGTTAAAATTTTTTTGGAACTGCGCAAATTTTTTGGAACTGCGTATGCTTTTTTTTGGAACTTCGCAAAATGTGCGGAGCTGCGCTTTAGAATACTCCCTGTAACAAAGATATCTCATGCCACACATTTGAGCTTTCTGTTGAGATTAATCAAACCACAAATGTAAAATATATTGTAATTGTATCAAATTCAACATGGACAAAGATCTTGGTTAATAACTAAATGATATGAACAGATTACAGGTCAAGAATTAAGAAGTAGTATTACAATTTGATTTCATTTGTTATGTCCAAATTAGTAACTAAGTAACTTAACTGTGAGTTAACGTCATTATCATTTGCTTCAAGATTTAATCCGATTAAAATATACAGTGAATTATTACATTTTTCTTCTACAAATATGCGATGATACTTTCTGTCTAAAATTTGAATCAATGCACCTTTAGAAGTTTTATTATAATTTGAATTCAAATAAAATTCCATACAGTTCAAAAATCAGACACACGTCTAGTCTATTTCTGTTAAAATTGTTTTTCTCTGTGATACATATATTTTGAAAATAGGGCCAAAAAATAAACAAAATGATGTAGAACAGCTTCATTAAGGGGATGTTTCCTTTCTAAAGTTATTTTACGTAATATTTTCTTTAGTGTACTACAAAATTTCCATAAATATTTTTGTATATCTGTGAACATAATATCTAAATATAATGCAGAATCTTTCACCAGAGAAAAATCCACATTCCAAACAGTGATGTAGTAATCTATGATTAATCGTTTAAATTCATCTTCTATTTCTGGGTTTGGAATTTTAACATCTATTGTATTTCTAGTGATTCTGTTGGTTGTCAGATAAACTTGCTCTAATGCTCTAAGTAGAAATTAAATAAGAGACTTACATCTTCTATATTAAAGTTTGGATTTTGAATATTATTTTTTAGTATTACAATGTCTTTTGGGTAGGTATAGTTTGCTAACTCTATTTATTTTGATGCTATTGCCCCGAAGCAAATGAGATTTGAATACATATAATCGAGGTAAAACAAAACCTAACGAAAGACTGGGTTAGGTAATAAGAATAAATGAAGTGTTTATGAGATAAGTGACTTTAGAATCACAATTAGCAAATATTTTTACAAAACTACTGCTAATTGTGAGGCATATAGTTTTTTTTGTTAATTTCAGGTTTATTTGCAAAAGAGGAAGAAGAGATGCTTAAAATATAAGAAGTCAATTTCAATTAAATGTGGTGCGATAAACAAATAGCAAACCTCTTAAAATAGAAGTTACTAAAATTAAAGTTACAAGATGTAGATAAGGTATATTAGCTCATTTTACTATGTGAACCTTATCATTTATAGGTTTAATTCTGGTAACTTCAATTTTAAGAGATCCTACCTATTATTCGTATTCTTCATCATTATGTTAAGAAAACTATTGAAAAAAATCCATAATTAATTAACACCTTCATACTTACATATAACAGCAATGTTTTATGAATGTTATGAAACAAAAACACTAAAACTTCACCAAACAGAACACAAAAACTTCACCGCACAGATGGGTATCGCACGAAAGTCACAACACAAACTAAGCTTGAAACTAAATGTTGACTTATATTTATAATAAAATAACAAGTTTCCATCAGCCAATCGCAGAGCACCATTTTTAGAAGTAATCTGATTGGTCCTAGATTTTGTTGCAATCTATACTTATATGACTTGTTACCTGTGGAAAAGATCAGTTCAACGTTGATCGTTGAACTGTATAGAGTAAGCTTGTAGGTAGGTTTATGATGTTAAGTAGTCTTTGGGATCGTGGTTGTGTCTTGGTGGTTTTCTGGTCTTGTTTGGTGGTTTTCTGGTCTTGTTGGGTTCTGTGTTGAGGTTTGTTTGTCGGATAGGGTTCACTTTAGGTAGTCTATAGTTTTTATTTTTATGTTTAATTTATTATATAGGTAGGTAGGTATTATAAATATAAGTTATATATTATATATTATATATAAGGTAAGTGAATGAGGTGTGAGAAGTGAGTGGTGAATAAGGCGTGTGAGGAATAAGGCGTGTGAGGAATAAGGCGTGTGAGGGATAAGGCGTGTGAGGAATTAGGTGTGTGGGGAATTAGGCGTGTGAGGTGTGAGTAGGGATTGGGAATGGGTGGGTTCTAATCTAATCCTATGAGAATTCTCGGGCTCTCGTTGTGTCCGTGATACGCATTTTAATGGGGGACTGTACATTTGTAACCTCGTCGGTCTGTTGATCGCTCTTCGCAGGGTTCTTTGAACTTCGTGAGACGTAAGAGAGAGGTGAAGATTACACGAAGCCATTGGAGTGCGTGTCTTGGACATAAGGGGTAGCTATCCTTTCCTATCTATAAGGAACTAACTCCTCGCCTTGGCTTACGAGCTGAAAAGAGGGCACGGGCAGGGCCAGTCGAGGGCAGTTCTCGGTGGCGCTCAACCGTGAATGAGGTTTGGAAAATTTGTGTTTGAAAGGAAGTCTTTGAAAAAAAAAATAGATGATAAACAAAAAAAAAAACACATAACAGACATTCTCGTTTCTTTGGTAAATAAAAAATAAATCATAAAATAAATCATAAGAAATCAAAATAGGCACAAAAAGGATTGAATAATAATGAAATTGAATGTAATGATATATTTTCATAACACTATGAAGAAGAAATTTTTCTCTCTCTCATTCCTTTTTATTTGATCTTGTTGAACAAAATTAAAGGCGTAACTCTGCGAAACTTAGGTAAAATGCAACAATAAAAAATATAAATTGTGATTCATCCATCGAACACAGTCTACTCCTTTGAACTCGAGCGTGTTTGCGAAGCGTCGCGTATTCGCGATCAATGGACTGCTAATAGGATGATATGAAATTGAAACATACAACTTAGACGCACATACACCAAATCGTTCTGCGCATGCGCTAAATATTGCCATTGGTGTTTGTTTTCATTGATAAGGTGATTACCAAATTTATTGTATTTTGATTATATTTTAATTTATTCAGATTTATTTCTGCAAATAGTTATGATTCAGCATCAAGTTATAATAAAAGAAACATGATAAATTTAATCCACTCTAATTTTAAATCAGCATCATCAGGAAATGAAAACAGACAATTTTCGTGTTTTTTACAAATGAAACATTATTTTTTGTACATTTCTTTATCCTACAATATAAGTGAAATGAAAATAGAAACTAATTCAAGTTAAGTATAAATGATCATATTTGAAATGAAACTTACGGCTCCACCTTAAGAAGAATAACAGATGGAACTGCGTCTTTTTTCAACATTTTTTTTTTGTGGAATTTTTATTGAAATCATTTGCTAAGAAATGGAGATTACAAATTCTAGTATTATTAGAAATATAAGCAATAATATGTTCCGCAACTTGACGCATGCGCAGATCGATTTTGCGTAAGTGCGTCCAAGTTGTATATGTTTCAAAACCGTGTTCGTTTTTAACATGTCCATGTATATATGGTCGAAGCTTATAAATAAGTTATAAGTATTTTTTGTTAACATACCAGCTAAATTCCACCATAGATGAAGGAGCTAACATCGTCATGCACTTACCAATGATTAGCGATACAATTATCGTGACCTATCATAAATACCATGCGAAAGAATCTCATTTATAAACCAAAATGATAGATAAGTATCAAATTGGCCAAACCCAACTCATTCATTCCATTTATTCGATTTATTTTCAAATAATTTAAACATTTCACTGTGTGAGTCTGCAACTGGCGGCAAAAATTCCCCATTTTCAGAACTGATAAGACCATTAAATGTAAACACACTGCTCTGAAGGGTCCCAAATGAAATACTTCAACGAAAAAAAAAAAAAAAGAAGAAAATATCTGCTAACTGGCTCACAGCCTTAGACGGGCGTGGTAAGTATAGGTTTCAGGAATTGGAAATTACAAATAATTTTCATTTTGTGCATATTATCGGCACTTCTTATAGCGCCTTAATGGGTACTACAGAGTACGGACTAGCTCAACTGGAAAACTCGCTGATTTGTGAATATAGTAAGACCTACACCCTCATAGAAAAAAACTATGATGTAGTGAATATTGCTCCTCCAGACTTGTAGTATTTTTGTACAGCTTGAACTATAGTAATTACTGCTAGTAAAAACTTGTAGTATTACTTAACAGTAGTGTTGTACCTATACACCTATAGTAATATTAGTAATATCATACCAACTACTACGTTTAATAACTACTAGTGAAGATTTGTAGTATCACTGGTTGTCCACTACAAATCTTCCAATAAATGAAAACAATAATTGGAAAGTAATTAGTAAAATAATGATTATTTATACAAAATTATATTTCTTTGAAAGCATAAAAAGGAAATACACTGCCATTACAACAATCCGATGATGAATAGCATTGATACAGCGACCAGAATTGAAGCAATAAACACCTTTTTGAAACAATATTGTAGTAGCGAAGAAAAATCCACAGAGAAAAAAAAACTATACAAATTTCTACATTAATATTCATAATAATAAAAAAATATTTAATCTAAATCAAAATTTCAAATATTATAGGTAATCAAAAATTAAAAGGAAATTGAGCCCTTTTTAAAATTAAAGCTAAAGAAAATCAAATTGAATATCATTTATCAAAATTATTAATCAAATTTAAATTCCCTTTTTTCGACGCATTATTGCACTTAAACACATGCTTCATTTTTACCTCTAATAATTCGAACTTTGTTTGGGACAAGTTGTGGTTTCGGAACAGCTCCAGGCACCTTTTTTAAACAGTGGTCAAGTTTCCCTGTTAATGAAGAGGAAGCCAATTCTTGCTTGGTGAATAATACTGAAAGTGCGTCGCATACAAATGTGTTGATTTTAGATAAATTGCAATGTTTGAAATGAAAAAGATGAAAGTGATATTATTGGTGCTTTGAAAATAGTAAAAACACTTACACTGTGCATTCAAGTTATTTTTGTGTATAGACCTATGACCAAGAAATCCTATTTTATGTTAAAGTGTTTTTCTTTTCTTCTTTTTTTTTTGTGTTATCTCTTCATTTTGGCTCAAAATGGATCCAGAATGGGGCGGATCATAAGAATTTTGGTAAAGTTTGAGGAACCTTAAGTAGCCATAATTTGCATAATATGTGTTCATATGATTATTGCATGACAAGAAATACTACAATTTTCTATATTCAACTTCCTAAGTGGTTTTGCAAAGGATAGGGAGGGATTTCAAAATTTAATATTGTGTGTAGACTATAGACATAATGTGGTTAACGTTATTTACAAATATGAACAGGTCCCATTTTGAAAATTCAGCCCCAGTAATGCGACGTGGCTGCTTACATTTTTGTATTAAATCACTTAGATTTACGGTATAATTGGCGCTATCTACCATATATCAGTTTGCGTTTCGAAATGATGTATTTTTTCATTTGCGAGGTAATTTCATGCGTGGCTGATAGATAGCACCTAGTGTACGTCCTACAATCCTTCCTTCCTTCGTGGTAATGATGAAGATTGTAAGCTTGCGCGCTCTATGTCAATCTTTGATGAGAATGGTTTTGTCACAGTTAAAGATTTCGCTAGTTGTAGTATTTCAATTTTACGTAAATTGCTGGAATTTTTCTTCTTGGTAATTTTGCTCTCGATTAGTTGAAAATTACAATTTATAGGTGTGTAATATATACTTATAATGCTTGGGTTTAATTGTATAAATGATTACAAATTCACGACGGAGCAACCGACTATTTCAATTATTTTCAACAACAATGTTTTCATTTTTGGGGTATTGAGAAAAAGGTGAATAATGTCTCAAAATATAATCAGTCGCGTTAAAAAGAAGAGAGAAAATAATGAAGCGAAGAATGAATGGAATTTATAACCTACTCGTATTAGATGAGCTAACCACACCTTTTTGTAGGAAAATTAAGACTACTATTTACAAAATTATAAATTTCCTATTCAGCGCGAATAAATTTAAATCACAATGTAAAATTACCAACGACCGCATAACTATATTGTAAAACATCCGAATTAAAGCTTTTTCGATCTATTTCCCCCTGCATCTAGTTGCGATCGCGATTATTTCATTAAATTCATATTGAAAAAAGACGCACGTCGTTAGTGCACCATTTTAATATATTCGGTATAAAAACCGCTATAACTCGTGCAAAAAATATACGTATTCATGCTACAACCATAAATTAGCGCTGTCGAATACCGGAAAAAATTCAAAATCGTACGTGACAAATGTAAATTATCGTTCTCCAAGTCAAACTTTCGAACGCTAATAACCGTAATAGGACGAGGGTAAATATGTATATGACGTAATATTACATATCGCTGGAATACGACTGAAAAGTGCATTGTAATTCACTGAGTCCAGCTAGGAAAATAGTGTACTTATTGGAGTGGATTAAAAACGACCTAATTTTTTTTCACTTTCTGTCGTAGTAAACGTGAAAAAAGTTGCTCATTATAACACTGATGATGTAGCCATTTTTTTTTTTTTTTTTTTTTTTTTTGAAAAATGTTGAAATTTTTGCTGGATTTTGAGACGCTGAAAATTTATTTCTAGATTCATTTTGGGAAATTTCAAGTTTTCCATTTTCTCTAATTTAAATAACAAAATTACCAAAAATTCGAATATGTTACTTTCTAAAATATAATTATTATGTCGATAAATATGCTTCTTGAGAAAATGTGAAAAATAAGAAATTTTGAATTTTGACATATTTTACCTGGTAAACTCTTAGTTTAGAGTTTGAAACTCTATTGGATTGTCAAATTTTTCACGTTATTAGAATCATAAAAGACATCTTCCGTCATATTTATTCTCAGAATAAATTATAAAAAAAATTGTAATTTTCAATCCATCGTAGTGTTCATCAGATCAATTACGTAAAATAGGTATAATTACATAAATATATCGTCATATGATGGAAATTCAGATTTAAGAAAGCAATTAAGTTTTTAAGCAAAATATAGAGTAACAGATTGCCTGGCGTAGGTCGCTTCAAAACCACAACCCCGAAATAAAAATAACCCCAATAAAGAAATGCACTCGAACATTCGAATTTCCAGCTTTCAGGAGATTCCCCTCCGATTTACGACTTCACCTGTCATCGACCATCGATTACAACGAAACACCGCAAAAAGTATATTAATAAATGACGTTCGACTGTTACAATAGTACGACAATGTTGGCATTATTAGAACATTTTTCCATTCAGGCGTATCGAAAATATTACACTATAACCCCTTCAGATACGGGCGATGAAATATCGGGTACACCGCGACTACCGTTTGAGAATTACGAGTTACGTTAATAGGGAGCTTGTTATGTAACAATACCGACGCATAGAGATAGAGTGGCGTAAACCCTTGCAACGGTGTTGGGAAATAAAGGCTGCAAAAGTTATCCATCATGGGTTATGGTAATGATTTGAAAAAGCCGGACACATAATAAAAGGCAGTATACTACATCATTACTATGAGAACCTTATCATCGGTTTGTCTTCGCGTATAGGGCGGACACATTGTGATAAATAGCCTTCGTTATGTCCGTTTCCTTCAAAGGGGTACGGATCATTTTTATTTGGCGCGCGGTTTTTTTTTTTTGTAAACGCGTCTCAAAAAAATTAACTGCCAAGAATGAAATATATACGCGAGCAGGAAATTTGAATATACGATATGCGGTTTTTTCTAGCTTTGGATCAATTTCGATACGTATGGCACAGGTACTGTAGTTCAGGTAATTTGCGAGTGAACTTCAACGTGTGTATATCTTCATAATTTTTTTTTTTTTTTTTTCATTAAAAATATTCAGATTGTTTCCCAGAACAATATACATGAAAAAGTTCTATAGATTACCTTTGTACTAATCCAGCCCTACCGGTCTTTCCTCACAGAGTTGAAACTCGTAAAATTGTTTTTTCAAATTTATCTAAAAAATCGGATTAGCCAGCGTTAAAATACCTTACCCTTCAATCAGAGACGTATTGAGAATTTTTTACGCCTTAGGTGACTTGAAGGCTGAGTCCTATTTCTCTTCTTATAGTTTAAGTCATTCGAAGGTTTGCATAAGAGAAGGGAAGGGGGAAATTTGGCAAAATTCATACTAAAGATTTTGTTTTCATTTATTTCTATGTAAAATGCGAAGAACACCATTTTTTTGCATTTTTCGACTCTTTTAAGATTAATTGAATTTGATTCTGATTCATTCTTTTTATTTTTTATGGTTTATAATTTTTACTGTAAAAAGCAAGTACAGATTTTAAATGTGTCACTAAAATGTTTGCCCCCTAGACTTTGCCTGCATGAAAAATGTAATAATTTTTTTAATGAGAATTATAGAAATAGGCATCCCACGAGATTGGGATTTTTTTTCTTTTTTTTATTTCATGAATTAAATCAGGATCCTGTTTGAACGAGCCCAGAGTCTTTCAAAAAGGGCTGCTCTATATCATGTTTGTATGAATATGCAAAAATTGCAGTATTTTTTGCAGAATTTAAATTTCCTAAAACAGTTTCACATATCATGAATTCTGTCTTTGATTCACAGTCCTCTCCCCCTCCCCCTCCTTTTTACCTTTATTATACGTGATAATGAAAATTACGTAATGTGTAGCAGAATTTCTGTTCTTTACTGCTATCTGAATGTAGTTAATACGTATACCTCCCCTACCCTCACTCCTATCCATTTCGCATACTTTTTTCATACTCTCCTCTCCTTTCGTTTTATTTTCTCTCAATTCCTTGGCGTACAATTTCCCTCATGTTCAAGGTCGTAATCAAATATGAATCGATTTGGGCTATGGTATGATTAAATTTGGTGATACATCTGTACTTACCTGAGAACTTAAACCGCTCAAAAAATCCCATTCAAGAGCCGAATAATGATTATGAGAGAAAAACCCCCAGTTGAAAAAAAAAAAAAAAAAAAAAAATCAGCGAATTGTTTTATATAGAGTAAGTCCAGTTTTTCCCTTATTACTTTCAAGTAGCTAAGCAAAAAAAAAAGCTACATGTTTTGAAATGTTATTGTTTATTCTCACAAGTTATAAGATGGTATTAGTGACGTATCTATTAAAATCTTTGATAATTATATTCCATTATACATTCTTGCATTTTTAGCTGGTTTTTAATTTTTTTTAAAAACAACTGTTACAGTGTATCAATTATTAGAAGGGAGTAAGAGGTGATGAGAGACTTCAAATGTTTACGTTTCGGACCATTTGTAATGGATCTAGTGAATTTATGTTATCATTAAATTTACGTTTTTATTCTCAAAAGAATATTTATAGGTAACCAGAAAATTTCCTCTGTTTCGTGTATTGTATACATTCGAATGGCGTGCTTCATCATCAATCTTCCTTTGCATATTGTGCCAACTGGCTTCAATTTATTTTCAAACATAATTATAATCCTGCGAGTTACACTTCATTTATGTTTGATTTTCAATTTTGTTATCACTATATCTCCTTTTTTTGGTAGCATTTTATATTTCCCTTGGTGTCCAGCTATTTCATTTTTTGATACTATCTTATTTTTTCTGCTCCTAGTCATCTTTGAATTTCTTTTTTACAGTTTTAAAACTTCCTGTCAAGTTGAACGTGAAATGTTACGACTTGGTGTTTTTTCTTGATTTTTGGTTGATTTTAAATGGATGTATTTAATTTGTAAAAAAGTGATCTATTCCTTTTTCAAAAACTAATAATACTTATTTAGCTCTATCATACGTTTATTCCGTTTTTTACTGCAGAAATGAAAAATAAGTATATGATTTAATTTCTAACTGAGTTTTTCATAAAAACGATAACTATTACTAAATTCACTCAAAATTTGATAAGAGACTCTCCTTTGAAATGCGAAAAAAGTACTTTTTTGTTTTTTCGGTACAACTCAAAATGGTGGATTACTCAAATTTTGAGAGAGGCTGGAGAAGGGGCAAATAGCTCATAATTTCCATTTTCTATCTCCTATGGAAGAGTGAATCACGGACATCAATATATACAAATTTCAGCTTCCTAACTGCATTTGAAGAGGAGTAACAGCAAAAAATAGGATTTTTGAGGAAGTTTTGAGTGATAAAATTTCTTGAATTTTCCACACCTCATCATCAAATTAATGTTGAAAGGTCAAACTTTGTATGTGGGATTCATTAGTGACCTGATTATGAACTCTTGAATTTGTGTCAAAATGGATCCAAAATGGCGGATTATCAAAATTTGAGTAGAGCTTGAGGAGCCCCAAATTGGTAAAAATGTAATTAATATGAACTCATATGATCATTGCTGATATGAAGCATCTCCTATTCATCTCCATACATGATGTTGGAGGGGAGAAGGAGGGGTTATCGTCGACTTGAAAACGTGATGGGTTACATGAGAGGTTGAAAATTTTTTATTTTCGGATCATATGATAAAATAAGCCCAAGTGATCATCCTGCTCTGATTTTAGCTTCCCAAGTGAATCTGGAGACAAGTTAGAGCAAAAAACTGCTTTGGGGGGAAGTAGGACTATAGTCGCTAACTACACGAAATTGTATAAATCTTTCATATGTCCTCATCAGATTGATCTAGAAAGGTCAAACATCGTGTGTAGGGTTAGTTGATGACCAGAATACGACCTTCTCAAATTGGGTCAATATTGATCCATAATGGCGGATTGTAAAAGTTTGAAGATAATTGGAGGAGCCTCAATTACCTAGTTCTAATTTGAGAAACATGCGTTCGTATTAATACCGATTTTAGGATCGCTGCTTAGGGGAGGGGAATTCAGCTCCATAAAGTCAAGTGGAAAAGATGGTAAATTGTTTAAATTACCAAAAAGTTTGTTTAAACACCTTAAAAAAAAGAAAAAAAAGAAGCTCTTTGGGAGGGGGTTTTAGACCCCTCCCTTAAAATCGGTTATGGTTCATATGACTATTGTGTGACAAGAAATACTACATTTGTTCTAAACTTGATTTCCCAAGTTTTTTTGGAAATGATAAGGTTGGGGTTTTCAGATTTGGTATTAGGCGTGGCTGCAAATATGATGAACTTAGCAACAGAAAAACTAATTTAAAAAAAAATCAAAATCGTTAATTTATAATGTATTTATTTTATTCATTATATTAAAAAAAAAGTGGAATGTAAGATAATTTTTTGAATACAATGAATAGATAAATATATTGCAAATTAATGGTTTTGAATTTTTGTTAAATTGCTTCTTGTTGTTATTTATTTCAATAATGACGTCATTCTAGACTTTAAAAACTGTTCAATGTAATGAGGATTGAGAAAGAATAGATTAAACTTGTCACCAATGCATCCTTAAGGAATTTTAATTCCTTGATCATGATATAATTTCTACCAATACGCATAGAAAAGATGATATTGAACAGAGATGGGTGGAAGGGAAAAGAGAGAATGAAAAAATTAAAAATATGTCGAGGCTGTTCATGAAAACGAAATTCTGCGAAAAATTGCGCCAATTTACACATTTACACATTTTTCGAAGGGTACCAGCTTCTTCACAAATAAAAAAGATAGAAAACTTGTCTACGTAAAATTGCAAGTAGAACATTTTTTTACCGAGGTATTTTGGCTTTACCTCTGTTGAATTTCGAAATGAATGTAAAAAAATCTACCTCCTTTGAGGGCTCACACCTGCTAGATCTAGGATAAGACGTTTAATATGTTGTTTGCGGTCATAATTTGGATAATTTCCACAAAAAAATGAAACCCAGACCATGTGGAAATCTGTCCGTTTTCAAGTATATTTTGCCTACACTACTGAGTACCCTACGGTATGTAAGGCAATTTAAATGTTTTGGATGTTTGAAATCGACGATGAGTTTTGTATAATGTAGCTGATCGGTTGAAAATGATAGTACGGCGCGGCGGTACCTTTTTTTTCATGTTGTGGGTATTCTTTTGAAAGGTATTGAAACGAAACTCACTCTAACTGAAATCGGTAATCCAGACGGTGACTGTACGGACGCTATATGTGCTCGACGATTATCTGGATGATCAGTGAGACGCAAACGGCGAATTTTTCAACCGTATAGGACACTGAGTACGAGATGATAGAGAACGCATCACTTAGACGGAGAGTTTTGTCATCACTGATGATGGCAACCATCTTAAGGCCGAGGTGAATAGGAAAAGGATTACGCCGGGGATAAGATATAGGCGGCATCTTTTTACATTCGGCGGCGCCTTTTATTAACGATGCGTTTCGGAAACACCGTCAACAAAAACACCTATTGTGTGTCGTTTGTATCACGCATACCACCATTTATATAGGTAGTACCGACTAAATACCCTATCGGTTTCTAAGTTGCAGGCGATAAGTAATGGCTATTTGATAGAGTATCTTTTAAAAGCATTTGGCGACTAGGTCGACACGATGGTTCTTTTGGTACCCGGTCGCGCGTAAAATAACGCGAAAATTTTTGAGTGCTGTTGAAGAATTCGAACGGTCGTCGTATCGTCGCGCCGTGGTACCTGGTAAGTCACACAGGGCAGCGAATACTGATTTGCATAAACGAAGGGCGACTGGGCTGTCATAATTTGCAATTAATATCGTAAATAAAGACGCCAACAAGTCCCACGATATACCTCCCATGTCCAGCCCGCTTGAAGGGTGCGTTGACACGCCGTATTAGCCGTTTAATATTCGCAAACAAGTCATATCGCGTCGAGCTCGATATCTTTATCAAACAAAAAAAAAAGAAAAGCTCAATAAAAAAGTACGAACGACGTTGGTCACGCGATCGTTCATTGTTATTGCCAATAGTGTGAAAACGAAAAACGCCCGATTACTACGGATCGCTTTTTAGCCGCTCGGGTTTTGATTTTTTTCACATTTCGTACCCCATCGTATGGAAAATATATAGATAGATGGCGAAAGAGGGCGACCTCTATTTCACATCAAATTAACTTGTCACTTTATTTTGGACTGCCGGTGCCCGTCTTACCCATTCCAGCACGCGGCTCGACAACGTCGACGCGTGTCGCGCAATTGTAACGTACGTGTATCAGTTACTACCGCCTCGCCCAGTCCCCATACTGTTGCGTGTACAGATCGTCGTGCTTCCAATATGAAACGAATTAATCGCCGAGAGTTGACGAACTTCAACTCGAGCGTGATTGCGTACAGATAGAGGAAGGTGATGGTTGTCGAAATTACACATAGCATTGGAGAATTTGGTAGCTCGACGACCGCTGAATGATGAACAGGTGATTCGGAGGAATCTTTTGATTTCGATGGTTCGATTGTTATCTAGCTACCTTATGAATAAATATTATATTTTCTAAATTTATAATCATATCGGGAATAATGTATACGAAGACTAACAGCGATTCTTTTTTCTGATAAAATCTTCTTAACATGTCTTTATTCGTGGTTCTTTTGTAATATAACGGTTCGATTTCTTGTAGATATAAAAATGTAAAACGATGATACCTAATCTTATTTATCGTGAACCTTCTTCAAGTGGTTAGGACTCTCATCTTGTTTTCGGAGTTTTTCATTTTTTATTTCTTCACTCTTTTTGCAATTTTGAAAATAAGGAAGCCTAGGGTTTCAAAGATTTTTTTCATTTTTTTTTTTCGAATTTGTTACATTATTCATTTTTTCTCAAAAATTTGCTAATTACGTAAATTTCCTTTTTAATGTGGTGGCGATACGAGAATTTTAGTATTAAGGTATATTAATAGAGTGTTGGACGAAATTTCGTTTTTTTTTTTTTTTTTTTTTTTCTTCAGAAAGTGGAGTGGCTAGATTACCATATAGTTGCTGAATGATCTCAAAACGACTTCATAAAAATATTATCCATCTCGCTCTATTTTCAGACTCCTCAAAATGAAGTCAGAAATTAAAAATATCCGAATTTTCAAAAAAACGAAATTTCAAATAATTAAATATTTTTACATCATTGAAAAGGCATACTTTGTCATCCAAAGAATGAAAAAAATTATAGCCTCCAATTTTTTTTTTAATTTGTGTGGTCCTGATATTTTTCATAATGCATTGTAATAATCAGCAATTTCGGTTATTTTCAAAAATGAGGACAAATGGGTAATTCATTGCGTATATACACATTACAGGCTCAGTTGAGGTTTTTTAGATTCAATGGGCGTAATATACTCAATTTTTGTTTCACAATGGTTCCCAAAGTCTTAGCTCTTGGATGGTGAAACATCTATACAAAGTTATTTTGAAGCATGGATATGATGTTTAGGGAAGCCTTGTGAGATACAAATCTAGCATATTTTCCCTTTTATAGTCTGAAGTAACTTGAATTAAGTTTGTAATATGTGCACATGAGCATTGAGCAATGAATTACACTTTTGTCGTCCATTATCTGACGTTTTAATAAGAAAGATCCCTATTACAGCTTACATGATTTGAGAAGGGGGTTCGGGGGAGGGTCCTCAAATCTTTGCATTTCAGACTATTTTTAATCATCCCAAGGTTGCCGAACCGATAATTCGAAATTTCACTGGTTTGGCGAAAAAAACGCCTCACTGAACGTCACTTTCGCCAATTTTTACCAAAAATCACTGTAATCACTTTTTTTTGTGTAGACTTCGTTTAAAAATCACTTTTATCATTGAACTCATGCTAGAAAAATCATTTATATCACTTGTTCGAGTGAGATGTTTGTAAGAGATAGGTAAACGATGATAGGTAGCCAGAAATGACTGTTTTTTAATTTTATTGTTTCCGGAATTTTTTCCTTCAAAAATCACTGAAATCAATGAAATTTTAAAATTTTCCAGCTGGAAAAACTAATAAATCATTGAAATCACTGGATTTTCCAAAAATCACTGAGAAAATCACTGAATTTTTTCAAAAGCTGAAAAATCACTGAGGTTGGCAACCTTGAGTCACCTGAATGTCCAACGTTTTGGTATATGTATTTCCACCCACGCGTAACAGCGGCGGGTATTCGTAAAATTCACTCAAAATTTGGTGAGAGACTCTTCTTAAAAATTAGAAAAAGGTTCTTTTTTCATTTTTTCGATACATCTCAAAATGGCAGATCACTCAAATTTTGAGGAGGGGCTGGAGGGAGGCAAAAAGCATAACATTTTTATTTTTGATTTCATATGAAAGAGTGAGTCATGGACACCAAAATATCCAAATTTTAGTTGCCCAAGTGCATTTGGAGGCGAGTTAGAGCGAAAAACTTTTTTTGAGGAAGTTTTGAATTCTAAAATTTCTTAAATCTTCCATATCTCCTCACCAAATCGACCTAGAAATATTAAACTTCGTATGTGAGATTAATTGGTGATCAGAATATGACCCCTTGAATTTGGGTCAAAATGGATACAAAATGGTGGATTATCAACATTTCAGTAGAACTTGAGGAGCCTCAAATTAGTAATAATGTAATTAATATGAACTAATATGATTATTGGTGATAAGAAGTACACTATATCCCCAATTCACATCCATGCATGATGTTGGAGGGGTGAAGGAGGGGTTATCGACCTCAAAATGTGGTGAGAGGTCGAAAATTTTTTATTAATGGATTATGTGATAAAATGAGCCCAAGTGCCTAACCTGCTCTGATTTTAGCTTCCCAAGTGAATTTGGATGTGAGTTAGAGCAAAACAATGCTTTTGAGGATGCTTTGATTTATGAAATTTCATGAATCTTCTTTATCTCGTCACCAAATCGACCTAGAAAGATGGTACCGAAGACCTTCTTCAGGGGGGGGGGGGGAGAAAACCAAAAATTGCCAACTAATACCATGAAATTTTACCAACTGTTGACTTTTTTTTTTTTTTTTTTTTTGCTCCACGAAAAAATACACGAAGAAATAATTATGATGTCACAGTCTTGTTAGTCTTCAAAAAATTTAAATACTGCACAAGTGGTCAAATTTGCCAACTTTACGCTAAAACTCCAAATTTACCAACTTTCCAGAAGCCAAGGGGGAAGCTCCCCCCTCCCCCCTTTCGGTACGTCCCTGAAAACTTCGTATTTGGGGTAAGTTGATGACCAGTATATGACCTCTTGAATTGGTGTCAAAATGGATTCGAAATGGCGGGTTATCAAAATTTGAGTAGAGCTTGAGGAGCCTCAAATTAGTGAAAATGTAATTAATATGAACTCATATGATTATTGAGAATGAGAAGTATACAATAACCGCAATTCACCTCCATACATTATATTAGAGTGGAGGAGGAGGGATTATCGATCTGAAAATGTGGTGGGGGTTCACGACTTGTCGAAAATTTTTATTGAGGTGTTATATGATTAAATGAGCCCAGCTTTTCAATTCCATTTGGAGGGAAGTTAATAAAGCAAAAAAAGGCTTTTGGAGTGGAAATTGCTGCAGGAAATTTCATGTATCTTTCATATTTCCTCACTAAATCGACCTAGAAAAGCTAAACATTGTATGTAGAGTTAGTTGATGATCAGAATATATGTTCCTAAATTTGTATTAAAATTGATCCAAAATGGTGCATCATAAAAATTTAAGTATAATAGTGTTCATATGACGATTGCATACATGCATAGCAAGGGATACTACACTTGTTCTAAATTTAACTGCTCAAGTGGTTTTGGAAGGGATAGGGTAGAGATATTCAGACTTGGCATTGGATGCGGCTTGTGTGCATGAAAGAGTTTACCTATAATGTTATTTGCAAACATGAAAAAGCTCCAATTGAAAACTCAGCTCTAGGATTGCGGCATGGCTGCTTACTTTTTTACGATCCATTACGCATATAATCGCATTTGTCTCGATTATTGCTCTAAAATCAAGCCCAATTGGTGAGGAAGAAAAAATGAAATTTTTTCCAAGGCTCTGATTTTTTGCGGACTCATGGGTGTGTTTGGAAAAAATGTGAAAAATATGTTTATGTCATTATCATCATAATTCTATTAATAGGAACTTGTATTGCTACGGTTGAGAGATCGATAAAAAAAGCTTTGAAAGTTGAGTTTATGTAGATTTGCTGAATTCATGACAGGAAAAAATGTATGACGTCATTAACTTTTCTTATTTACTTCCAACGTACGTATATTTTTCATTTAATTTTTTTCAAAGGTTTGTTACTGTGATGTCTGTAACTGCATGGTTTTTATGCCACTTCTTTTCATTTAATAATGAATTTTTATCGTGGAAAAAAAACTTGAGGAAAAAATGTTATTTTTGGATATTTTTCGTGGTAAGATTTTTCTGTGAAAAGATCTCTTGAGGTAATGAATGTACGAAAGGATTATATTTCAAATTTTTTGTTGAGCTTGCGACTTCTTTTTATTCGCAGCATTTTTTTCTGCGACCGGTAATCTAGGTAAATAAAATGTAGTAAGTAAATTTTGTTAATGTTGTAATCTTCCTCCTCCGTCTAGGACTTAATTTTCTTCGTTCGAACCAGTTCAAAACTCTTTTTCTCAATCGAATAAAACATTGGCAAAATTTCGGAGATTTATACATCCCCTCAATTCCTCCAAAGTATTGAGACGTTTTCTTCGAACTTGATAAAAAAAAAAAAAAAAACTGAAAAAAATTACTCGTGATTTTAAAAACTTTTAAACTTGATTATAAAAATATTCAGTTGGCAAACTTCGAAAGAATCCGATGATGTGAAATTTTAATAATGAAATTTTGTGTACGTGGAAATTTTCCAACGAATGCACCCGAGGCTTGTATTAAATGTAAAACTTAAAAGCTAAAAACTTCTCGATGAAAAAGCGACGACGTATTAATTGAAATTTTCGTCGGTAAAAAAAAAACAATTTCCCTTGCAAAATAAAACTCCTCTTAATATCCCCAATTCCTTAATCCGCTCGGTGAACGAAACCGCAAAAAGAATTTCATTAGATAAAAGGGAAACCGCGTCTGCGTCTAGGCTCGCCCAGATATTACACCTAAACGACGATAGGTTGAAGAAAAAAATCATAATGCCTCGAAAAACGGCGAACTCCATGCCGGTGACGGCGTATCGTCGACATAATAACGTAATGCGGAATCGATTTTCGCGTGTTTTCTCAATATGAATGGGAAAATATAGGAACGCGATAGGGTAGCGAACGACGGCCGCCTCACAGCGTGTAAAAGTTTTCAGCGAAGATAGTTATCAAGTTTTGACTCGAACTGCTGTGTACCGAAATCAGTTTATGAAACAATTTGTCTGCTTATCGAAGCATGCTTTAAAAGCTCTTCACCGTAATTGAGTTACAAACCTCGTTTCGCAGTTTGCCGCAACGTCGGCGCGTCGTTTCGGCCCGTGTATACTTAAATGACCCCGCGGCTTCTATTACGCTTCCACTCGATCAAAACAATTTTATTATAAAAACCGAGCGACGACGTGATTTCCACCGTCGACCCACTATCGGCAACGTATTTGCTAGGCTGGATTAATTCGCTGGAAATGTATTTACGAGTAATACACTTTGGTACGCAATTTAAGCGTAGATTAGGTAGGAAATTACGCGTATACTCGTAGTGCGCCTTATCGCCTATATCAACCGATTGTAATTTCACAATACCTATACCTCACACGAAGTATGTACTGCGAGCGCGTGTCATAAGAGAACCGAAACCACTTCAAACCAGTAGTCGAATGAGAAAAATAATAGATTCTTTTCAACGTATAATACGTCTGTGTTGTCGGTGGTTGCTTGTTTCGCGTAAATCCACCAAATTATTCGGCGAATCGTTTCACCGTAAAATTACACTCGGCTACCTGAATATACGCGAAACCCCCGACCGAGAGAAATGCATATCTCGAGGGGGTATAAAGTAGCCTGTCCGCATCGCAGATCGTTCGGTAATTGGAAACGTACTTCGAATTGAATGCCCGAGCAAAGGTTAATAGGAAATGTGATATGAGCTGTGACAGGTAGCTGGTTCCATAGACTCGACGTTGCGCTTTCTGTATTCTCTGCTTATTATAGAAATGCCGAAATGTAGGAGTATTTTGATTGGTATATTTTCTAGCTCTCTATTGTGATACCATGTATGTACTAGAATAGCCAGATATGAAAACTGATTAAGGTATTTGGGATTTTCCTATTCGCAAGAACGGTATTTTCAATGAATCCTTGATTCTGTAGATGGGTGCTTTGAGTGAGCCTATCTTTAAAGTGCAGCTATTTGTGAGCTGTGGAGTAGATGACAAAAAAAATTATGAAAAAATTATGCGTACACAGGGACGTACCCAAAGGGGGGGAGGGGGGGAGCTTCCCCCCTTTGCTTTTGGAAAGTTGGCAAATTTGGAGTTTTAGCGTAAAGTTGGTAAATTTGACCACTTGCGCAGTATTTAAATTTTTTGAAGACTAACAAGACTGTAACATCGTATTTTTTCGTGGAGCAAAAAAAAAAAAAAAAGGTCAACAGTTGGTAAAATTTCATGGTATTAGTTGGCAATTTTTCCCCCCTGAAGAAGGTCTTCGGTACACTCCTGTGCGTACATTACTTTAAAAAAAAAAAAAAAAAAGTAAGCAGCCATGATACATTACAGGAGCGAGTCTTTAATTGAGGCTTTGGAGCTTGTTCAAGTTTGCAAATAACGTTGTTAATCCCAAGGACACACTATGGGTTTTTGCAGTTCAGACGCACCTCCCTCCCCTCCTCTCTCCAAGAACAACTCAGCATAATGAGAAAGTAAGACATATTTTTGAAAAAACAAAATCATTATAACATATTTTTAAATCACATATTATGAAAAATACCTAATCATAAAGTATGTATTCATCCCCGCTCGGTTCGATTCATAAGCGTATCGTGGCCAGAACATCATAAATATTGAACAATTGTTGTGAAAGATAGCGGTTACGCAACAAAAATTTTTTATTGATTTTTTTTTTTAATTTTTTTGTATTTTTTGCACTTTTTTGAAACATTTTGCATTTTTTTTGCATTTTTTTGAAATTTTTTTGCATTTATTGAAATATTTTGCATTTTTTTTTCAATTTTAAAAAAATGTTTTTTGCATTTTTTTTTTGAAAGTAAGTACTTTTTTGCCGCCCCTAAATTGCCTTCATAAGCTCGGGCTTACTGTGTCTATCGTCTGATATGGCACAGGCTAAATCCCTTATGACTGCAGGCCACACTCAATACCAAGCCTAAAAACGATGTTTAACTTCTTTAAGTCGATTTGGTGACGAGATATGGAAGATTCATAAAATGTATTGCAGCCATTTCCCCTCTAAAAGCGGTTTTTCCCTCCAACTCTCAGCAAATTCACTTGGGAAGCTAAAATGAGAATAGGTTAGTCACGTTGGCTCATTTTATCATATGACTCTAAAATAAAAAATTTTCAAACTTTCGTGCATCCCCACCAGATTTTCAGGTTGAAATGCTGTCCTTCTACTCTCTAACATCATGTATGGAAGTCAATTGGGGTTATTGTATACTTCATATTCCCAACAATCATATAAGTTCATATTTATTACATTTTTACAAATTTGAAGCTCCTCAAGCTCGACTCAAATTTTGATATTCCACCATTTTGTTTCCATTTTGACCCAAATTCAAGAACTCATATTATGGTCGCCAAGTAACCCCGCATATGAATTTTGACTTTTCTAAGTTGATTTGATGAGGAGATATGGAAGATTCATGAAATTTCATTACTCAAAACTTTCTCAAAAAGTCTTTTTTTCCTCCAAATTCTCTCTAAATGCACTTGGGAAGCTAAAATTTAGATTTATTTGTGTCCAGAGCTCACTTTTTTACATGAAATAAAAAACAACAAATTTGAGGCACTTGCCTTTTCTCCAGCTCTTCTCAAAATTTGATTGATCCGCCATTTTGAATTTTATCGAAGAAGCAAAATTGTTATCTTGTATTTTTCAAGATGAATCTCTCACCAAGTTTTGAGCGAATTTCATAAATACCAATCGCTCTACTCGTGGGTGAAAAATATATATCAATAAGTTGTTCATTGGCCAGATGATTAGATATGGTCTGAAACGTAAAGATCTAAAAGCCCACCCTCCCCCGACCCCCCTTCCAATATCAAGTAGTCTGTAATAGGTACCATTTTCAAGTGGAAAATTCAACTAAAAAAAACGTAAGCAGTCATGTAGCATTACTGGAGCTGAATTTTTAATGAAGGCTTGTTTACGTTTGGAAATAACGTTACAAACCCCTTCATGTCTACAGGCTTCACACAATACCAAATCTAAAAACCCACCCCCTATCTCTATCAAAATTACTCAAGTAGTTGAATTTAGAATAAATGTAGTATTTCTTGCCATGGAATAAATCAGAACAGGTTAGTTACTTGGGCGCATTTGATGATATGAAGACAATATAATGAAACATTTTCAATCTTTCGTGCACTCCCACCACATTTTCAGGTTGATAACCTCTTCTTCTCCCTTCCCTCCTCCAATATCATGTGTGAAGTATGCTTTTTATCCTCAATAATCATATGAGTTCGTATTAATTGCATTTTTACTTAATTATTTGCGTCTCCTCAAGCTCTACTCAAGTTTTGATAATCCGCCATTTTGGATCCTTTTTAAATACTATAAATATTAGTTTCTCAATCGATTTTTAGCACATCAAACCAACGAAAAAACTATCCAAAATGCCATATTCAAAGGAAGACATTATTATAATTTTTTAAGAATGTAAGAAAAAACAATTTTTAAGAAATAATTATGTGTATCGTTTCATGTACGGATTTATATCAATTTATGGACATAATGTATATAAAAATGATTTATTCAAATTTTCATAAATAGTGCCGCAGTTATGTATTCGAAATAATGAACAAATTTCATTAAATGAAATAATCTTCAGTCATACTTTATTCATGTTGAATTGACTAATGAAAAAAAAAATGTAATTTTTTAAATTTTATATCTAATAAAAGGTTTGACATTAATTTTCCAACATCATACAAAAAGTTTGGGTCACAATTAGAAGTAAAACATAACATGAAAATAATACTGCTTCTAGATCCTATTTCTATATTTTTATTTTTATTTGAAATTTTATGCACGTGTACTATAATTTGGAGACATGAAAAAATTCTTGACAGGTGGGGAATCCTTTTCATAACTTCTTTGACAGTAGTTTGTGGGTTCCTAATCAATATATTGAGATACTTCACAAAAAAAAAGTATCAAATGAGCCCACTTCTACCTATGCGCCATCCAAGCAAGTCTTCATTAATTATTTTTAATGTAAGATGTAACATATGAAAGCATTGCATACTTTTGTCTGTCGCATTTATTTTATATCTTTCCTACATAAAAACATTGAACAATAAGCCAGATTCCACATTTCAGTACACCATGGAAAAATACATTCTGTATGCTTAGAACTATTAGGCTTATTTGCAAAGTGGCCCTTACACATCAAGTTCATCTTTTTTTTTAATGAAACCAAAGTAAAACATGGTACCATAAATTTCGTAAAATTTCTTAAACATTTCTATAGCACGTAGCAATTGATAATAATAAGTATACAACGACGAGAGTCCCCTCAGTTTGCGTGTTAACCGCGTAAAAATGGAATCGAAAACCGCAACGTCGGTTTGACTATAAAAATCATCCCTTAAACGTTGTATACTTGGCGCGCGTCATTAAAACGACGCGTAAACGACCATTAGAGGATTAATCGTGCATTAAAATTCGTCGTCTACTTGTAGGTAAAAGGCCTAATGCATTCTGCGGCCAACCATTGCGGCCTGACGCGTAAAAGTATTGTGTACTTAGGTCGTGCGACCGATTCGTACGCGTTATTCGAACGGATGTATTTAACGACTTACGTGCAAACACGTGACGTCACGGTCGACGGAGCTGCCGATGTCGTCGAACTTAATGGTCTGTTAAAACGAATTTTTACTCGAATTTGCAATCTATGCAAAAGGCATTAACACGTTTTTCTCGGGTCGGACTAGCGGATATTTCGATCATTTATCATATTCGAGAGGGGAGAGGCGATCTCGTAAACATGACAAAGCGTCTCAGTCGAAATAAGTAGCAATTTTTCAAAAAGAAGGGTTGTAAAAAAACTTTTCACCAAATAACCGACGACGCTATTGTTGGCGAATTCGACACGATCAAAAGCTCTCTTCGTTTTCACTTTCTTCCGGTTTCCGGATATGTGCGAAGCGTACACGCGCGCCTTTCAATCAAACGACCTTATCAAAGACCTATTAGATACGGTTATTATCGTTTTAATACCGGGCTCGAGTTTTATTGTGTAATTTCGTATGACGTTTGGCGATTATAATAATGTTTGCAAGATTCGCGCGGATTAATGTCAAGAGTATGAGGATTTGTACTCGTGTTGGAAATTTGATCTAGTTAGACCAGTTTGATGATACACTGAAGTCTTCTTTGAGGGAGTTTAAATACAAAAATATTGTAGACTTTTAAGACTATAGGATGATATTTTTATGCTCATAAATCGATAATGTATCTTCTCTTAATATATAATCAAAATATTGATGATTTTCTAGATTAAAAAAATAAACTAGAAAATCTGTTTTTGAAAATTCAATCTAAACAGAAACTGACGTGATGGTCTTGAAAATTACATAGAATCCAGTATAACTTAAATTGAATTTAAGAACAAAAACACAGAAATGAAAACATTCATAAATTTTTCTTTTCACATTTTTTGAATATTTTTAGTTTTTTTGCGTTTAATTTTTTGGTCAATTTTCAATATGAGTTTTCTCAATTTTTTAAAATTTTAGTACCTTTAAAAATGTCGAAAATTTTAATTCTTGTTTTTTTTTTTTAATAATTGAGCATTTAAAATTTTTTTTTAATATTTTTAGACCTTTCTTAATTTTTTATCTTTCTTAAAATTTTTTTTTCAATCATATTTACTTGATCTTCATTTTTGAACTTTTTTTAATGTTGTTGCAAAATGTAAAGAAAGTAAGCATTGAGTTTTTAATTGGGAATTGTTCAGGATTATAAATAACATTGCTAACCTCTTCATGTCTACAGGCCACGCCAAATACCGTGTTTGAAAACTCCAAACCTATCTCTTCCAAAACCACTTAAGAAGTTAAACTTGAAATGAATATAGGTAGTATTTCCTACCATGCAATAATCATATGAATACATATTTCTCAAATTATAATTCCTTGAGGATCCTCAAATCATCTAAAAATTGAATCCTCCCTTTTGTATCCATTTTGATCCAAATTTAAAAGATCATAATTTGGCTATCAACAAACCGTATATACGGAGTTTGACCTTTCTAGATCGATTTGGTGACGAGAAGTGGAAGATTCATGAAATTTCCTGCAGTAATTTCCCCTCCAAAAGAGGTTTTTTGCTTTAACTCTCCTCCAAATTCACTTGGGAAGCTAAAATTAGAATAGGTTAGTCACTTCTGCTCATTTTATCATATGACTCTATAATAAAAAAAATTACGACTTCAGTACCCCACCACATTTTTAGATCGATACCCCCACCTCTCCAACAACAGGTATGGAGGTGATTTGGGGATATAGTTTACTTTTTGCTCCTAATAGTTACATGTGTTAATGTTACCAATGAAGTTTTATTAGCCTAAACAACAACTGCTCGAAATTCAAATATTTTCGATTTTCAATTTTATTTTAAACTAAGGCCTCATCTTAGCAAGTGTTTCCATCAACGAAATTTTTTTCATGCTTTTGAGCGTCATTTAGCGATTACATTTTTCTATTTCCTACACTTTTTGAAAAAAAGCAAAATTTGGGCCCTCTCTGTTGCTCTCTACTCTCAAGAGAGCAGGTTACAAATACTCTTATTAAAAAAAAAAAAATAGTATTACTTTGAAAACTCCTATCTGTGCCCCAAACTGAGGGCTCCAAATTCATGGTGTTGCACAATAACTGATCATCGTTATCGGTTAGATTTCGTCCATCTCATAATCGGTTATCGGTTATGGAAACCGATTAAGAGCTTATTTATAGTTGGTTACTTGGTTGAAGTATGTTATTCTCAAAAATAACGCAATAAAATGATTTGAAATTATAATACGTTGTTTTAGAAACTTTCCTTCAGGGCGCTTTGCATTTATTCTTCCAATTTTTTCATTTCTTTATTTTAAAATCAACTTTTTCACATTTACCTATTTAAGCACCCCTTAAGGAAAATGGTAGAAAAGACAATCTTCAACTAGCGCTCCTAACAGATTTTATTTGGTACTTCATATTATCAGATATTCTGGATAATCGCCATGATTGGAATATTGTTTTCAAAACGAGTACTCGTTTATGCATAATCGGTTATTACCGATTATCGTGCAGCATTACAAATTCGGTTGGGCACTTTATACTCTAAGTAAATAACTTATTAACTCTCATAAAAATCGGAGGAAATACTTTTCTTCACTCCATCCAAATACTTACAATCCCAATACTTATTGTAAACAATCTCTATACAAGATGATTCTGCTAACAAATTGTTGGATATATCCACGGAGTCTTTAAAAAGTATCAACCAATTGGCCATAGAAAAAGTTTAAAAGATGCTTAATTGCTTGCACCTAGCAGGCCATCAATCAAAATGGAATCAAGTCTATGTCTTATACATCCAGTGCAGAAATTGATTGTTTATTTATTCCTCAGGAAATTTTATTACCTTATAAATCGTTGAAATTCGAAACACTTCTAGAATATAGTTTAGTATCGACGATTTTACATAATTAATTTACTTCTTGCCTTTCTGAGAGCGAATGATCTCGATTTAGATGTTGTTAAAATTCAACTCCTACATAATATCACTAATGGAAAAAACTATAGTATTTCTATCACCACTTCATATACCTCCATGGGCTCTATGTTCCTCACCATTGCAAAAGTAGTCATTAGTAACGATGGTATTTCACAGAATGCTTCTATCGGTTCATCGCCTTCATTACCACGCGTGCGATGCCTGAAACCACAGATACAAATCTTGGCCATTACCGAAGCACCCATTACTCGCATATGATTCGGTGTTTATCTAGCGTCGTCGGTTCCAGCCAAAAAAACCTCGCGTAACGACAAAAAATATTGAACCAGCTGTCGTTTACACGGCTAAAACCGCGTTACAACAATGCGCCAATAACAATAGGAGAATTTTGGCGATGAACCGTGAGTTAATTGCTGCATAATAGTCGTCCCCCGCCGACACGTACCCATTATCGTACGTAGTAGTTTTTTTCGCGTTAAAAGAGACAAAACAGATGTTCCAGTAGTGATATAACGTGCCCGTATAGTACAAAATTCCGCTGTGTTCTCCGGTCTCCTCGTCTGCTGGAAAAAAAGAAGCAAGAATTCGTAAAACAGTGCGGTTTTCTTTTTACGAAAAGTGCTCGACCGCTGATAATACGGTATTTGGAGCACGCTTCTAGCTAGCAGCTTACTTCGCCTTGGTGCTGATATAGAAAATACGAAACGGTGTACGCTTATATAAAAAAGCCATATAGAGACGATTTCCAAGCGCAATCTTTACACCGAAGTCAGTCAGCGTAAATTTCTAATAATACATTCTTGTTTCCCGACATAAAAGACGACTGTTTTTTTCATCTTTTCGTATTTTACTAGCAGACAAACCTTAGCTGTTTTCTTCATTCGCCGATACGTTCTATCTTTGTAACGATATTTCTATCCTATAGTTTTAACCATACCTCGCTAAATTCATCTTCGCCATTACCTACACGTGATCGCGAACCAACACCACCTCGTATCACAGGCTCCGTACGCAATACCGAAATAGAAAAAAAAAACGTGAACGTGACTGCTAGCTACTTTCTGGCATTGACGTGTCCGTTTATTTCCGCTTCACAGGTTGGTTAAGTCAGCGGAAAATTCGCCCGCACCGTGTACCCCTTCGCGAACGCGTTTTTCCTCCCTGATTCCGCGTTTATTCTGTTTTCGTCACTTGTTTAATATAAAACGATGCGTATAACCTCCCAAAAGTACCACCGTACCCCTTACGTAGTCGAGCTCGTTGACAAAAAAGCTTAACGTCAATCTCGTTTTCTTCTCTCTATACTCTTCTTTTTTCCCCGACGTAGATACGTTTTTAACGCGTTCCATGCAGGATACGTTAAATTAGCTCCCCTCCTTTTTACCAAAGCGTCGATCTTTCGTCGCGTTAATTAACGAAAAAATTGCTACGTCGAAGGGATCATTTGGTATAGTGACGTGGAGCTATTAAAACCTTACACTTGGACAAGTTCGTTACTCGATCTGATCCAAGTGTGGGGCGTATTGGGATTGATGAGTTGTAATCAACGTAACTTGCAATCATAATTCAAAGATAGCCTGTTATGTACCGATGATGGCCAATTAGGAGGCGGAGGTGAGGCAGGTGTTCTACAATTCCTGGCTCTGAAAGTTTTCATGGCTTGTAAGAGCCTTCGGAAAAATATAAATATGTGGTCATTGAATAAAATTCAAGAATTGGAGTTTATATTCGTCTTGCTCTCCTTCCAGGCCCTGATTTTCTCCATACAGGCCTAATACCTTGGTTACATCTATATTAATTTGAAACAAAACTCAGACATCAACTAAAAATATTCCTTCAACAGAAAGATTAGATGGTTGAGTATCCAATACACAGGCCCACATTGAAGAATAAGCGAAAGGAGGGTAGGCATTATGCTAGCTGCCTAGAATGACAAATTTGTGCTTTTAATGAAATTATTTTAAAAAGTCTCGTTTTCAGTTCTCATAAGATATGCTCCGACAATCACTATGTGTTTTTACTTTTTCAAGTTCAAAATTTGAATGAATAATTTTTCATCATTAGCAAGTGAGTAATTTTATCGAAAACATTAATTCGATTCTCAGCTGAGTTTTTCACTTAAAAACAATAGCTATTGCAGCCGGTGTCTTCAAATCTTTGGGTTTTCAGACATTTTGGTATATATATATATATATATCTATGATATCAATTTGCATCTGATTCACCAAACGGAGCAATTTGCTTCCGATATTTACGATAATTTTTTTCCATTTACTTACTGCATATTAGTGAAAAACAAACTTTACTGGCCAACGCGATCTACCTAGAGGTAAAATATGTGGATGGAAATTGAAACCAGAGGTGTCACGATTCTCGATTAGTCGACTATTAATCACACGATGCCAATAATCGTTAATATCGGCAGTACATTGATTAATCGCGGCTGATTATTTTGTTTTTTGGCTTTGTAACGATACCCAGACAATGCTGAAAAACTATTGGACGAAGTCAATGTTACGTCACTTTTTTTAAAACACTCATAGGTTCGCAATCCAAAAAATAAAACAATAAAAGTTATGTTTTTTCAGCTTTCCTGAACATTACACTCGTAGCCACGGACGTTAATTATAATATCTGGATATTTGGCTGATCGCAAAACGTTGCGGTGGTGGTGGCTTATATTTCTATTTCAGAGCCGTTCTATTTACAAGCAGCCAAATATCCAGGTATTATAGTTAACGTCCGTGCTCGTAGCACTAAGAGCCAATGAATCGTGACGATTAATCGATTATTGGCGATTATTTTCAAAATTATAATCGATTATATCGATCAGTAATCATTTACATCTCTGATTGAAACAGCTTTACCCACACGTTTTCAATGGTAGCGCTGTCTGGTGATACCACCACGTAAAGTGGTTTGTATATAATTTCCATACAGTCTTTGACTATACCGGGTGACTGCTTGATTCGAGCACCCAACCGAAAAAATTAGCTAAAAGGTGAATAAATTCAAAACATATATGTATTTTTGACAATGAAAGTAAAAATTAAAATTGTGTATTTCATTGATAAACACTTTTAAGCATTAAATAAATATTATTTATGCCATTTATTGTTCTTAATATCATTCAAATATGTAATTTATTTCTATGAGGGAAAGATTTTTGCGCTTGGTATGCTCGAATCAAGTAGTCAACCGGTATACTAGATGGACCGAGCTAGCAACAAGCAAATACCAACCAAGCAGCGGTGATACATTACAAAGATTTTTTCAGAGCACGCATGAATAAATTCTTTATGCGCATGCGCAAATTCATTTCGCGCTAATAGTACATCTTAAAATCAAAATAAATGGGAAAGTGATAAAGAACTGCGCAAAATAATATAAAGTTGTAACGAGTGTTCCAACTCGATGCATGTAATGTTTCATCGCAGTTTTCCTACTCGTAACTAAAATTTACTATTCGTCATTTTGGATCCAACTTGACCCAAATTTAAGAAGTCATATTCTGGTCATCAACTTACCCCACATACGAAGTTTTACCTTTCTAGATGGATTTGGTGACGAGATAAGAAAGATTCGTGATATTTTCTGCAACAATTTCCCCCTCAAAAAGCATTTTTTGCTTCAACTTCCCTCCAAATGCACTTGGAAAGCTAAAATTAGAATAGCTTAGTCACTTAGGTTCATTTTACCACACGACATCAAAATAAAAAATTTTGACATCTCGTGTACCCCCACAGCCCCAACATATTTTGAGGTGGATAACCCCTCCTTCTCCCCTCCAACATCATGTATGGAGGTGAATTGGGAATATAGTATACTTGTTATTCCTAGTAATCATATGAGCTCATAATAATTACATTTTTACCAATTTGAGGTTTCTCAAGTTTTACTCAAATTTTAATAATCCACAATTTTAGATCCATTTTGTTCCAAATTCAAGAGGTTATATTCTAGTTACCAACTTAACCTACACGCAAAGTTTGATTTTTCTAGATTAGTTTTGTGAGGATATATGGAAGAGTCAAGAAATTTCATTACTCAAAACTTTCTCAAAAATTCATTTTTTCCTCTAACGCCTTTCAAAATGCTCTTAGGAAGCTGAAATTTGAGTATGTTGGTATCCGTAACTTACTCTTTTATGTGAGATCAATAATAAAAAATTTGAGGAATTTGTCTTTTCTCCAGCTTCTCTCAAAATTTGAGTGATCCGCCATTTTGAGGTGTATCGAAAAAACAAAACATCACTTTTTTTGAATTCTCAAGAAGCGTCTCTCACCAAATTTTGAGTGAAATTCATGAATACATGTCATCGCTAAGCGTAGGGGAAAATACATTATATACGTACCAAGAAGTTGGGCATTTGCTAGATGATTAGAAATGATCTGAAACGCACAAAATTTGAAGACCACTACCTCCCCCGACCCCCATTCCCAAATCAGGTAGGCTGAAATCTCAGCTAAAAAAGACAAATCAGGTAGGCTGAAATCTCAGCTAAAAAAGAATATGAAATCCCTGAGAATAATATTTCATTGAGATTTCTTTGTGGGATTTCGGTCAAGATCACAGATGAGCAAGATAAAAAAAAAATACATGTATATTAGATAGATAGATAGATAGATAGATAGATAAATAGATGATTTGTAGGGTACTTTATTAGATAAGAGCACTGATAATTGAATAAGTATTAATCTTTGATCATATCATCATTGAAAATTAAAATATCTGATCTAAAATCGCCAGAAAAGATCACAAATCAGAAATACTAGTTTGAAAATTTTGAATTATTTTCGTGTTACTCACTACCTATTTCAACGATTTTTCTTAAAAATGAATCACAGAAATGTTCAGAATGTAATTAACAGATACACTGGCGTAATAATCTTGGCAATTACATACGCCAGTATAAATAAATTAAAAAAAAAAGTGTAGACATTGAAAAAAAGGAATTCATAAATATTGATTTACTATAAGTACGTCAGTATTTTTTTCAATTCATGATACCATTCTTTCTCATTTAAGAGTACATAATAGAAAAAATGGACGGAGGACACAGAGGTGCATATCAAGATAAGTATAAAATCAAATTAAGATTTTGAATAAAAATTAAAGATTCTAGAGACCAACTTGGTCTGTCCTCCATCCTTTGTCAAATCATTATCTACACTACTGAAATTCTTATATGTTTCATTTCCTACATAATCTTCGTACGAACTTCAATATTATTAAATGCGTATAATAATAAATTTACATAATCTTGTTGAAACATAGTTAAAGGTATCTTGTGAATTAATTGTTCTATAAGTATTAAATTTAAACATTGATATTGACTTTTAGCTCTTCACACATAGTCTGTGTTACGCCAAAAACTCAATAGTCGTATAAATATCACACCCCGTATCGCCTTCAAAAACGGTGGTAAAAACGCGGACCAGTGGTGGTTGAACGACGCACCAACCATTGTTAATAACGGTTGAATGCACATTGGTGGAATACCCATTTGAACTCCGCCTATATTGCAATGACGTCACCATATCTGGCTGAAAAACCACCACCGAAGGGACGTTTGTCGAAAAGGGGTGATAAGTTATACTAAAATGGAAACTGTAATACTCTACGCAATATTTTATCAGATGTTAGCTGAATATGGGGTTGAAAAAACCCGAACCTGGTTTTTTTCTCGGTAACCACTATGGTCTGGGGGAAATGCGAAATGCGAATTTTTAGTACAATTTTCGCGATCATTTGTGTACGATGTAAACACGAATATCGTTTTAAGCGATCATATGTCATTAACGAGCGCAGACTGGAGAAAAAGATGGAAATTTGTACGACCTATACGCGATCATCGAAATCCTATTTTCCACTCGTCAAACGTAATCCTTTTATCGGGTATAGAATAAAGCATGCAAATATTTGCCGAAAGCAATCCGTTCTATTCGTTATTTACGCCGTATCGTTCGATTTTTCCGCTCGCTGCGTCAGCCGCAATGAAAATTCGGCGAAGTGAAATTTCAAATGTGCCGAAATGAAAAAGAAAAAATCGCCATAAAAATACAGGTCGCGTCGGTGGCAATTAAACCTCGAAGAATGGGTATTTTTTAGATTGTAGTGACATGTCATATTTTGTTTCTAAGTATCATTCACCCTTATTACACTTGACTTCCTTTCTATGCTCGTGTATGTGGGGGGAATATTATATAAAAGGATTTCAAACGAAGTTCGCAATTACCGAAGAGTTTTAACTACGTTACACATTAATGCGGATCCAATTGAGTGATACTTTTTAGCGCGAGCCTAAGTAAGTTGACGAGAGAACAAAAGCGACGATTTTTCGGGTATATTCGGGGCAAGGAAGGGATGACAGTTTAGCGAACGATGTTTTTAAATTTTCGTGATGAAGTTTGCCGGCGGAAAAGTTGCGAAAATCAATTTAGTTCTTTGAACTCGGTAACACGCTGTACCCACCAATCTTTCTAAATCCTCCGGTGTAGATTTTGTGATTGAGAAAGTACTTTGAGAATCATGCTTTTTGAAATTGAAAGCGAATAGGAACTTTGGCATGGAAAATTAATTTACTGAAGTAGAGGCATCGTGAGCTTTTTTTGGAGTGGAAAAGAGGACAGAATATGAGAGAAACCATAATATCTATTGTATCGTATACTTACTTGCATAAAGGCATCATACTTTGTGGTGATTTTTTTGGAGAAGGGGGTAAAGGGATTTAATAATGTTTGATTATAATATTTCAAATATAGTGATCTCATTTCAATATTGTGTAATTTTATTGTATTTCAAATAAAAATAGCAAATGAAAAACACGATTAGTAATGATTTTGAAATATTCAGAAAAATTTTTAAAATAAAAACGAACTATTTACAAACTTATTCTTAAGTGGTTTCTGTTTGCATTTTTTCTACGAAATGAAAGGGCAAAAAATATGATGACAAACAAATATACCTATTTTTTACTTTTTTTTTCTCAATCAAGCTTAGGAATTAAGAGTCAAAATATATAATAATATTCTTGATTTTTGTTTTAACACGGTGTATAGCAGGAGAGACATTTTTCCCCTTTTTAAAACCAAATAGTAATTTATTTGAACACTGAAATTCTAGCTATGCCATCGCGATGATTAAAAAACAGAAAGCAAACAAAAATTTAGAATGAAGTAATCATAATTTCATATAGTTCTATAATTTTGAAATAAACAGTTGATATTTTCCGAAGAGTCTATGCCGATATTATTTTATTTTTTCAAATTAACGTACCAGTAGTTTTGATAATTTTATTTGTGCGCCATCCCACCCCCTCTCCTGCCCTCGGCCCAATTCTACCTCTCTCCGGTGCTACGTACAAGTTATCTAATGGTCTTCCAAGTCCTTTCATAAATCTACATTTACACAAGCAGTCCTACGAATGGAAAAGCCCTGTGCAAGTATTGCATTCGGCTCAAAAGTCCTACATTTTTCATTCAAAAAACAAAAAAAAAGTAAGCAGCCATACCACATCACTGGAGCTGAGTTTTTGATTGGGACTCCTATTAAAAAAAAGTCATAAAAGAGTTTGATAAAAAATATAAAGTAAGAAATATTATGTAGATTATGTCTAAATATTCAAATTATAAAATACATTGAACGAGGGAAAAGTTTCCAAATAACATTGCTAACTCCTTCTCACGTACTATGAATAGGGCAAGGTGCTCTCTTGATAATTCTGAAGCTCGAAAAATTTATTTTTGTAATTGATTTTCAAGCGAAAATTTTATTAATTATTTTTTTTTTTAATTTTAAAATTCAAACTACAAAGAAATGTATGATTTATTTTGATCTTAAAATGTGAGGTATCAAATTTGATGATAATTTTTTTAAAACGTAAGCAGCCATACCACATTACTGGAGCTGAGTTTTTAATTGGGATTTGTTCAGGTTTGCAAATAACATTATTAACCCCATACCAAGTCTAAAAAACCCCCTACTCTATCCCTTCCAAAACCAAATTATAACTACATGACGCTCTTCAAATCATTCTCAAATTTTTACGATCCGCCATTTTGGATTCATTTTGATCCAAATTTAATAGGTTGTATTCTGATCAGCAACTAACCCTACATACAAGATTTGACTTTTCTAAGACAATTTGGTGAGGAGATATGGAATGCAGTAGCAATTCATCACCCCCACAAAATCGTTTTTTGCTCCAACTCCCCTCCAAATTCACTTGGGGAGCTAAAATTTGAATAGATTAGTCACTTGGACTCATTTGATCGTATGACAACACAAAAAAAAAGTTCGACCTTTCCTTTACTTTCACCACATTTTGAGGTCGATAACCCCTCCCCCTCCAACATCATGTATGGAAGTGAATTGAGGATGTATTATAATTCTTACTCCTTGTCTCAACCCTAATAATCATATGAGTTCATATTAATTACATTTTTACCAATTTGAGTCTCCTCAAGCTCTACTCAAATTTTGATAATCCGCCATTTCGAATCCATTTTGACGCCAATTCAAGAGCTCATATTTTGATCATCAACTAACTTCACACACGAAGTTTGGCTTTTCTAAATTAATTTGGTGAGGAAATGTGGAGTATTCAAGAAATTTCTGACTCGAAACTTTCTCACAAAGGGGTTTTTTGCTCCATCTTCTTTTCAAATGCACTTAGGAAGCTGAAATTTGGATATGTTGGTGTCTGTGACTCACTATTTCGTATTAGATCAAAAACACAAAAAATGATTTATTTTTATTTCCTCCAGCTCCCCTCAAAATTTGAGTAATCCGCCATTTTGAGGGGTATCGAAAAAATAAAACATATATATTTTTTTAATATTTAAGAAGAGTCTTTCACTAAATTTTGAGCAAATTTCATGAATACCCTTCCGTTTTACGAGTGAAGGAAAAAAAATGTATACATACATACTAAACACTTGGACATTTACCAGGTAATTAGTAATGGTCTGTAACGCAAAGATTCGAAAACCTTACCCTCTTCCGACCTCCCTTCCCAAATGTTAGCTGTCGTTTTTACGTTGATAAGTCATCTAAAGAAACCAGTTTTACTCGATGCAAAAAAAAATATATATATATCAAATGATGGAAATTTTAATCTAAAATATTTGCAATCCAAATAAATTCTTATATAAGCTCTTTTCTACGTTACCTACTTCAATAGCTGATGAAAAAAACCATCAAAAATTGATGTTTAGAATCATCTGAATTTTTCCCCTTCATTTTGTTTTCACTTATTTCGTCATATCGTGTCTGAATGCACAGTGTTGAGTTGCTGAGTATAAAATATAATCTCTTCAACAGGACTGCACTCGTAATCATGATACAAAAATGCATCTCAGCTGTTATCTCTTACCTAGTTCCCATTTATAGATAAAACTGGGTTTATCATCCAACGTAGCAGCAGCATGTTATTTTAATAATTATATCGCGAAACTGTCGCAACGCTGTAACAATTTCCGCAATCTTCCCAACGCCTATAAACGTCAAGGTATTTAGAACCATCACAGCGTATATTTTTTCGAATTATCGTCGCCTCAGATGCGATAATCTTTCAAAGTGTTTGCATGAAAAAGACGAAGCGACAAGGCCTAGGTTTCTGCGCGAGTATTATTACTACACGGAAAACCTATTACTCGGCAGATGAAAGCGTTTTTACAAAAGAGCCGGAATGCGTGTGGAAAACTGCGAGGTGTGAATTTTGAAATTAAAATCTTTTCATTCGCGGAATTTTTTAATATCGACAACACGCAACTGTAAATTAAAATGTACACTTAGCTGCGAGTTTTGACGATGTGGAATATTCCTTTCTTGAGATAGGTATATTAAAAATTCAGCGAATATGTGGGACGTGGGTTGAAGTTAGTTCTAGCGGTGCTTACTCGAAAATGAAAGTTTGAAAACTAGTTTACGTGTGTAAATTATTCGTGAGTATTAGTGAGTGAAAAAGTTATTTTTATGAATTAAAATATTATTTTACGCTAATTAAGTATAATTATAGTATTATGATTTTCAATTAATTCGGATTTTGGCTTTTGTTCCTAAATTTTGGGAAATTTAGAATTTTAAAGAAAATTTTGGTTGATTTTTTCATCTCGATGGGTTTAGTTACATCGAGTTAAAATTTCTAATTTCAATCCATTATTGTTTACGTTCTTACGCCTCAATTGCGTAGCTTAAATTATAATCTTATTATTTTTATTCATTTTCTTCAAAAATACAAAAAAATTATTATTTCTATTATTTATTAATGTATTATTTTTTTATGAAAAAAATTATTATTATTTTTTTTTTTTTTAGGTTTCAAGATAATAGTTGTGATGCAGATAACTAAGAGGCAAAGGACCTTGACCTCTTAAACGAAAAGAAAAATTGGAACTGATCTACAGATGAGTAGTGAGTATCTAGGTATCTACTTATATCATCGTGTACGTGTTGTCATTGCCTTATTGGCCTTCTGGTAATTCCTAATCCCGTATTTGCTCACTTCTCAAAATTTCATTTTAAAAACAAGAAAAAATTCGAAAATTTCAAAATATTTTTCAAAACACAAGGAAATATTGTTTTAATTATTGATTTTTCACAATAATTTTTTTAGAAATTTCTTTTTCACGTTCGAAGTTGTCTAGTTTAAATCCACTATAGATTTATGATGGTGCAACACTTTTATTGATAGAAGATTTTTAACATTGAGTTATTAAAGTTTATTTCAATGTTATTTGCAAAAAATATGAGAAAATTACCGATTCTCCATAATTTTTTTAACTATTTCATTATTTCTCCAAACTTATTCTCACTTCCGCCTTCGAATTTTTAGTTGAGTTTTTCACTCATTAGAAACGACAACTAACAGCTTACCTGATTTGGGAAGAGGGATCCCGAGGGAGGGGGCATTTCTTCAAATCATTGCGTTTCAGACCATTCGTAATCATGAAAAAGCAAAAAAAGAACTTTTTATTTTTATTTTTTGATACCACAGAAAATGGCGGATCACTCAAATTTTAAGGGAAGCTCAAGGGGAGGGGGGGGTGAGCAATGTTATCTACGAATCTGAACAAGCCCTATTTAAAAATTCACCTCCAGTAATGTAGCATGGCTGCTTACATTTTTTTTTCATTATCTTTACATTAGATACTTTACATTCTCAGAAGAAATTATACATTTTTCTCCGTAGTTTGAATTTTGAAAAATAAAATCTAGTTAAAATTAGTAACAAAAATGAACTTCTGGTCACTAGGACTACCAAGAGAGTACCTATTGCCCCATTCATATCAAGTGGAAAATAAATTTGGTGTCTATGAAAAATTTTCATTGTTTGCTAAAAATGAAAAAATAACTAATCGTATTTTACAGCTTTTTACTCCTTCCCACAAACGTGTTGAGTCTTATGCTTCCATTTTTTTTTTTTTTTTTTTTTAGGAATAATACATATTACACCCCTTACATTTTTGTGTGAGCAAAATGTTTTTATTTGACTTGAAACATGGAATAAAAAATATTGAATTTGTTCATTACCTAGGTAAAAAAACAATTGTGAACCTTTGCACTTCGACCTCTTCAGGAACAGAAGTAGGCACTAGACAGCCCTAACTCAAAATGTTCTGAATAAGGGGTGGGTGAGGTTCGAAAAGGGCAAAATTTATTTAAATGAAACACTCTGCAACCGACGCTTACGCACTCGAACATTAAAATACGCCAGTTATGTATCACTTGAGTAGAACTCATACATTGGTACTACTCGCTGATAAACTGTGGCACACTGTAGTATATAACTTAATCGATGAACTGAAATATTTCGTCGGACTTTATTAGCACCACAAATCAATTATCAACTCGTCTGCTGCTTTTCTAGCGCAACGACTAAGTACCTATCTATTTCTCATAGCAGCACTACTTCTGGCGTTACGAACTTAACAAAATCACCTATTTTTATACACTCAATATCACCCGTCGCAACTCTGTTCACATTGTTATTGCCTTACTCATAATAAATATGTAAACTCAAAATGAAAATTATTTCGTAAATTTCTGCATCGAGACTTCTTTTCATGGTAGGGGTTCTCCACCAGAAACGGGACTCGGACTTCAAGTTCCTAAATCCAGTTAAACCTAACAACAAACACGCAACAACTAATAGGTTGTTAGTCCACATGCTTCTCACTTTGTGATGTAGAAAGATGGAATAAAGCTGAGAATTTAGTGTCACCAATGGATGTAACCTGTTTCATGTCTGCGCATTTTGCATTTTATCCTTTAATAACTGATATGTAAGTTTTCGAGTACCCTTAAATATCGAAGCTTGGAAAAATTTCCCTTCATAATCCCGTTTCCCTAAACACATCGAATAAGTCTTTTCGTTCGAACATTAGAACACCCTTGTCTAAAAATTCGATAATAAAGTCAATGTTTACACGTCTACGATACGTAGCGACTCCGGAGCAATAATCAAACACTTATATTACCATCGAACAGTTAATAACTCGCTCGAAAATCCCCTCAAACAAGTGATTCACTCTTCAGCGTCTAAATTTACAGAACCCGCTGCGTCAAATATCGCATTTTTACATTCGTAATATTCTCAAGTAGGTACTCGGCTGAACGCCCTAGCGAAAAGATAAACAATCGGATTTTCATCAATAATGAAACAACACTGTCGGAAATCGCGAAACAGATATATTTAGGAGAAACATTTCTTTCTTTAACGAATAAGCGCACAGCAATACATTATAAAATAGGCTACATTTCATTATGTAATTATACAATTCACAAAAAGAAAAAAAAAATTCAAAATCTTATAGCTTGTTTATAAGTAATATGCTACATTTGACGTATTAACGTATATCTACAGAAGCGGTAAACATACTCGTTATTCGTGTATAATAGCGTAAAAATCTATGGTTATTGCGTAGGATACTAAATAGAATCGACTTGAAGTCGACATACACGCTCGAAGCCTATAATTACAGACATACTAAACGATTTTCATTTATACACCCTCGATACTCGAGGTATACTACGATATTTCACCATAAACTACAAACAAATGGTAAAAATGGGAAACACATCCGCGGTAAGTTGCGCACTCTCCTCGTTCGCGCACTCTTCATGGTGAACCCCGACGCTCTGGCTTTCTACCTTTCGGGTTTATTTTACGACGTTTCTAAGAAACGACTCTATAAAAAATACATACGTACTATGTATAAAAAAAAAAAGGAGGAAAACAATTACGCGCGTTTTACGCCGATGCTGTATGAATAAGCGTACCGCCTGGTGCGGTTTACAATTTTAGAAGAAGCCAAAAGATCGACGAGTTTGATATGTAAATTGAAATTGTACCGTGTTTTATGTATCGACCTTAAAATGATAATTTTTATTTTATTTTTCGTTAATTTAAAATTAGTAACCTTAATCGATATCGTTAACGCTAATAAGTACTTATGCATTTATGTTAACAAGTTCTTCGAATAGGTACCTAAGTGTTTGTACGAAATGCATGTTTTTATATGCGAGTGTTACGAGATTGTAACATTGATAATATTTAATACCGGAAAGCTAAGTAATTGTTGATCTTTTGACTTGTAAGCGATAAGTAAGAAATGTTATAAGATGAATTTTTTTTCACAAAATCGAAAAAAAAATTGGTGAATTGTAAAAGCTGATTCAGTATGGCAAAAATGGACAAAATAATCCCTTGTATTTTTTCGGTATTTAAGGAATGAAGGGGTTAGGGAAAGGGTGCATTTCCATGAATGAATAAGTTGTGTATTTATTTTATTTTTTTTTTTAAAGAAAGGAACATATTTGTTTAGAATCTTTCATTGATGATTTAAGGTCAAAATGACGGCGAGGGGGTGAGGAAAGATAGATTCTACATAGAGCTAATTTCAATTGCCTATTCTCTCGAAGCCTAAAAACAGATAATTGGATGGAAAAATATTAAACAATTTTTTTTTTTTAATTGAACAAATAGTGAACTGGGTTCTGATCGGGGGAGGGGAGCAAAAATTAGCTGCCGGGCAAAAATAATTCTCTGACCCCACTTTTGATTTTTTTATGGGGTTAAAATTTAAAACATGAAAAAAAAAACAATCGAATAAAAATGTTGAAAACTTTTAAAACCTAAAATTTGAATCTCCGAACCCTCTTAGGAACTCTGGCTCGAAGGAAACCAGCCCCTTTGCCCTTCCCTTTCTTAAAAGGGGAACCTCATTTGATTATGTACCTCCTTGTAGATTACGTAGTAAAAATGATACTAAAAAAAAGTATGATGACTAGGGGAGCAACATTTTTGAAATAATTTTTTCATGTTCGATCCGGAAGAAGTCCGGATTTCAGTTGCCTATTTTTTCATTGTGTGTTCCAAAAAAAATTAGGAGGTTGGAGGACTTGAAAGAATGTTCGAAGAAGGCACGTAATTCTGATTTCCCATCTTTCGTGGACCTAATTTGTAAAAAAAAAATCAATATGGAAAGAAACATATAGAAGATGATGAAAACAATTTTCATGTTGGATGAAGAGACAGGATTACAATAGCCTATTTTTTTCAAAGTATGATTTGTAAAAGAGATAAGAAAGAAAATAGGTGAGGTTGGGATGAAAAGTTTTCAAAATAATTTTTAATTTTGGTTTTGCATCTTCTACGATTACGTATTGCGATGGACTAGGTATGTGTAGAGGTGAAGTGCCTCCTTCATAATTAACCAAACTGGCTGTACAGAGGGCACTTAAATATCTGTAAATAAATAAATAAATATCGAATAAAGAAAGGACGTGGGTTTAATTGCCTACTTTTTCAACGATTATTTTGTAAAAAAATTACAACTAAAATTTTTGGGTTGTGAAAAAAGATTTAAAATAATTCTAAAATTTAATTTTTAATTTAAAAAGATTAATTGATATTAAAAGATAAAAAACAAAAAAGTTTTATATTATAATTTTTTTGAGGGGGGGGTGAGGGGGTAAATTTGATAGAAAAATTTATTAAAATAAATTTATTTGATATTAATTTTTTTTTAGTGTAATTATTTTTTTCAAATCTTTCTTATTTGTTAAAAAAATGTGACGATGGAAAAATTTCAAAATAATTTTTCAAATTTGGTAAAAAGTGAGCCCAACATGACTGTCAATTTTTTCAGAGATTTTTTAGTGAAAAATAAGAATCGATATTTAGATTTAAAAAATCTTAAAAATAATTCTCAACTCTTATCGCCTATTACTTATTAAAAAAAAAAAAAAACATGAAATTGGAGGAGGGAGGGATTTTTTAAAATCAGAATCATTTTGTCCATTTAGTCTCGACTTCTATTCATTTCAATTACAAGCCGAGTGGAAACTTCGCGATATTTTTCTCGAAGTAAATTACCGAACGTGATAAAAATTTCAATCACTCAACTCTAATCATTGTCACCGTGAGTCACATAAGCGCCATCAAATGGCATACCAATCGAGCAAATTTCCTAAGAAACCATGAATCATGACTTCCGCGATACTCTCAACGGTTACTTCGGAAAAGAATGTAATAGTTTCCATTCAGCTTCGAGATTGTAATAAAATTTAGTCAATCGCTTGGATTTTGCCGTCTTCTGAAACCCATACAAGAAGGAAGAGGATGATCGCGTTTAAATGCTGCATCACCTCTATACGCCTTTTATAATGGACAGTACACGTAGCAATATTCGCTGTAAAAATTTTTTGAGCAATGCTATTAACGTATAAAAGTACAAAAATGTAAAACTACCAATTACCGACGACATTGGCGGTCATTGTCGTCTTTACAAAAAAAAAATTAAGACTTGAAAAAATAAAAATCTCTTGAGGCTCGTTTCACGTATAGATACAATATGGTGTTCAGTCGTTACAAAGAGAAGGAGGAAAAGAAGAATTCGTAAAAATTAAAACAATGAGCAAGCAAAACTGGAAGAATCGATTGGCGCGGAACTGATGAAAGTAGATAGTTGTACGCTCGTTTTATAAAATTATATTAAAAAAAAAAAAATTAAAATTAAAATAAAAAAACAAGCGAAAAGGCTTTCAGTACGAAAATTACCGCTAACGTTCGTTGATTAAAAATTCCACAGTTGGTAAAAGAAAAATATTAAACAACGAACATCGAACGCTACTTAATTATCTAAATTTTAATTAATCGACAATCGTTAAGGAAAAATATCGTTCAAGGTTCCTCGCGACTTGGACGAGCGATACTTCGTCTGATATCGGTCATCTGTTTCACTTTTAAAATTACTACGACGCTAGTCTTATAAAAAAAAAAACAATACCTTCAATTTCTAATCTTATTTTCACCGTTTCGAATAAACCAGGGTACGGTAAAATATTGTTTAAAAAAAAAAACGAAAATTATATAATATTCAAAAGGAACATACAAGAAACGTAAAACTAACAAAAATAAAAATAATGAAAGAAAGAAAAGGAGAAAAAAGTCAAAAACACGTAATCTTCGTAAAACCGAACAGTTTTGGTAAACAGGCCTTAAATATCCTCGGTGACCGCGATTGGCGCTTTGGTAGGCGATGCCAACGATAACCCTTTCGATAGACCGTTACCGTTTAGAAGTTTAATATCGGTAACGGAGTGCGATCGGACGTGAACGTTCTTGGTGCTCGCAGGGTTCGACGGACCGTCGATGATATCGTTAATGGAATGCGATCGCGATTGACTGGTTTGCGAATCGGTGGCATTAGGGTAGCTAATGGTGGCTACCGAATGAGATCTGGTGTGGTTGGTGTTGGTACGATTCGAGCTGCCGAAGTGTTCTTTCAAAGCCATTTGATAAGCAACTTCGAAAGCTTCGCCAAGGGTCAAGATTACTTCAAAAGCTTGGTCCTGCGAAGAAAAAAATTACGTATAATTTTCAGACTAAAATTTGACCTCGAATAATGCGACAAATGGAAAAAATCTAATGACATCTACTTACCATGGTTTGTACGCAAAACACGTGACAATAGTGCGTCTTGCTAGCGCGATCTTTGGTAATATAAGCGAAATGCGTTAAATCTTCGGAATCCTGACAAGCGCAATGAATATTACGAATTTCGTGTTCGCAGATCAGAGACTGTAAAAATTGCAAAATATTCGCGTTCAGCACCCCAGCCCTTTCACATCACAACCTACCAGCTACACGCTGACGAGTGACACGTGACTTATACTCACATGATCCGAAACGTTTAAAAATTTCACCCCTCTAAACGAGATGGCTAAAATAATCTCCGGTGTTATCCGGCAGTCGACCACTGATGTTGATTTCTTCAACTTCTGAATAGATTTTTTGGTCGATTCGGTTCCTCGTAATTCCTTGACCACCGTTGATCCGAGATACTGTAAATTCGAGGTGATATTATACCACGTGTTTTCCACTAACCTTCGAACTAACTCGCATGAAGCACTTACCGAAGCTATATAATCGACTGTACCGGTGACCAAACTTTTGGGCTTATGGGGCCATTGGGTTTTCAACGTAGCCGGTACACCGACCAATAACTCCGATGGATTACGAATCTCCACTTCAGGTTCGGCTAAAGGTGGCGGCGGTGGTGCCGGTCGAGATTTCTTCCTGTGCCGTAAAGTGCCTCCCTCTACCGGAGGATTGGGGGGGTTGGTAACGGGAGGAGGATTTTTCACTCGTATTTCTTCCTCTAATTCTTGTATATTGTTTTTCTGCGGAATTCGAGGATCGAATGATTTTTCGTCAGTTTTAAAAGTATTTCATATTTCGTGTAATTGTATGTAATACAGTATGTCTTTGAGCGCATGACTTGAATAAAGGGTGAGGGGAGAGATTCATTCTCTATTTAAAAATAGCTTTCCAAAGTATGGAAAAATAAATTTCAAAAATTACAAAATTTTATTCATTTAAATATATATATATACAGAGTGTTCCGAGAATGGATGATTAAAATAAAGGGGATGATAGGCCACACATGGTGCATCACAGATACAATGGTTTGTCTGTCGCAAGTAATGAAGGGGAAAGAATATGAAATTTTAATCTGTTTGAGCTAAAATTTAAAAAATCAAGTGTAGTCTTACTGATAAAAAAAAAAGGTAAGGTGAAAAGAGGTAGGTGGAGGGATATGAAGAAATTGGTATCAAAAATACAATTAATTTTGAAAATTTTGATCTAAAAAACTATTAATAATAAAAATTCAGGGTTAATGTGAAACAAAATGTAGTGGTTAGGAGCTCCTAATAGATGGATATGATATCAAAAGAAAATAATTGAAGAAATTGATTCCTTTACGTGTTGAAAAAGCAATTTCAAAAAACTGATCCAAAAAATCAATTTCTTCAGCTGCTGAAACATGAAAACTTAATTATGAGAAATCAATATTTTCGATTTATAAAAAATCGATATTTTCGATTTACAAACAATCGATACTTTCGATTAATGTGAAATCGATATTTTTAATTTAGGAAAAATCGATGTTTTCGATTTGAAAAAATCGATACTTTCGATTTGCAAAAAATCGATATTTTCAATTTACAAACAATCGATAGTTTCGATTAATGTAAAATCGTTATTTTTAATTTAGGAAAAATCGATGTTTTCGATTTGAAAAAATCGATATTTTCAATTAATGTGAAATCGATATTTTACGGTTATGAAAAAATCGATAATTTTGAGTAACGAAAAATCACTATTTTCGATTAACAAAAAATCGATTTTCCCCGAATCAAAAATATCGATTTTTTATAATTATGTTTTCATGTTTGAGCAGCTGAAGAAATGAATTTTTTTTAGATCAGTTTTTCAAAATTACTTTTTCAACATGTAAAAGAATCAATTTTTCTGCAGTAATTCATCTGAGGGATACTCATTCACCACATTTTGTAGGGAAAATGTTTCTCATCACTAAGAAATTTTTTGGGATAACCTTAATTAAACAATTTCAAAAGTTGTTCACATAAAATGAAAAATTTTACTTTATTCCTTCGTGGTTTTTGGTACAAATGCCTTTATAAATATCTTCTTATCTAACAGCCTTATTCACAAAATATTTTTGTTCATAAAATTTAATTTTATAGCCCACCTTTTAACATCAACTCAATATTTTTATTACTGATATTTTTCGAGATTAAAATTTTCAAAATTGATTTCTTGAAACATCAAAAAAATATTGTTTCAATTCATTTGGAATTATTTATCTCGACATTAAAATTATGCAGGGGCACCCACCTGCTATACTTTATGAGGTACACGTTTCTCATCATCAAGCAATTTCTACAAGGGTAGTCCTTTAAAAGGTAATTTCTAAATTACTACAAAAATCACCTCTTTTGTCATGTTATTCTATACTAATATTCTCATGCCTCCCCACCTACCCCTTCTAACCTTCCAAATTTTCAAAGTTACCCACTATAATGATGAATAAATACTTTTTAACATTTTGTATTGCTGCCCCTTCATTACTTGTGGTGGGCAAGCGATCATAACATTAATATACTGTGTTTGACCAATCACCTCCACCTCCTTTATTTAAATCATACACTCCCAGCACACCCTGTATATCTACTAGAAATTTCTCAGAAACACCCCATCTCCCTAATTATTTTATTTTTCATGGCGACTGCAGTTCTGTAATAAGTCATAACGTGGACTCCTATGCGGTCATAAAGTATAACTAATTTACTCGCAGGAGACTTGCGAAACCATTAAATAAAGGAAATTCGTTATTAAATAAATCAGAGCAAATTTAAAGTTGCCAACGTGCTCAATGCTCGACGAATAAATCGCGAATTTTACAACCAATTATGTTCTACCGGTTCACTTGTGAGTTATGACTTATGAAATTACCGCAGTGATTTGAGTAACCTTATGTCTTAATACGAAGTCGTAATAAATTTCAACTTTATAGTATACACGTAATGACCATAAAATAATCGGGGACATCAAACAATACGATGCGAATATTTCGAACTAAATGTCGATATCATCATTATTCTCTTTCATTTTGCTATCATTTATTTATCTATTTTACAGCGCTGATAAGTGATAAATGAACCGAAGTCAATTGGTGGGACCTGAAATATTCTACGAATTGGCGATTTTTCTCAATGTTTATCAGTGGCGGAACTGAGGAATTCGTCAATCAACGAGTGACGTGACGTTTTTGGTTATCCAGCGAAGATAAAAGGTGAGTGGAAATTTAAATATAAAAACATTAAAGATAACAGGAGAAATTTTCGCTCCGTCGAGTTATGTATGCGAAAATTCTTGGCACATTTATGCGGTTATTTGTAGTTAATCGATGAAATCTCACTTGGCAGATTTCTAGTAACTCTTTATCTACTCGTGTGTGTTGGAGAAAAAAATAGTTCCTAATAGCTAAACGATTTCTTGGCATTAGGGATGCGGATTTTTCATAATTGATTAAACTGATTTCCTTACTCGACGAAAACTCGATTTGGATTGTTCAATTACAGAAAAGTCAATCTCTTCACATTTAGAAAACTAATCATGAAAAATTCGATATATTTTATTGTTCGAAAATTTATACCCAAAAACCCTTTCTATCTTATATGTCGAAATTCAATTACGAAAAATCGATATTTTTAGTTGCCAAATAACAATTATAAAAAATCAGTTGTTCGAAAAATTGATATCTTTGCTTGTTGAAGAACTAATGTCTTTCTTTAAGTGTGATAGCTTGAAAAATCGCACATACTACAAAAAAATCGATATTCTGCATAGACCAAAATCGATTGCCTCAAAAATCAAAAAATATAGATTTTTGAAAAAAAAAAAAGATTACGAAAAAAACAAATTTTTCAAAGTCAATTACGAAAAATCCATATGTTTATTTTCTAGAACTTTTTATAAAAAAAAATCGATTTCGAAAAATTTTATGGTAGAAAATCGATTGAGAATAAAAAACTGATCTCTTCAAATGTTAAGAATCAATCATGAAAAATCGATATTTTAGATTTTTTGAAAATTTTTCAAAAGTCATAAAGGAAAATCGATATATTTTCATTTTAAAATAAAAGATCGATCTATTACTTTATGATCGATTATCGATAATCGAAAGTACAGTTACATTTATGTCATCCATTTTTTTTTTAAATAATTGATTTTCATTAAATTTTCGGTATTTGATTTTTCGTAATTAATTCTTCAATGATGGAAATCATCGATCCATACACGCAATTATCAATAATTAAAAAATCAATTTTTCATGGATTTTTAAATAATCTGACTAGAAAAAAAAATCAAAGAATCTAAAATTTTTTATATTAGAATTATTTATTTTCAACAATCGGAGATACTGATTTTTCATAAATATATTATTTTCTTACATAATCGATTTTCACGACACGAAACATCGATTTTTCATTAACTTTTTTATACTAGGGACTGATTAGGATCATCGAAGATATCAATCTACCATCAATTTTCGATAACGGAAAAAAATGATTATGCAGGTAATTGACTTTTCAACTTCCAAAAAATCAATTTCTTCAGTAATCGATTTTCAAAAAATGGGGATTTTATTTTTCATAATTTGACTTTTTAATATTTGAAGAGATTGATTTTTGTACTCAATATTTCTCAACAGCAAAATTTTTTTTAATCGGTTTTTTGGTAAACAAGACATCAATCAGCTATTCTAATAATTTTTTTAAATTGATTTTCGATAAAAATGGATTTGTTACAGTTAAAAGTAACGATTTTGTTAATAATTTTATAAAAACCAAATATCGTTTTGTCACAAATCAAAAATATCGATTTTTCATAAATAAAATAATCGATATTTCATAAATCAAAACATCGATTTTCATGCATCAAAAATATCGATTTTTCATAAATCAAGAGTATCGATTTCTCATAAACCAAAAATATCGATTTCTCATAAATCAAAAATATCGATTTTTCATAAACCGAGAGTATGGATTTCTCATAAACCAAAAATACCGATTTCTCATAAATAAAAAATATCGATTTTTCATAAATCGAGAATATCGATTTTTCATAAATCGAGAATATCGATTTCTCATAAATGAAAAATATCGATTTTATATAATTGAGTTTTCAAGTTCGAAATGCTCAAGAAATTTTTTTGTATCAATTTTTCCAAATTGTTTCCTAAAAATGCAAAGAAATCAATTTTTCTGCAGCAATTGATCTTTTCAATGATTATATTGATTTCTAATTACTGAGGATGGAAAATGAATGGTAAACGCAATTTATCAGTTTTCTACAATAGAAATTATCGATTTTTCATAATTGAATTTTCAACATCAAAACTATCAGAAGAGTAACTTCTATATAATAAATTTCTTCAGTAATTGATTTTTTGTTTCAACTATCACTTTGATCTTCGAGAAAATCGATTTTTTGTAATACTGACTTTGAAGAATAGAGTATACCAAGCATTGATATTTATAATTTTTGATGACATGGATCTGTTTGTCATAACCAACTTTTTCAAAACCTAATAATCGATTTTCTAGTGATTCCATAATTTTTTATAAAAGAACATTAACAATCTGAACTTCCATTTTTCAGTAATTCGATAAGTACATCAATGTCATAGTCAGTTTTTGAACCTCCGAAAAATTTTTTTGATTTTTTTTTCAACTTGAAAATATAGTTTTTCAATAATTAACTTCCCGATTATAATATACGACATTTGTACCGCCATAAATTAGTCTTTCGAATTTATTTTTTATAATCAGCATTTTTATTTTCAGGTATGTAAACTCATCGTATCCGACATCATAAATTCCGCCCATCGTATATCGAGAATACCGTACGATCTACACCTCCGCAAAACCCACTGTCTCCTCGTCGTCTATCGAGTTAAATAAAAATTACGAACAATTAAGGAAGTACACGGTATCACTCACCAGCTGGTCCAGGTCGGCGTGTAAATGGTCTAAATTACTCGATAAGGATAACGGGTCGTTAATTGATTGCGTAGCGCATTGCATTTTACCAACATTGACCGAAGCCAATATTCTGCGACGATGACCGGCTTTGGTTATCTCTAAAACGGCTGTCAGCTCGACTTCCCATATGCGTTTGATTCTATCCATCTCGATGAATAAATTCTTGCGAAAAGTTTCCAAATAGCAACTCAGTCCTATGCTATCCAACCACTCTTTGACTAGATCTTTGGTGACTACTTCTCCGGACGTGGTATTCAGTGAGGTCCAAAAATCGCCGACACGATTCGGCAACGTGTAACTTTGTTTCAGAACGTTTTCGCGATCGCTTTTATCCATAATACCGATTTCTTTTAAATCGCAGTCGTTTATCACGCCGTTCTGCCAAACATAAAATATCAATTTTAACCATGTTGCTAATTTCGTGTCCAGTGTTGTAACTGCGATGGTAAAACTTACGATAAAATTTATGTCGTCGTAGCCGAAATTAATGAACGCGTTTTCCAATTCCGGTAATCCGAGCGAAGTCAACCATTGCCCTACAGAGGTATAGTTCACCGGAGTGGCTTCCACGTGGTTCTGCTCCGTTGTTCGGTTGATACCTGTAATTTAAACACGAATACTCTAATTTATACACGGATTACCTTTAAAGGCGAAATTCTCATGCACGCGAAGAAGATCCGATTTCGAATTTAATATCGACCCTCTCTTCCCCCTCCACTGGTCAGTCTTCTTTGGTACATTGTTATAATTGCTTCCCAATTCTGAGACGTCGCTACCTCCGCACGGACGACGAGTAGTACCAAATGGTCGGAAAATAAATCAAATATATACAATGTCGCCTATAAATGGTAAACCGGTTCTAAACGATCCACCGAATCGGGCGTATCGCAAATAAAGAGCTCGAGTACGCCAGTACGAGAGCGAGAGAGGCAGCATCGACGTTCACTGAAAAATTGGTCGACGTTACGTTGACATTTGGAAGTACGTTTACGACAAGGCCATACGTCAACGCTGATGCAACACACTGGGCGAGATACTCGTTCGAAATTAAACATCAGCTTGTATCTATTGTATCGTGCTATCGTCCGAGCGCACTGTTCCTATTTATATTTTTCATCATGCGTGAAATTTTTATCGCCCATGAGCACGAAAATCTACCTAATTATCATCTACACGAGCCGATAACGCTACTAAATTGATAATAAAAATTACTCGAACGGGTAAAAAAAATAATATTGAGTCGATAAGATACGATTGTTTTTACCACAAACGACCAATACGAAGAGCGAAAATTACTCACCGAGTCTGGTTTCGAATTCTTGCTCTAATTCGGTAACGATGGATTCGCGATTGTGGCTTCCAAAGGAGGCCATAATTTCGGAAATTTTAGCCCACTCTTCTTGCTCGTCGAACGGGCTGAGTATAGACATGGAGAGGTTTTTATCGGTACCATTTGTAGAAGCGGCGTTCGCAGGCGCATTTCGACTGGTTGGTGATGCGTTGACCGTGTAGTCGGCAGATTTAGAGTCGTTGCATCCGTTTTCCGCGTACTCGTGCGGACTATAAATGTTCTTTAATTGTCTCAGCGTATTGGGTCTTTCGATTTTCGGGTAGCTACTCGATTCCGGATCCGGGGTCACCGATCCTTTGAACAGTCCTGTAACACGAATGAATAGGAAAATGTGATACCGATTACCATTGTAAGCTGGCTAAGCTATAGGAGATTCGTGAATCCCATAAAGTAACTCGTATGGGTCCATTAAGATAACATGGTAATAAAACGAACATCGTGCCAGGTAAATGTTAATTTATTAACCTCATCTCGTGCCTTATTGGATGAGTTTTTGGGCGAAAAGTAAGCTATTACAGCCTACATATGGTGTCTTAATGTTAATATTACAGAACGTTTTGTAGTTGGTTGACTAATGCCCATTATACGAATGTACGCGTGTATTTACGTACGTATTGGATTCATTACCCATCTCAGTAGATATTTATGATCATAGGGCTTAAAATTCATTAAATGGTAAGAAAATGAGTAATTTTGAGAATCATCAATAGAAGCTTGAGATAACACAAATTTGTGCTTGAAAAAAAATCTCACAAATTGCATTATAGGTACCACTCCTTCACCCTCAACGTGAAAAATATTGTATTAATCGAGTTTCACGACCTAGAAAACATATATTTCGATGTATCGCATGCCATTTATCTACATGAGTTTTTAGATGTTTTCCTACGTCCCACTCCCCTCAAATGTGAAATTTCAAATGTGAAATTTTGTAAAAATTTGAAATATAAAAAATCTTTGGTGTTCATGAGTAATACTTGAAAGCATTTATTAAACCCACTTAAATTAAATTATATGATTTTTATGTGAATTTCATTAAAGATACGTGATTTTTTCAAGTTTTCTCCCCCTTTGACTCTCTTTACCGAGCCTTTGGCAACACTTTAGGGCTTGCAGATCTACATACACGGATTCAGCGCAAAAAATCACGTAATTTGACACCGATTTCAACTTTCAATATTTTCGGCCGAAAGTTCATGAAAATTGTGGCTGTTAGACTACACCAACATGTGAACCATCATCAGTTTTAGCCATTTTTCAATATGGCGTACCCGAGTGAAAAATCTGAAAAAATTTCACGTGGTTTGGGGATCAAGGGGGCATCTAAAAATATCAATTTCATAATTGTGTCAAAGCGTTATCAAGGTTAAAAAAATTAAATAAAGTTATAAAACGGTCTTTGATGGGGGTAAAATCATGGTGGGGGTTGCTGATTTTTTTTCAAGAGACCCCCTATGGAACAGTACAACATACTAAATTTTCAATAAAATCAGCCAACTATTGCGTGAAATAAAAATTCGAATTGGTTTTTCAATTAAAAATTCATTTTTCAAAAACGAGGGGGCGGGGCGGTCTGAAACTTTGACAATGAAAGTTTCTAAAGGGTACCTACCTACCGCCCAAGTTTCATCGAAAGTGGGGTCCGGGCCTGATTCGCCATTCTCATCTTCGTATGCCCTTTCAGTTTTTTGAATAAATTTAAAGGTCACGTTAAGCAAATAATAATATTTCGCGGATATTTTGAGTTGTGAAAATTTTTAAATCGTTTGTATATCTCGAACGAATTTTCTTAAAAAATCCAAACATTATATGTAAGATTATTCCAGCATCACAACTTGAATTAGGGTCAAAAATATCAAAATCGATCCAAATGACGGATAATAAAAATCTGAGGAAAGCTTAAGGAGCCTCAAATAGTTGAAATTTGATAAATATGCAATTCGTATGATCAGCGAAGCCAAGAAGTATATCATATTGCAACACCAGTATAACAGGTGATGTTGACGGAGATGGAGAAAGGTTCCTCATCAAAAATCGCAAATATTCGATACAGTTCAAGGTTACCAACATATCAAAATGTTAATATTTAAATGGCAATTTAAGCAAATAATAAATTTTTGAGGAAGTTTTGAAAATTTTCTAAATCCTTTATAATATTATACCCCCCCCCCAAAAAAAAAATCCTGATAAACTCAAACTTTGCACGAATAATTAGTCATGGATCACGATATGGCTTCTTGAATTAGGGTTAAAAATGTCGAAGTACAACATATTATGCTGAATCCTATCTCACAAATAATGTCAAAGAAAATGAAGATGGGTTATTGCTCTCAAAATCTGATAGATGAGGGGGGGGGGGGGAAGGTGAATGAAAAGTTGAAATTTTTGGATTATGGTTTCAAATTATGATAAAACGATTTTAAATTACCAAAACAAATGGTTTTTTTTTCAGGGAAATTTGGTCATGAAATTTCTTGAATGTTCTACTATCTCATCATCAAATCCTTCTAAGAGCTATACTTTGTACGGAGGATAAATTAATTAATGCTATAAAAAAATTTAATTTAAATATTTTAAAATTATTAAATAAAAAATACGAAGAAAAATTAATACAGAAAAAGTTATAAAAAATATTAATTTTGATGAAATAAAAATTAATAGGAAAAAAGTGTTAGTTATTTTTAAGAATTTATTTATACATATATCTTATCAAATAATTGCTTATAAATGAGTTTATGGATCGAAATATGGTCCCTTAAATTCGAATCGAAATGATTCCGAAATTACGGATAGTCAAAATTTGAGAAAGCTTGAAAAACGTCGAATAATTTAAATTTTAAATATAGAATCCCTACCATTGCTGGGACCGAAAACCCGAATCCACCCTCGCAGGTGATGTTGGAGAAATTTCCAAACTCTAAACTTTGCACTGGGAATCAGGCCTGAGCTGAGGGGGAGGGGTTTCCCCGGACTCCAGTTTTTTTTTCAGGGTCCATTGAGGTGACGCATCGATGCTAAAAATCTGTCTTCGCCTCCACCTCTTTTTTTTTTTGCTCTTACGACTTTTCCTCCTGTTCTGGGCTCGGATTTTCTCTGCATGGCGCTGCTGGGAGTATGTGTGAAAAGATCCTTACATCGTATCATCATGAGCGAATTTTAGATTCTAGAAAAATCTGATTTCACTAATGAAACTCGGCTATTTACATTTTTATTTATATGTGGCAATTCCCTCACTATAACACCATAATTGATTTTTTTCATTTCCAGGATTTCCTCACTAAGGTAACATTTATGACTGTGGCAGGGATTCCCTCGCACGCATCATTTAAGATAAATGATGAAATACGTTTTGAAGGTTAAGAGCGTAATATGCACGTATGAAAATATCCCCATTAAAAACCCAGCTCTAATAACGTAACAAGGCTGCTTACTTCTTTGATTTACCTACTAAAGTTCCAATACGAGTATGACAAAAGGTTCGATCGTTCATTTCAAACACCACGGGTACATTTAATACCATAAACGAAATATTGTAGAGATGAAAAATACACGTATTTATAGTCACCAGCAGCACCACAACCATACACGATTGGTCGTTAATACGACGCCGAGCCGTTAAATATCATTACGGCGACGACTTTTTTACATTTTAATTTATAGAGACTACTTAAAATTCCATTCGTATTACACTGGCGAACGGCGACGTCGACGTACAACTATATTCCACTTGTGCTGTATGCAACGCTAGTATAATAAATAATATCGAATATGAATCTTCGTTTTAAATCCAAAAATAAGCTTTCATGTTTTACAAAATGCAACTACCAACGTCCAACTGATGCCGATATGGTACGTTTGCTCGATAACATTGTAATGGAATGAGGGACCTCACACATTGAACCAACTTGTCGCCAAGTTAACCGCGAAAAATTCCAGCTGTTCTAGTTTCGAATTATGAGTTCAAGTTCAGACGATCGACTCTTTTAAATATTTTCATTTGGGTTTTACGGTCACTCTGGTCATATGTAACCGCTCGTACGTAATGGTCTGGAGAGCATCAATTATGGATAGGTAATTTATCACGCTCTCGTTGTGATAACAAATGATCCGAGTGTTCTTCCAAAGAATAACAATATTTTAGATGCTGATTTTTAAATCAAACTCTAGAGTGATTATTTCGGCGAGTAAAACTAACGAATTTGGTTTCAAATCTGTAAGTTTTTACTGTTTTATTTTATTGAAGAACAAAGGGGGAAAAAACTTGGAGAGATTGAAAGTTCATTACTTTTCAAAAGATTTTTATCGTAAAAAATTTTCAAATGATTTATCCTCATAAAGGAAGGTATTTAAATCCACGTTCGACTATACGTAAAAATCTCTAAGGTCTCGCGAATAAAGTCATCAATACATCGACAATCCAATCACGTCGTAACATTAGTGGCGTCATCGAGATGGGCAGTAATCCATGCAAAATAGTGTGAAGTTATTTGTGATTTATAACCAATGTGTTAAAATGAGTAATAGATTTCAGTCCAACATGTCACGTGAATGAACTATAAATGTCTGTAGAATTTTAACCTATGTGAGAGCGAGAAATGATGTATCCTTTTCAAAATAACTTTAAATTTGAACGGAAGCGTGCCCAATAACACCCGATCACCAGGGTGAGTCAAGATATGAACATGTGATTATGAGTTATGCGCGCGCACACTGACGTGAGGAAATTGCATCAGGCTCTAAATGTGGAATCTACTTTGATGCTCCATTATTATTATTATTATTATTATTTTTTTTTTTCATTTTCGAAATAACCAAAAACTTGATCGATGCGCGCGCACATTGAATATGAAATGGGAGATTGTGATGATAAGGAACTAATACACATATTAATGAATATAACTCCTACACTCATTGTCGATCAACATCACAGTGAGCTTTGAAGTGATTCGAAGTGGAGATATCTAAGCCATGAAAAATCCTAGTAAAAGCTTCCGAGCAATAGAAAGTATCACAAATCAAAATGGTTATGTTCAAGTGCGACGAGCCTGGTTTTAGGTTCAGGCCACATCTGGAACAAAAATGACTGAAGTAGCAGCAGATACTGTTTCAGGAATAACCAGATAATGAGTTTGGCTAACTGCGAGCACAACGAATTGGACTGCTACATAAAATTTAATATCACATTGTTGCAAATCAAAGACCTCATAATATCTGAAGTGGATAGATCATGAGATTAGCATACAAGTAGTTGCTAAAGTAACAAAAAACTATATGCCAGCAGAAATATAAGGAGCTAAGTCAAGTACATTCGTTACATATCACAGATTTAAAAGCACTTTGGATAAATGAGCCTTTTTTACTTCTTTTTTTTTTATTTAATTTTAATTTTTTTATATTGATTTTTTTTATTTATTCGAGGATTTATAATTTAGTTTCGTATTCATTAATATTTGAATTGAACGTCCATGTTCGAAAGAGGCGGCAAGGATGAGGAAGCATCCATTTTAAAAATTACAGGAATTTTTTGAACTGTGATAAGAAAAAAGTGAAAAAGTTTCTTGAAGTTTTAATAGGTCAATGAAGGCTAAAAAAAAAAAACAAAAAAAAAACGAACATCTCCAACTGAAAGTGGTAGCAACTCCTATGCTTAGTTAAAAGCTGTAGATCACGTGGTGTTGTGGTACTACCCTATCTAAGGACTCAGGTGGAGAGAGAAGGGGCTGAAATACTAATCCTTTTCTTATACACTGTGTCTAACTGATTTTAACACACCCAAGTACAAAATTCCCTTTCATGAAAAAAAATATATATATCATCTATTTCATTTTTTTTGACTTCATTATAGCATAATGAATAATTTAAAACTTTGAAAACTCAAAGTCTATAATATAAATAACTTTTTACTGCTCATTTGATTGGTTTAAATTCATTGCTTCCAAAATCAGTGTTGCAAAATTCGCTGGAATGAAAAGTTGAAAATTTAAAAACATTCATAATCTTATAAATTATGGATTGAATTCATAAAGAAATGATTATTTATGTGTTAATTTCTTAATCTCGTAAAAAGAAATGAAAATAAATGAAATAATGAATACTTTTTTATGGATGAAGGGAATTTGGCGCTTGGGGGTGTTAAAATCAGTTAGACACAATGTATTAGAAGCCTTTATTGACTTTTCAAGTTCGATACTAAAATAATATCCAGTAGTGATCCAAGAGAATCCAGCATCTGCACTACTCATACTCAACTTATGAAAATGGGGTCAACGGATCCTCTTAATAACTGATCTATGTATTATTGTGAGTCAAATTTTTGCATTCTAACGAAAATTTTAACATTATGAAGATATGAAATTTTATTCATTTGTTCTCAAGTATTATTCAAGTTTTTATGAAAATACCGTGATCTTTGCGCTCTTCAGCACCAACTATCTTTATGAAAAAAAAAACTTTCAAATACCTTAATTTCCTTCCTTATTTTTTGTTGAATTGAAAAATAAAAACTCAATAATTTCATTTTTTAAACATTCTAAACCATGTAATTAAAATTATATACTTTATTGAACTTTTCATTAATTAATGCAGTTTGTTTGGTAACACTGATTCTCGATAAAATTGAGTTAAATTAATTAATAATGAAAAAATAAAATGAGAAGACATTTATTATTAAATTTTATAATAGTGTTTATCATTTATTATCGTGTAAAACATCAAAAGAAAAGAAAAACTGTACATTCTGTTTGAAGGAATTAGGAAATTTCACGCTGAAGGGTGCACACATCACTTGGTCGCTCGGTATGATTATTTTTTTTCAACTATAAAACACATCCTAACGCTAATGCATGAGAATTCGGATGGAACACCAAAAGAGTCGCGCTCTGGTGGCAACTCTTGTAAACGCTGCAAAAGTGATCTTGGGTGCTGATAACAAGATTAATTTGGAAATGAACATTTTAATAATTATATCTCTTTCAGTTAATCCCAGACTTGAGCGAGGCGGTCGTTGAAGTGAATCTTTTTCGTTCTCTTTTAGTTCTCTCGATGAACTTGGAATATTTTTTCGTATCCCCTTTCACCAATACACATTTTTTTTTTTTTTTTTTTTTAATATTTTCTAAATAATAAATACCATCAAATAATTCTCACATTCGAAAAATATGTACTTTTTTCTTCGAATAACAATCTTTAAAACGAGAAATCAATTTTAAGGACTGTTGCAAACAAGAAAAATAACAACATGAACAAATTAGGTAATTTTAGTTGGTTTTACATATCGCTAACTTTGGTATTTTCAGGGATTAAGATGAAATTATTAGAAGTGGAAAGGAGGGTACGCAGGAAGTTTGACACTGGATGAGGGATTTGAAAGCTTCTTGAAATTCGGGAGATTGAGAAACGTAAGGAGGAAGATCCGAATTATTTTCATAATTGCTTTGAATAAAACAAGGTTCTTTGGTGTATAGAAGGAGAGGGGCGGGAGTGTTGACCAAAGATTTTTTATATTTAATTTTTTTTTAGAATCAAATGTTGGAAAAAAAATCGACTGTTTTTCTACGGAAAGAATCCCAAAAGCGAATTACCCGATGAATTTTTGGTTATATGTAAATTTTTAAGATAGCAAAAAGTTAATGAAAAAATCACTTTTTGGTGGTGGTTGGTAACACTGCATGCGTACAACATCTCTTCAATGAACACTATATCATGTCGTTGTAAGTACCATTTAAAAAAATATTTATAATATACACCACAGGCAAATAAAATTACAATCGTATACCTATTTTTAAAAATTTTTGGATTTTACGTTCCAGGGGTTGAAGCGTAGAGTAACAAAGTTTTTGATAATTTTAATTCGACTTTTAAAATTGAAGTTATACGCAGTAAACTTACCCCAGCTTCGTTTACTAAATCTATTCAACTGGTTGCAACTGGCTAAACAGCCCATTATGCTTCATTTCAAAATTTTCTAAACTGTTGCTCAATCGTAATTTGAGTTTTCTCTAAACCGATATTTTTTTATCTTAATAGAAAATGCACGAAGAAGAATTTGAGCAAAAATTACAAAAACGCAATAATCACCTTCATATCTGTACTGGGTACAGCGGTAGAACTGAAATGATGGAAATGAAGGAAGAAAATTAATTCTAGTTTCAAAATTCTAACTACATGACGTAATCATTTCGACTTTTTATCAAAATCAGATTCATGAGTCATTTAATGCATATTTTTGCATTCATTTATTGCTCTCCGCAGAATTGGTTGCGTTTGGGATTTCCCTATATACCTGGACTCATTTCTTATGCCCTTTGATCCACATGATACGTATACGAAATTTTTAAACAGATTCAAGTGCTTTTTTTCTTTGAAATATTTCAATACTAGCCTTGTTTACTCGCTCATCGAATTTTTCACGAATTAACCTTTAAATATATAAACTCGTGATAACAGAATTTCAACGGTAACGTTGATAAGATTAACGAAAAATTCACTTCATAATACGTACTTTACATGAAACAGTTTTTACGAAAAGAATAAAAGCAAAATGCATAACGCATTGAACACTCGATGCGATTTCTCGAGAAGTGGTGACTGTACCACAATGTGCGCACATTCTTTGTGTGATTTTCTCGTAATACGCGACGACGTGTTTGCATTGGCATGTAATAAGTAATCACTCGATGTGAGGCTGTACGCGTGCTTCCTAGATTACGCGATTGCTGTAGGAACATGGAAAATTCGATCTTTGAAGAATACCGCGTGTAGTGGCGAACAAGCGAAATCTCGTTTGTAAGTTCGACTTATTGACGTTGATAAGATTAGAAGATGATTATGTTGGCTGTGAAATGTAGATAAATAAGAACACGCTCGTTTACCGAAGATTATATACGACGATTTATCATTTCGATGGTAACCTCGTTGTGTTTCATTTTGGTCCGCAGCCAATATTCGAATCCGATTAATAAACTTGAGTATCTACTTGTCGATATGAAAGTCGAATGGATGATGAAGATGGGATATATATTGATATAGATGTTGTAGGTAAATAACTAGGTAATATTTTATAGCTTAAGGTGATATTTGATGATGTAGCATTAATTAGATATAAGATGAAACAAATTCACAAACCTCTATTCTTACGGGGCACATAAGGGCAACTGGTTTTATTCGCGTCACTGGCGAAGGATCCGAAAAGCATAGCGTTAGACCACTCCGGACAAAGACTGATAAATTTCATCAACACTCGAGCACGAGAAAAAACCGAAGGGAAAAATTTCACGCACACGTCACCACACAGAGCGTACCGTTTCGACGGTTAAATTAAATTTCGCCCAACGCCGCATAACAATTCGCAAACGTCAGAGTCGCTCAATTCTCGCAACGATCGTACCGACGGAATGCATCTCGATAGAGCTATACGCGCGGAATAAATTAAATTCTAAACCAGAAGCAGCACGGAACCGCTAATAAACGCGACTGATAAGAATTACAGAGAGAGAGAGAGAGACGAAAAACGGCGAACGAACGGATAATATAACGTCACACGTGAGCGCATGCAAAACACAACATTACGAACTGTTCGCAGCTCATCGTCGCGGCCACCGCCACGTCGCCGGCTCGTATGCCAAATGAGATGAACAAAAAACAAAACATGTTTAATTGGTAATGACTGCGAGGGGGCGTCGTGCCCTCTCCCATCTTGTACGCCTGAACGTTTTTTTTTTCTCACTTCCATCGTCGCAGCGCATACGATGCATCGAACGAACCGGCGCGTCTTATTTACAAACGCTTATCTGGTGTATACTTCGCTCGAGTAGAGATACGTTTCCAATAACTAGCTATCGCACTCTCCCATATACGCATGATGCCCGTCAAGTACCAGTATATCGGTGAACAACATCTTAACCGTGGAGCCGATAAGAGTGATCTTTTTTCATCGTTTCCCGGTCCTCGTATGCCCCTAAAAGTTCTTCGAACGCCCTCTCACCGAGCGGTACTTTGTATGTACCTGTTACCTAAAACAGTACCTCATCATATGCGAACGCACCGTGTCCCGATTATTATTCATGAATAGTGTATCTGTAATTCTGTACACACTGTTTACAGCCGCAGTCGATAAACACTTTTACCTATTTTCCGAAGGTTACGTAAAATCCCGAGAAGTTACGTATTTTAAATCGAGGTCGCCCTTTTTTTTTTCTTCTTCGCCTTCAACATCAATCGAGATGATAAAACGTGACGATCATAGGAGCGATGATGATCTGTCGATTTATAATAAGATGAATTACGGTACTTAATGGTATCTTCGGTTTTAAGTTTTTAAATATTCCTAATTTCATCCTCCTCCTCCCCTTTCCCCCGCATATTGTGTTTTCTGCGAACGCCACTTTGAAGGCGGACATTATTTGGCGTAGAAAAGTCGAGTGCTATGTTGATAATAATGGTAATAAGTCTTCGGTTAATCCACATTCTTGATATTTACCGGCGCAAAATGAGTCAATAATGCGATGTTTACGTCAAAAACTGCATAATCAACGGAAATGGGCGATGTAAGGGAAAATATTTAGAAGGAAACAATCGCATGACGATTCCGTAAGCGATCACGTTCTAGAATAAATATTAGAATGGAGTTTTTTTTTTAATGGGAAAAAATTATTAGATATTGGACTTAGAGGCGGACTTGGGATTTTCCCGCCTGTGGGCAGTAAATTTTTGTCACCTCCCCCCCCACCCCGTCAAAAAAAATATGGAAAATTTTCATACAGCATATTTTTGCACTTTTGAGAGAAGTCTCTCATAAAATTTTGAGCGAATTTCATGTGAATACCAGTTGGCATTAGGCGTCGAAAAAAAAAATTATATAGCTATCGAATGTAATTTTTGTAATTTTATTATTTTATTTTAATAGTTTTATTATTATTAAATTAAATTTTTTTAGAATTGAATTTTATTAAATTAAATTTAGTTATTTTTTTTTATCGTTCTTAAGTTGAAAAAATTCAGCTAAAAAAAACACACTTTTTTCATTTTTACTATAATTTTTAATTTTTCATAATCTTCTTTCAAATTAATTTCTGAATATGTTATAAGTTCATCCAACTGACTACCATAATTTTTTTTTTTCAATCGATCGTCATAATACATTTCATATTTGAAAAGCAACGGAAAAATCGAAATTTGCCGCCCCTGAAATTTCGCCGCCATTGGCAGCTGCCCTCTCTTCCCATACCTAAATCCGCCTCTGATTGGATTTTGAAGCCTTGAAATGCATCAGTACTTTTACAATCGATCTTTTTTTTCACCTGAATTTTTAACGTAAAAACGATAGCTATTACAGCCTATCTAAATAGGGAAGGGGTGGGGTGAGGGGGTTTAAAATTTTTTTTTAGACCATTCGTGAAAGACTCTTGGAAATTGGAAAACACAACGTTTTAGTCTTTTCGACACGCCTCAAAATGGTAGATTACTCAAATTTTGAGGAGGGCTGACGGAGGGGCGAATGGCTCAAATTTTTCGTTTTTCATCTAATACAAAAGAGTGAGTCATGGACACCGACATATCGAAATTTCAGCTTCCTAAGCGCATTGAGGCGAGCTGTAGTGAAAACAGCTTTTAGAGGAAGTTTTGAGTCATAAAATGCCTTGAATTTTCCATATCTCTTCACCAAATCAATATAGAAAAGTTAAACTTTGTGTGTGCGGTTAGTTGGTGACCAGAATATAACCACTTGAATTTGGGTCAAAATAGATCCGAAATGGCGGATCATTAAAATTTGAATAGAGCTTGAGCAGCCACATTCATATGATTATTGGTGATAAGAAGTATCAAGAAGTATACTGTACATGTTGGAGGGGAGAAAGAGGGTTATCGACTTCAAAATGTGGTGGCGTATGTGTGATATCGGAAATGTTTTATTCCCGTGTCATATGATGAAATGAGCCCAAGTTACTGAGCTATTCCAATTTTACCTTACCAAGTGCGTTTGGAGGGAAGTTGGAGCAAAAAACTGATTTATACAGAAGTTTCAACTCACTTGATTTAATATTTATTATAATAAATTTTATTGGATTTCCTCCTTGTATTTTATTTATAATTAAATGAATAATTTTAAATTTTATTTTTGATTAATAATATTATAATTATAAATTTTTTTTAATAATATTTATAAAAATTTTAATTAATATTATTATAAATATTAATAATGAAAAATAATTTTTATTAATTTAAAAAATTAATTTATTAATAATTAGCTGAGTTTTTAACAAAACGATAGCTATTACAGCCTACCTGATTTGGGAAGGGAAGGTCGGGGGAGAGTGGGGTCTTCAAATCTTTGCGTTTCAGACCATTTGTAATCATCTGGCAAATGTCCAACTTTTTGGTATATATATATATATATTTTTTTTCCCCCACGCGTAGCGCCGGCGAGTATTCATAAAATTCGCTCAAAATTTGGTGAGAGACTCTTCTTGAAAATGCGCAAAAATAGTTTTTTTGTTTTTTCGATAAATTTCAAAATGGCGGATCACTCAAATTTTGAGGGGGGCTGGAGAAGGGGCAAATAGCTCAAATTTTTCGTTTTTGATTTCATATGAAAGAGTGAGTCACGGATACTAACATATCCAAATTTCAGCTTCTTGTGCATATTGAGAGGAGTTAGATCAAAAAACGGCTTTTTGAGGAAGTTTTGAGTCATGAAATTTCTTGAATCTTCCATATCTCCCCACCAAATCAAGTTAAAGAGGTCAAATTTTGTGTGTGAGGTTAGTTGGTGACCACAATATGACCTCTTGAATTTGGATCAAAATGGATTCAAAATGGCGGATTATCAAAATTTTGAGTAGAGCTTGAGGAGCCTCAAGTTGGTAAAAATGTAATTAATATGAATTCATATGGTTATTGGGGATAAGTTGTATACTATATCCCGAATTCACTTCCATACATGATGTTGGAGGGGGAAGGCGGGGTTACCAACCTAAAATAGTGGTGGGGGTACAGGAGGGGTCGAAAATTTTTTATTGCTGTGTCATATGATAAAATGAGCCCAAGTGACAAACGTATTTTGATTTTAGCTTCCTCAGTGATTTTGGAGGGGAGTTAGAGCAAAAAACGGCTTTTGGAGGGGAAATTGCTGCAGGAAATTTCATGAATCTTCCATATCTCATCACCAAATCGGCCTAGAATGGTCAAACTTTGTGTGTGGGATTAGTTTGTGACCAGAATATAACCACTTAAATTTGAGTCAAAATGGATCCAAAATGGCGGATTTACAAAATTTGAAGATAATTTGAGGACCCTCAAATAGTTATAATTTGAGAAATATGTGTTCGCATGATTATTTCATGGTAAGAAATACTACATTTGTGCCAAATTGAACTTCTTAAGTGTTTTTGGAAAGGATGGTAGGGGTTTTCAGACTTGGTATTGGGTGTGGCCTGTAGTGATGAACGGTTAAGCAAGGTTATTACTAAATCAAAACAAGCCCCAGTTAAAAACTCAGCTCCAGTAATGCGGCATGGCTGCTTACGTTTTTTTTTTTCATTATGAAGTATTAATTTTTTCTTCATTTTTATTAATTAAGATTTTAAGTTAAACAAAACTATTAATTTTCAAAATTAATTCCACCTCATCTGAACTAACTTTCCCCTCAGAGTGGCGTAAAAACAGTCGTAGTTATAGACACCACTATAACAGATAATAAGAAAAAAAAAAAAATTAAATCTTTATTAAAAATTGATTTTATTCTACTAATCATAAAGTAATTAGGATTACCAAAATTTGAGCAGAGGGTGAGGAGCCTCGAATTAGTAAAAATGTAATTAATACGAACTCATATGATGACTGGGCATGAGAAGTATACTTTATCCTAAATCCAACTCCATACATGATGTTGGAGGGGAGTAGGAGGGTTATCGACCTCAAAATGTGGTGGAGTACACGAGATGTCCAAAAATTTTTTATTGCCGGGTCATATTATAGAATGAGTCTAAGTGACTAACCTATTCCAGTTTTAGATTCTCAAGTGAATTTGGAAAGGAATTGGAACAAAAAACCGTTTTTGGAGGGAAAATCACTGCAAGAAATTTTATGAATCTTCCTTATCTCGTCACTAAATCGACCTAGATAGGTTAAAATTCGTGTGTAGGGTTAGTTAATAACCAGAATATGGCTTCTTCAATTTGGGTCAAAATGGATCCAAAATAGCAGTCTGTAAAAATTTATCCCTACAACAACTTTCACTTGGGCTGAATTTTTTTTTTTTTTTAATAGTACTAGTAATTCAATGATATTTGTAGGTTGCATAAAAAGATCTCTCACGTAATTTTTGGAATTTTAAAAAGGATCTAGCTTTTCTCGATTATCAGCTGAGAGATGTTAAGGCGAAAGGTGAATGCGAAAAAGTTAATTTTAAAATAAAGAAGCCAAAAAATTGGAAAAATAAATGTGATGTGCCCTCAAACAATGTCTCTAAAACAACAAATTATAATTTCATATCATTCCGTAGCATTATTTTTGAGAAAAATGCTACCAATGAAAATAGGATATAATCGCCTTAAACCGATATATTTGGATTCACGATAAAAACTCCAAAGAAACGAGTCCATTTTTAGCCATTACCCGTTTCAAGGTAATGTTTATGAAAACTTGGAATTTTCAGGTTCTCCGAGATTAGGCTCAATCTTTTTCTATATAAAAATACAGAAAAATAAACCATGCTTTAGCTTTCAATTCGCTTATGGAAAAATCACTCGACTAGTTCATAGACCATTAGCCTTATACTGAAAAAGAATCTAAATGGTAAATTCTCAATAAAATCTTTACAATGTTTTCAAATGGTAAAGAAAAATTCACCACTATGAGATGAATATCGTAATTTAAATCTGCTTCAAGGAACCACTATACATTCGACAACGTCGTTAATTTATAATGAATCGAAATGAAACACTCATCAAGCTTTAATAAAAAGGCGCGAGAACGAACGACATCAGTTCCTATTCAAATACGTCCGAAATTAAATTACCACGATCCGGGCTGATGATCGCGTTACTTACGATCAATTTCTGTCCCTGTTCAGACGTCTATTACGTGATACTGGTTTAATTAATCGAACATAAAAGCGGACTCGATCATCTCTTCATTTCTAACGTGACGCCGCTCTTCTAACTCGAAAGAAGTAACCATATTGTATTACACACCTATCGACGACTCGTCCCATAGTAAATTAATCTTGATAAACGACCACATCTCACGCAACCTTTCCGCGCGTTTTACTTTCAATTCACTCCTAAAAATAACACCGTCGCGTAATTAATTCGATACGAAACGTGCCCGCAATTTCGGCGCAGTGTAAACGGCTCCTATACATGTACGAAATTACTAATTTAAAGACCTCGTAATCGTGTCCAGTACGAATTTAATACGGCTAAATAACAAGAGCGTGGACGAAGAAAGCGCATCCGTTTGCGATATCGGACCGTGGCAAGGTTATGGAACGCATAGCACCGTAACGAAAATTTAAATTGCCCGGAAACCGAACAACGAGAAAAACGCCAAATGTAATTTTAAATTACTCGATTTGGAACGTTTGGTGTATTCGTTCAAACGAATGTGCGCCTCGATAGTGGCGAATTCACCACATGACTCATCGTCCGGCTCGATTGTCGATTTGGATTTCGAAATTTTAGGCGTTAGCTGTTTAGCCACAACGTTTGTAAGCATGCCAAATTTTGAATCATCCGTATCAACGACTTGTAGAGGCGTTGTATTTGGCACCTTCGTCGTAAAGTTCGCGTATTACGGAACATTCATTAAGGCGAAAAAATTACGTCGAGTTCCCTTCGTCGGACTTTGTCATGAAGTACGACAAAGGCCTTAATATAGTGAATTAATCACGAAACGACGAAACGTGACACAAAATTACGCAGTTTTTCGAGTGCAATTTCAAATTCATTTGGTATATTTTCGAATTAAATCAACGTCAGCTCCATTCTTCAGCCACCTTGGAGCTAGAAAAAAGTCTAAAGCAGAAAAATTCCTAATTAAGCTGGAAATGGTTTTACATTGTGGAGATTTGTCTTCTCAGCTACTGGAAAAAATCGATAACTTGGACATGGTAAAAATAACAAAAAAAAAAAAAAAAAAAAAATGGAAATGGGTCGGACAATCTGCACGAATGAAAAACAATAATAGGTCCAATACAATCACTTTTTAGCGAATTTTAGAAAAAGAAAAAGGAGAAAACAAAAAAACGTAAGGAGAGATAGATTTACTAGACTATCAAAAAAACGAATAGTTTCGTAGAATTGCACAAGATTAACGAGAATGGGATAGGTTGGGAGAGGCCTTTGCCGCACTATAGGTCTTCTTGTAATGAAAATAATTTACGTTTCTTTTTCTAGACCTGTACATAATGTACACTGTACATCTATAATGAATAAAAGCTTATGTCTTCTAATAGTATACAAAATTCTCCTATCACAGTGTTCGTAACAAAACTCCTCCGAAACGGCTTGACCGATTCTTATGAAATTTTGTTCGTATATTCAGTACGTCTGAGAATAGGACGGAAACTATTTTTCATATTCCTGAATTTCAAAATGGCGGATCACTCAGATTTGAAGGGGGGCTGGAGAAGAACCAAATAGTTCGAATTTTTTGCTTTTTATCACATATGAAAGAGTGAGTCACGGACACCAACACATCCAAATTTGAACTTTCTAAGTATATTTTGAGAGGAGTTAGAGAATATAACAGCTTTTTGAGGAATTTAGAGTCATGAAATTTCTTGTATCTTTCATATCTTCACACCAAATCAACTTTGAGAGATCAAACTATGTGTGTGACGTTAGTTAGTGACCAGAATCATCAGTGATTCGTGCTGCCCCCCCCCCCCCGTAGGGGTATCGTGACCACGGTTCTCTGTGACTGCAAAGACCAGATTACGCCACCTATCTCGATCTCTGGCTAATCAGATATACTTCACTAAAGTCCTATTCGTGAGCGTAAGAATGAGATCAGACCATCCCGTTGGGCACCTTCCTCTATTCCTTTTCTCCTCGAGTTTTCCTTGTACCACAATGAACTCCAGGCGTGTTGGCACGACATGTCCGAAATACTTCAGTATCATGGCGTAAACTTCTGACGATAGCCAACGTTCTTCTCCGATTTCAGTTAAGACTGATTTGCGCATTTCGCAGTCCAACGTATCCGCAATATTCCTTCTCGATAAAATTCAAAATGGCGGATCACTCAAATTTTGAGGGAGGCTGGAGAAGGGGCGAATGCCTTAAATTTTTTCGTTTTTGAATTCATATGAAAAAGTGAGTTACAGGCACCAACATATCTAAATTTTAGCTTCATAAGTGCATTTTGAGAGGAGTTAAAACGAAAAACGACTTTTTAAGGAAGTTTTGAGTCATGAAATTTTTTGAATCCTCCATATCTCCACATCAAATCAACCTAGAAAAGTCGAACTTTGTGTGTGGAGTTAGTTGGTGACCAGAATATGACATCTTTAATTCGGATCAAAACGGATACAAAATGGCGGATTATCAAAATTTGAGTAGAACTTGAGGAGCCTCAAATCGGTAAAAATGTAATTAATATGAACTCATATGATTATTGGTGATAAGAAGTATACTACATCCCCAATTTACCACCATACATGATGTTGAAGGGGTGAAGGAGGGGTTATCGACCTCAAAATATTGTGGGGTACAAGAGATGTGAAAAAAATTTTTATTGTGGAGTCATATGACAAAACGAGTCAAAGTGACGAAACTTACTTGATTTCAGTTTCTCAAGTGCATTTTGAGGAGAGCTAAAAATAATTAATATGGTAAAACAACGTTCCCTGGTTCAGCTATAGTTATAAACTTATAAGTCTTGCCACGATCAACGAGATCAGCGAGATATGTATGAAGATGAAGGCAATTCAAATATCTTTTCATAATAAATTGAAATATAGTGAAAATTATTGTAAAATGTATTCCAATTAAATCTTTGATTTTTATAACCGAAGTGTGGAGGGATAGGCTCAGGGGTTACGAAATGGTCATAGATAAAAAATAAGTTCATTATAACACTCAGCACCTCCTAATACCTAGAAAACGATACACTACGCTTCTATATTATGTACGTATTATAGGTAGTTAAAACATTTTGAACTGATTTGATTCCCCCTCCATTCCTCTTCTCCCTTCCCCTCCTCCTCCCCTCCCAACGCCACATATAAAAATTGACGAATCTATGATATCGATTTCGATGCCTTGTTTATCATTATAAATTGAAATTAAATAAAAATTATAATAAAAAATGTACATTTACTAAATTTTAGATTTTTGTACTCCAAGGGTGAAAGGGGGATGGGTTGAAGAGCTTCAAAATGATTAGAGTTGAAGAATATGTTGATTATCACACTCGGGGCTTCCAAATACTTACATAACTACTGTCACACGTCTAAGCTGATTTTTTCGAATTTTTTCAAAATTTGAGGATGTCCTGTACCCCACATGAAGGCTGACTCTAATTTTGTAAATATCGAGCAAAACACATATTAAAATAAAGCATTTTTTGCACTTTTTCAGATTTTTGAAGAGGGGTTCAATAACATTTTCTTAGTTGTGAAAATTGCAGTTTTTCACATGGAAAATTGAACATTCAGTTTTTCAGTTTCATTGCTCCATTAATATCTACTATGGATGTACTTCTGAACCGTAAAAATTTTTCATGCCTAAATGAAATGGTTCTCTCTTTACATGTTCACATAATTGATCATTCCTTCCTAGAAGTGGTACAGAGGCAAACTAATGTTAGTTTTTCAACTCCTTCAGCAAGACCAACTTGTGAACAAATTTCAGCAAACTCGAAAGACATGAAGTAAAAACGTTGTTCGAACTGAGCCTTGAGAAAATTTTAAATTTCGAAATGAGTGATGCCTAACAAAAGGATTTTTATTAATGCTACTGAAATTAAAAAAAAAAACAAAAAAGAAAACAAAATGTAGGATCATGATTAGAATATTTTAGCATTGAGCTAATTTTGTCGTGGGAGCCATATTTGCGAGTTTATAGCAAAAAAACAATTTGAATAGTTCACCCCTCTTCCTTCCCTCCGAAAAAGAAAGCATGGAGAAAGGAGAAATTTTACAAAATTTATTCCTTGAAAAATTTAAGAAAACGAAATGTAGAATCACGATTAGGATACTTCAGCATTAAGCTGGTAGCCACATTCAGGAGTTGATAGCAAAAACCAATTTGGATAGTTCACCTCCCCTCTTCCCTCCAAAAAGGAAGCATGGAGAAAGGAGAAATTTTACAAAATTTCCTTCAGTACCTTACGATATGACTTTCTACAACTTAAAATGATTTCCAATTTGTTTGGAATCTTTCCATTCATTTTCGAAGCGCCTGGACTACCGATACTCCTAGACTTCAACCTTTGAAAGGTATTCGAGAAAGTCACCAGGTCGGTGCGGCTCACGTACACATTAGGCGAGAAAGAATTAAAGAAACCACAACAATGGCTCGTTAAACATGCGCAAATGCGTTCAAGTGGTATCGAGGGTCAGGTGCAGCACACGCCTAATTAAACATTTCGAGCGCGACGATGCGGCGTTAACGCAACGCTGCACAGTTCGTGGGCTCACGATCGGTTTAAAAATCACTTACAACGAATCGGCGGACCCTTTGAAGCGGATAATCGGAACCGGACAATTACCGCGAATGCTCTAATAGTATTATAAACGCGAGTACTATTTTCTAAGAATATGTCCACATAAATGGTAAATCTTACCAGCAAAGGGTACATCGCCGACGTATTCTTCGACAGTGTTGTTATCAGTCGAGACGCTTTTGTCGCTCAACGATACGCTACTGGAAAGCGATCCGTTGGAAGTGGCGTCGTAAGCTGTGCCCGGGAAAACCAACAGCAAAAGTTCTTCTTCCGTTTCGGTCTCGATATCTCTGGATTTACGCTTCAAATTGCTGTACTCCTGCATGGAAAATAGATCGATTTCACTGTCGCAGTCCACCATGTCCTCGTATTCGTGACTGTCGAAACTCACGTACGTTATGCGTCTGCATTCGGAATGGTCTTTGGGCTTTTTCAGACACATCAGAGTACGCAGCACGTTCGTGCAACGGTTCATTTCGAAAAAGCCGAGTTAAACTACAGAGCACAGACGCGAAATGCCGAGTTGCCGGCGAAATTGTGTTTCTTTTAGAGACCTGACATTTAAAAAAATATCCCCCCTTACGCCTCCGTTCGCGGTCAAATGTCAGGTGTGTCGTTTAATGATATCGACGGTGTGTATTTTACAGGGTGTCGCTGTAACGTAAATGTAGTTCATCGAACAGCTGTTCCAGTCTGATTGAAAATTTATTGGTGTTTCTAAATTTAGTGTATTTTTTAAATGAAATTCGAGTGTCATAATATTCGTAATTTCTTTGTATTGGTAACGATCCTAGAGTAGCTGAGTTGGGGAACCATTATGTACAAGAGCCAGGGGTAATGTCTAAAAAACAAAAAATCTATATTTATAAATTTTTCAAGTTGTAAAATAAAATGAAAAATATCAAATAATCAATAAATACATCAAAATGAAAAAATGTTAACAAATTAAAAATGAGAAAATTAAAAAAAAAAAATTTGAAAAAGCTCTAAAATTGAAAAAGAAATTCAAAAATCAGAAATGTTCTGAAATACTGAAAATTTTAAAAATGAATGAGTATGTGAAAGTTTAAAGGTTAAAAATGTTGAGAAATCTAAAAAAAAATGATTAGACGATGAATAGAAGTTCTAATAAAAGTAAAAAATGATTATCAACTTGAAAAAAAATTCATCAAAAACGAAGTCCAAAAACGAAAAATATCTAAAAAATATCCGAATGTTTACCAATTAAAAAAAAAAAAAAAAAAAAAAAAAAAAAAAAAAAAAAAAAAAAAACGAAAAATAAATTCAGAAATAAGAATTACACTAAAAAATGTCAAAAGCCAAAAAGTTTTAAAAGATTAAGATATCCAAAAATTCAATTTTTTTTCTTTGAAAAGTGTTTAATTATGTTTCCCCTCCCTCCCCTCCTTTCTTCCAACAAGTTCATTAAATGTCAAAAATTTAAATTATGGTTACGTAATAAAATTACTTTTATTCATTTGATTGCAGCTCTCAACAGCCATTGTAGCCAAAAAGAACCTTTTTATAAAATTTGAGAATAAAATATCCATTCAAAATTGTATTTCAACCCCTTCAAAAATTAGTTCGGCAAACATTACCGCATCTCTTTCACTGGCCTGATTGCTTTTTGAACACCCTGTATACGCGATCGAAGGACGAATTTTATAATCCGTTGTTCTTCATCCGATTCACCTCGTTAAACGCGTACTCCGCGGAATAAGCTGTTCTGGCGTCTGTAGTCTCATAATCTTGTAATTATATTCTCCATAAATGAAGAAAATAGTATGTAATAATAATAAAAATACTGTTAAACGCACGTGAGTTTCGAACGTTCGAGGTTGAGATTAAGAAAAAAAAAATGGATTCTAAATATTAAAATGATTCAAGCGTATTCCTATTCGATAAATGTGTGACCATGCAAATGTCAAGGAGGAATAAATTTGGCAATATCGCATCTTAAATAAGAAACTAAGCGAAACTGCGAGTATTGTGAACGAAGAGCAGACAATTTCAATTTCATAAACATAAAAGAGAAGAAACGGAAGAGCAATAATTTTTTAATTTTTACCACAAGCGAGAAGCATAAAATTCACTACAAAAATATTCGCGAAAATGCTTAAAATATTAGAGTGCGAAAATTACATGATAATTTTCACTCATAATAACTACAAAACATAAGCGAAGTGGAAGCTAAATTAAGATACATGATACACGCTTTGGAGGTCATTTTCGAATATCAATGATAGGTCAGTGAACTAACTGCCAAATAATCTCCATAACACGATCAAAAATTTTCAATCGTTCAATGTTCCAAAACTTTGAATCTTGGAAAATTCTGAATTTTTTGAATTCAAGAGTTACATTTTGTTGCCACGAGAAAGAAAAAAAATTGCTTAATAATTCTACGTGTATTTAAAGAGTCGACATTCAAAAAAACAGATTGTTGGAACTTTTTGGAACTCAAAAAGCAAACTATACTCAATGTTTACCTTTTGAGAATTTCCAAAATATCACATCTTTGTAGTTAAAGGACCAATATTAGACCATTTTGAAATTAATTGACTGACAGTGGCAGTGGAAGGTGAGGTAGCATGGGTGAATTCTACCCTCCCCCTGCTCTCTTCCCAAAAAATATCCTCGAAATTATTATTTTACAGCGACACACGCTGAAATAATTATTTGTTCACTCATAGCAAATTAACATAAAAAAACATTTTCAAAAAAATGAAAATTAGCATAATTTTTAGGAATTTTTTTTTCTATGTATTTTAAAACTGGTGTTTGCAACTGTTGTGATTTTTGGTATTATGAATATTTTAATTTTAGAAAAATGGTCAAATGACCAAAAAAGTTACTTTCTTATGGAAGCCTCTTAAAAAAAAAAAAAAAAAAAAAACTTGTTACCCTACGTCATTACTGAAAGCAGATATTTATTACGAATAAATTCGCCCTTAATTCTTCATTATTTTTAAAAATTTTTTGATGGTTTCAAAACTTTAATCGTTTTTTATTTTTTTATATTTTTGTTCGTATTTTTTCTTCTTTTTTTGTACATTTCTTTTTTGTTTCAAATACATTAAAAGTACACAACATTGAAATAAGCTTATTATAACTACTCTCACCTCAAAGAAATCACCACAAACTATGTTGTTTTCATACAAGTAGGTACCTACATTGATTTCTCATTTTCTACCCCCTTCCCCCCCCCCCAAGAAAAAAATTTTGTCTCACTGATAACTGATACTGTTGGAGAAGGCGAAAATTTGATATTTCTTTCTGAGTACGAAACAAGTATGTGGCAAGTTCATTAGAACTTATCAACTTGAAGTTACATGCCTCGAATTTTTTTTTTTTGAATGAACTCAATTGAGTTCTAAATAATGCTTTTATAAACCAAAATAAACCTTTATCGAACGTGTGAATAAGCTGAACTTCATGAAATAAACTTGAAACGAACTCGAATTCGCATCGTTCAGGAGTTTCACTTTTCTCTTCTATCTACGTAGGTTCTCATTCTCTTTTTTTCTCCTTCATTTGCAATATTTAATTATCCAAATTTCAGCATTCACTCGTAATTTATGGAGGAGTCGGAGACAGAATACTGGAAGAAGGGATTTCGAATAAGAGACAAGTTCATTTCGAGTATACGGATGAATAAAAAAAAATTTAAAAAAACGAAGAAAAATGTTAAACTACTGACTTCAATATGGAAAATACGAATATTTACTCCAACAGTTCAAAATTTTTTAGCATACTGTTGGAGTCCACTTATCCATCTTCGATTTTCAGAGAATCATAATATTTACCCATAACACCAGTATAATCATACCACCAAAGAATAAAAGCTATCAAGCAAGCATAACGACCAATACAACGCACTTAAGTCGCGCAACGACGCAACCCTACAGCATCTGGACTACGATTAAGCTGGATGGAATCTACGAGCCGAAGACATCGAACTAACCTGACTCAACGGACGTATCCGATCGTGTATCCTTTTTTCAGCCAAGACAGCCGACGGTGGCGGATGATCGGGCGTCGGTGGTTGCTGATAATGGGTCGGACTGAGCGGACAATTACGCAGCGGTTGCCTCCTTACATTACCGTGCTCGCTGAGTAAACTCTCCTGCGACGATTTCAACGCCGTCGAATTACATCGATCGGCGGACGCGACTAGAATACGTTCGATGGTAATCGGCGATCTGTTCGGCTCGTACGAGCTGACTTTACGAAACGGTAGATCTCCTCGGGACAGTATGGCGGACGCGTCGCAACCTTCTGACGCTTTGTCGTTGGTGTGACGACGTAGCTTACGGCGCGGGTTCGTCGTACGGTACGGTATGTTGCCGTGTACGGAGGTAATAGCTATAGGCTGGAATTTGGTATCCAGTAGCTGCAGGTCTTCGCTTTTACCGCGTATCATCACGTTCGGTTTTTCGTTCATGTCGATCATAACGCTATGTCGGAATTTCGTGTCGCCGTAATGTTCCGCTGATTTACCACGTCGTAGAACGCCGTCGCGTATTTTTCGGTTTCCATTTGTCATCTAAGATGAAAATAAAGCGTTCAGGAGATCCTAATGATTACCAGTTCAGCTGAAAATCCTAGCGAGCTCGCGAAAAATTTTTATTCTCTGTTTAAACCGAAACCGGATGAAACCTCGCGTTAAATTTAGCCGTCGCAGTGCCCAACACCATTAAAGACAGAGCGAGAGAGGTGATTAATTTTAAGAAAATTTTTCCATTCATTGTTATTTACAAACATCGCACACGGTTGCTCGTTAAAAATAGTTTCACATTTCAAAGGATTTTCCCGAAAATTATTTACAATTTGACGACAATAAAGAAGGAAAAAATCCGTTGAAAGTGTTAATCAAACAATATCAACACGTACCGAGGTTGTTATCATTTGACACCAGCGGAAAACAAAGCTTACCTGCGCGTCGTTATAGTCCAATTGATCTTGAGAACTGTTGATTTTAACGAACGCGTATTCGTACGTATCGTAGCCGTTTTGTTCGGAAGACGATAAGATACCGGGAGCGGTATGCGTCGGTGATATGGATAAGTTTCTTCGCGGAGGTTTTTTCGGCGGGGTGGGCTGCAACAGTGATAACGAAATTTTCTCATGAGATCAAATAAGTAGGTAAACGATTTCGCGGATTATTTAATAGGAGTTCAGAATTGAAAGAAAGGTCTAATAGCAATTAAAACTAAAACAATTAATTTTGTTAATTTTATTAAATGATTAAAATAAATCAATATTTAAAAAACAATTTTTTTTTAATAATTTCAATAAAATTAATTTTTTCATAAAAATAGTTAACATTAATTTGTCAAATTAAAGTATCTTTTTTCATCTTTTATTTTCTTTTACATTAAAAATTTGTATTTTAAAATAAGTTCGATTAATTAAATATATAATTTTTATTTTATTCAATTTTAATTATATTTTTATAAATTTAACATTTTTGGAAATATTAATTTTTATATTCTTAAATTTTTTTAAATGTTTATTAGCACCTTCTATAAGGTAAACAAACCATGCTTACGTACTGTATTTTTGGCCATTTCCATTGTGGAGATTTTACGCAAAATTATAATTATGCATTTTTCCCCCCATATCCCTACATTACAAGCTAATAAGCATATGACTCCGAAATAATTGCTAATGAGCTGATTTTTTGATTATTTAAGCGTGATCCCAACAACAACATATTAGAATACCCGCCTCCTAGATACGAAGTTGAACCCAGGAAAGGCTTGCGACGTCACCAAAAAGTGATTTTTGACTTTCTAACTCCGTAAGGAAGCCTCCAATCGAAAAAGTAATGCAGTAAAAAAAGATGCTACGATGGATTTCCTATCAAATGGTTTATTTATTTGCCCTTGAAAATTCAATCTAAGGATGAAAATGGATGTTTTAAAATGACCAATTTTTTCATTTCATTCAAATTGTGATACATTTTGTTGAACACACGTGCGATGAACATCTTATTATGAGTGAGGAACATCACACTTGAAAATTTCTTAGAAAAATAAATTGCTTAGATGAACATATCCTATAGATTAGTGTTGACTAAAATGTTGCATAACTTTTCCCTTAATGACCGCGAACCGTTAAAAAAATACAACATGCTCGCTGTATACGAAACCGGAAAGTGTTCATGTTCAATACAATTCTGATTTTTTTTCAACACTAAGGAATCACTTTTTCCAATTTCACTGCTTTTTCATTACTTTTAATGCCAAGTGTCGGGAATGCCATTCTGCCATTTAAATATTTGTCGTTGTTCCCAAATTATGAAGAAATTAATTTCCAAAATAACAAATTTGTCAATTATTATGAAATATTTATTGAAAAAAAAATCACAAGCACGAACTCTTATTTACATTTATAAAATACCTAAATATTAGTTGCAGACGTTTCGGCGTCACTGACGTCATCATCAGTGCAAATGATAACTGATGATGGCATCGGAGATACCGAAACGTCTGCAAGTAATATTAATTTATTTTATAAATGTAAACTAAAGGTCATGATTGCAGTGATTTTTTTTTTTAAATTTGGTTAATGCGAACTTTGCAAAATTTTCATCACACATCTTAGCATTATGAAAATTCATTGTAGGTACGTTATGTTTTAAAAACTTATCAACGCTAATTCGATGAAGCTCATATTTGCATTTTATATTTTTGCATATCCTAGAATGTTTAAGACGAAAAAAAATTCGATATACTTCAAAATGGCGGATCACCTAAATTTTATGGGGAACTGAAGGAGGGGAAAATCACTTAAAATTTTTATTCTAATTTTTCACGAAACATTAACTCAGGAACACCTACATATCCAAATTTCAGCTTCCTGCGTGCATTTCGAAGAAAGTTGAAACAAAAAACCCGTTTTTTGAGGAAGTTTCGAGTCATACACGTAGAGGCAGGACGAACTCTAATGTTATAAAATATTTATATTATTATCATGATTTAAATATGCATACAGGATGTTCCAGAAGTGGATGACTCGAATGAAAGTGGTGATACGCCACAGTACATTAATGTTATAATGGGTTGCCTACTCCAAGTGATGAAGGAACAAAAATATAAAATTCTAAAAAATATTTTCTTCAAGAAGATTTTTATCTTGTCATCAAGGGCAGAGAAAGATGTACCATGTCCGCTAAAGTGTAAAGAAAATAGTGCGGTCTTATTGATGAAAAAATGGTAAAGTTGGAGGGGGTAAGTAGGGCGAAATCAGAATATTTGTATGGAAAAACGAGATAAAAAAATAATTATTTTAGTTTTCTTTCAATAAGTTCAGAAATTGCCTTGTCAAGATACTTTTTTAAAAATTTCTTGATAATGAGAAATGTGTCCCCCACAAAATTTGGTACGTGGGCACCCCTCCCATAACTTAGATATCGAAATTAAAAAATTTGTAATATTTCATATTTCTGTCCCTTCATCACTTGGAGTAGGTACCCCACCATAACACTGATGTACTATACATAGCTCATCACCCCCTGTCCCCTCCCCATTTAGGCCATCTAATCCCAGCACACCCTTTATGTTTTTTATTGTGAAAACTTTATTTTCACTATTTGACAATTACAAAGGATACCTAAATACAAGAGCATTTTCAAACTAACTGACGATGTAATTCAATCTCCGTTCTTCAAAATAAATTGAGATTTAGCACGCTGAGTTTCCTTTGATGGGGACTCATCGCTTTTCATTGGTTCAAAAAAATATATATGTATTATCAAAATGATTATATTTTTTTCAACAATTTTTTGGAGGTGGAGATACTTCAGAATTTTTGCATTAATAGCTATAACCTTGTTTTTTTTTTTTCCAAAAGGGTACCAAAAAATTTATTCCAAAAGACCTACAATAACACAATTTGTATGTCCCTATTAGCTATTAGGTAACGTGAAATACTAAAAAAAAAAATCTAAAAATATGTCATTGGCTTCTATCATATTCTAAGATGATCTGATAAAAATTTGAAACCATTCTATCAAGTCGAAATGAAGAAAAAATTGAAAAAAATTCAATAAATAATTGATACAATCATTTTCATTCTTGAACAATTCACAACTAACATGCACTTTGTGCTATCCTAGCGCCCTCTCTAGCAACAGATTTCCATCACTAAAGACGAATAACCTATTTAAACCATGCTCCTACTCTTCCCCTCCATTAGCCTTCAAAGGCTACGTTCTTTGAAAAAAAACCTATTGGACTATCTGCAAAAAAACAAATTTGATCGTTTTTAAATGTGTTTTCCTATTTCAAAAACTATTCAAAGCTTTGTGTTTGGTGTACTTAACTTTTTAAATTAAAAAGAAAAAATTGTATTTTTGTCTTAAAAAAAAAAAAAAAAAAAATTATTAAAAAAAATTTCAATCCTGAATCCTGATAATCGTGTATTAGGGAAACAATCGGGAACCAGTTCATATTTTCACTTTGCTATTCGCGCTCTCTATGCAGTCCCTTTCGAATCATAAATCGTATATTCACTCAACTCATGAATATTGCGGGTTACATATGTAATTTACGAAGGAGTAGCTTATTAAAAACCGGTGGTACATATTTGTATGAATTTTTAAAATTACTATTTCAACATTTTAAAGTAATTTTTTCATTTAAAAAAAAAAGGAAATTTTTTTCTAAATAAAATGTAATTTTTATTACTTAGGTGGGTTTTTCAAAGTAATATTATGTTCTTTTCCACAGTCTCGAGAAAAGATTTCATTTTCGTTAATTTTTTTAGAATTTCATTCATGAATGTACGAATAAGATACAATCGATTAGTCACTTACCGAAATCTTATTACTTATCGAACCAGGACTGGGTAACTGACCACTGTTTCCGTGTATATTGTACGGAGACCTTCTATCGCGACTACAACTACTAGACGCTGTTGAGCAAACGCTGACGGAGTCGAAGTCACGTGATATATCATCTTGCAGATAATTCGTATCCAGCAGAGACTTCGACAAACCAGGTTGATCATACGAACTGTACCGATTGTGTAATATATCCGATGCCCTGTATAAAAAACAAAATAATTAGGAAAATTGGAGTAATAAATTCCAAACAACTGACGCGTCATAAATCACTCAGTACTTACGCAGAGATGGAGCACGAGCTAGACAACCTTCTCTCGTATGGATCGTAGAACATGGGCGACACGCTATTCGGGGACGCCGAATCGAAATTCTCGAATGGGCTACCCAATATAGACGACGGGAAGAGATCATCGCGTTCGTTGTACATCGCTCGGTATTCTACGAATGAAATTTCACCAACGTTAATAACAAATAGGTAATCAATACCAGTAATGTTGGGGACTTCGTACATACTTTTAATTAAAGAATAAATGTCGTGCACCACGTGACACGGGAACTGTTTAAGTACTTCGATGACGGTGTTATTTTGCGCATCCCTTATATTTAAATCGGTTCCGTTTTCCAGTAACGTTCGCACAACCTCCGTTTTACCGCACAGAGCCGCTTCGTGGAGAGCGGTACCCGAGCTAGTTCGCACATTCACGTTCATACCGCTAGCCAATAAGACTTCGACGACAGCTCTACCAAAAACACATCCATGTAGGTTTTCAAAATGACGAAGAAAATATTACATCGTGGTACTTACTTATGCCCATTGCGGCTGGCCAGATGTAATGGGGTATGTGGGAAAATTAAATTCGAACTGGAGGAGCCATTATATGGCTGGATTAATTCTGGGTGCGTTCTGACTAGTAAATCGACAGTTTCTAACCTATGAAGGGGAAAAAAATAATTAATTTTTTCAAGTTATTTAAGTTCAACAATCTGGTATATGATTGAGACAAAATGAATAGAGAAAGTTTTTTCTACAAACGTTTGGATGACTACTTTGAACAACGTATAACTTCCATCGATTTTCCATACACTATTCCTTCTATTCAATACTCGCGGGAAGAGGATCCGACGAAAAAAATAACTCAGAGCCGAAATATTCTACTCCAGATTTTACGAATTTGAACTCTTTATATGTATATTTTTTATAGACTCAATAGATTACCCAAAAAATTGCATTTGACACCTACAGCAATGAATTCTTGAGTGTCCGAGAAGTATTCACATGAACAGCACTATAGAATTGACATCACATTACGTATTTTATTTCGCGTTAATAGTGTAAAAGAAAAAACGTATTCATCGTTAAACAAAGAAAAACTACATACGATGGTACAAAGAACCACGGAACAACACTAATTGGTGAAAACTCGAAAATAAAAAATCATGGTACTCATTTTAATTTTCAGTATTATTTTCTCAATAAGGAAATGACTGTAGCCTATAAATTATTATATGATTATGATCACGTTGGCACTAAGGTATCATTAAACGCTGGTAAAACCCTATTACCCATCTTTTCCTAGATTAAATGAAATGGGGAATCGATGCTACGTCACGAAGTATCGGAAAAATTATGTTGTTTGTTAAGCACCACGTATTTTGAACTTTCAAAACTTTCACAGCGTGTACTAAATTTTTTGATGGTTGCATAAGTTATTTCAACGTAACATCATGTCTTCCAACCTACTCTACATGTGTGGCAATTTGCATTCTTTCAAGGCGTTGTTCATGTAAATTATTGCCAGTTTTACTTGTGTATAGTAATAATGGCCAAAACCTCCCTACCCTTCCCCTTCCTCTCTCCATTAAAGCTGGAAAAATAATGAACATTCCTTCTTCGCGTTGTTAACAAAATAAATCGTGACCATTAATTTTAATAAAATTGGAGAAAAAAAAAACATCCGAAATTTTTAATACACCATCAGTATTACCAATATTCCTGAATAAGTTGAAAAAAAATTTTTATTGAAATAAAAAAAATAAAACAATAAAAAAAATAAAGCAATAAATAAATATTTTAGAAATAAATTTATTTAATTTTAAGAATTAATCAGGTACTTTGTGGATTTCTGAAAAAAATTCCAAGTGTTCCTCATAGCAGCATCTACCTATTTACCGATAAGCTGTTACTCAGTGACGGATTTGGGATTTCGTCTCTGGGCTAGATTCGATTTATCAACTTGGCATATTATTATAATTGATCAAGTCCCTCAGCCAATCCTCAAAAAAAACCTACTATTAAAATTTAAGAAGCAAGTTTTAACTGAAAACATGATAGACTGAATATTAATATTTTTGTTTCTTTTTTAAGGTCATTAGAACAATTAATTAATTAGTCATTAGAACAAATAAAAAAATTAAAAATTTCAGACATTTCCTTTATTTATGGAATATGCTGTAAATTACATATTAAGAAATTAATTAACTTTTCTGACTTGAAAAAAAATCATTGAAAAATATATTTTATTATTATTATTATTATTTTTAAATAATAAGAAGTGAAAGAAAAAAATACCCTGAAAATGATAAATGTTTTTATAAATGAAAAAGAAATTTTAAACATTATAAACTTATCTGAAAAACTGAGAAAAAATCGCTTAAAATTTCTAGAAGCTACTCGTATTAAGAACTTACCGTTCAGTTCATGTAGATAGATGTGAAAGGCAAGATGGAAAATTATTACATTTTGAAAGAAAAATGAAACCAGAGAGTAGATTGCAAGGTTTCTTTGTATCATTCAAAAAATGAAAAAAAAAATTCAATATAGGTACGAAGAACCGACGACCCACAAAATATCCATAACATTTTGACTCTTTTACAACGTTGCGGCCTTCTATTTAAAATTTAACCATCCTAGAGGTGGCGTGATAACCAAGGCAGTTAAAAACGCCACCAAAAAAAAAAAAAAAAAAAAAAAATCTTTTAATTTAAAAAATTAGAAAAAATGAGAAATAATTTATAAAATGTAATCTTAATTTTTTGATAATCAATTCAAAATAATTTATACCTATAATAATTAAGACTCGATAGTAAGCAAGGAGATTTTGATATTAGAAGAAGAAAATAATTATTAAAAAAATATAATATTATTTAACTTGAATTTAATCATTCAAATTGATTCCTATTAAAATCCGCTATTAAAAATTTAGATGAAAATAATTCAATAAATAAAAAAAAATATAAATAAATTATTCATGAATAATAAATTTATCAGTAGAAAAATTAAAAATACAAAAACAAAGAAATTCATTTAGTGAAATATTGCAGGAAAAAACGAACTGAAATTTAAGAGTGAAATGCAAATTTTTAGGAACCACTGATCTTAAAGTAAGAGACAGAAAGCTTCAAAAATCCAAATTTTATATTTTAAGAATAATGGAAAGAATAAAAAACTACTAGTCGACTCGTCTGATATATTTACGCTCATAGTATATTGGTGGCAAAAATATCATTTATCTAATTTCAAAATATTGTGTTTTCTTACTATCAAAGTCGATTATACAAGTGTAGGAGGATGGAGAAGGGGAGAGTGAAAACAGATGTATTGCTAGAATCTTATCAAGCGTAGCTACAACTTTTATGGAGATCAATTCCTTTCATGAATCAAACAAGCGATACATGAAAAATCAAATAAATACGTTTGATTTGAAGATATAAAAAAATTAAGAAAAAGGGCATATTTAAAATGAACTTTCTGTTTCTTCTATCAAGTCTACAAAAAAAAGTAAAAAGAGCCAACATTTGTGAAACGTGAAGCAGAATATTTTGGCACCGAGTTATTTTTGTCGTAGCAGCCTCTTCTCGCGAATGAACCGAGGAAGAAGTGATTTTATGCACCACCATCCACAATAGTGGGAGTAACGTGCAACGAATCGATGGAAGATTGACTACAGATTCCGTACTGGCTTGCACTTTTTTATTGCTAGATGGACTGGTTGTTAAAGCTAAAAAAAATCAAGCGATTCACCAACCTGCCATACTGGGCGGCGAGATCGAGAGCTGTTTCTTGCTTAGTATTTCTAATGGTGGGATCACAGGAATGTTCCAGCAACAAACATACCACTTCGGTATGGCCGTATTGAGCCGCACAATGTAATGCAGTTTCATTATCTTTGGTCTGTAAATAAACCACGTCGAATAGTAGGTACATTTCAGTACAAAGGTTTAATAAAGAATATCTCGCGCTGCTTTTACATTCTCGTATCTCCGCTACACACGACAATTCACGCTCGACAATAGTCATTTAATAATCGTACACGAAAATCTAACGAGCTAGTTCCGCCTTCGCATTCAACGCACAATTTTCCTTCGGCTTCTAATAAGCGTTGTCGCGAAGAAAAAAACACCGCTCTTAACCTTCGTTCGTAATATAACGCATCCCTTTACAGTGTCACTTGAAGAGCTCTCTACAGAGGAGAAAAACCGCGCTCTGGTATCGTAACCGTATATATAAAATTATATATAAAAATACTTTCCGCACCATTAAATTAACATTAGGAATCGAAGGTCCGTGGCATAATAGCATTCGCACAATATCCACGTTACCACTCCAAGCGGCTAAATGTAACGGGGATGATCCTTTCACGTCGACGATATTGGAGGACGCTTCGTTCGTCAACAATAATTCCACTATTTTTCTGTAACAATAAACACACGCGCGTCCCATATTATTACCAGAGTGTAGGTATCTTAAGGCCATACGTTTTCTTCGCTGTTCGATATTCGATTAATGAACGCGACCAGATGAAACAATGGTAAATTCTACGTTCGATGAACATGGGTGGCATAGGCTGGAATTGAATTTACGCGAATCTGAAGCGCCGTTGGCCTACGTTCCAGCATATACTGTGTACGTATCCGGTATACTTACCTTTTAGGTTAATTGAAAAAGGTCTGAAATTAAATTATTCCGCTACGGTTGACGACGAAATTAATTTCTACAGTATAACCCTCCCAGTAACCTGATGCTGTATACGAGCTGTTAAGTCGGAAATATTTTTCATGCTTGTTTATAGCGTTGTTATGGCGATCGTCGGAATGAAAATTTTAAAATTCGCGCTTCTCTCGAGTATTGACAATAACGAACAATCGTACTAAGAGATCAGTAATTCATCGCACATTTTTAACATTACTCGCAATTACCAAGAATTCTCCGAATGTCCTTGATAATGCGATTTCAAAAATTATTCGTAAAAAATTGAAAAATGTACTAATTTTTTACCATGCTTTTAGCAGCCTACCAGATTTGGTAAGGTCGTCGGGGGAGGTTGGGGTCATCAAGCCTTTGCGTTTCATACCATTTATAGTCATCTGGCAAATGTCCAACTTTTTGGAATTTAGTTGAATTATGTATTCAATAGCTTTTATTAGCTTATTTTTTTTTTTGATTTTAAAATATAAAAATTAAAAAAAATTAAAAAATTAATTTATTCATTTTTTTTATAAATTTTAAAAATATTGATAAATTGAAATTAAAAACTGAAATAAAATGAAAGAATTTGAAAAGAAATGAAAAAAAAAATTGGTAACTTCTACAAAAATTTTTACTTCGATTTCCTCCTCATAACACATTGGCAAGGGGTGGGAAGGGGGTACAAAAAATTGTGGACTTGCAACTTTCGAGAATCAGCGTACTATCAAAAATGAAGTGACAAAAAAGGCCTGAATATACATACATACTTTTTTATCCCACGCGTAGCCTCAGAAGGTATTCATGAAATTCGCTCAAAATTTGGTGAAAGACTCTTCTTGAAAATGCGAAAAACACACTTTTTTGTTTTTTGGATAAAATTCAAAATGGCGGATTACTCAATTTTTGAGGAGGGCTGGAGAGGGGGAAAATAGCTCAAATTTTTTATTGTTAATCTCAGTTGGAAGCGTGAGTCACGAATACAAGCATATTCAAATTTCATCTTCCTAAGTGCATTTGAAGGGGAGTTAGAATAAAAAGTGGTTTTTTGAGGAAATTTTGTGTCGTGAAATTTTTCGAATCCTTTATATTTCTTCACTAAATCAATCTACAGAGGTCAAACTTTGTGCGTGCGGTTAGCTAGTAACCACAATATGACCTGTTGAATTTGGATCAAAATCGATGCAAAATGGCGGATTATCAAAATTTGAGTACAGCTTGAGAAACCTCAAATTAGTAAAAATGTAATTAAAATGGACTCATATGATTATTGGTGATAAGAAGTATTCATTATTTGAATATAAAATATTTTTCATACTTGTGGGAAGAAAGCGCTACTTTACCTCCCGCTCGCTAATCGCTCGGGTCTCAAACTAACGCTTTCCTCCCGCATTAAGGAAAAATTTGGTTCACTACTCGGGAAAAAAATTGATTCTAGACTCGTGTGACTTATCATCCGAGCAAAGCGAGGTGTCAAGAATCACTTTACCTCCGTAGTTGTGAAATATACTATTGTTTTAATATTAATAATTTAATTATTATTTCTAATTTTTTTATATTAACATCTTTTCATTTATGTCATGTTAAAAATATTATTCGAAATTAAAAAAATTAATATTAAAAAATAATAAATTAAAACAAACTTTGTAATAACTATTTAATAAAAATTAATTAATTTATTTCAATTAATCTAACAAATTAAGAAGGAGGGAGGAGGTTACACAAGATGTCAAACATTTTTTAATGCTTTGCAATATGATAAAATGAGCCCAAGTGACTAACCTATTCTAATTTTAGCTTCCCAAGTGCATTTGAAGGGAAGTTAGAGCAAAAAAGGTTTTTTTTTGAGGGGGGAATTACTACATTAAATTTCATGAATTTTCCATATCTCGTCATCTCATTGACTTAGAAAGCTCAAGCTTCGTGTGTAGAGTTGGTTCATGTTCAGAATATGACCTCTTCAATTCTGGTCAAAATGGATGAAATATGGCGTATCTTGATAATTTGAAGATAATTTGAATTCAAGAATATGTGTTCATATGATTATTATGTGGCAAGAAATATCACATTTGTTCTAAGTTTAACTTCTTAAGTGGTTTTTGAAAAGGATAGGGTTGGGGTTTTCAAACTTAGTATTGGGCGTGGCCTGCAAACATGAAGAAGTTGGCAATGTTGTTTTTAAACCTGAACAAACTCCAGTTAAAAACTCAGCTCTTGTAATGCGGCATGGCTGCTTACGTTTTTTTTTTTTTTTTCATTATTATTACATTAGATACTTCACTTTTTAAAAGAAAATTATACATTTCTGCTTAATATGAATTTTGATTAATTATTATATCTCCTCCTCTATGCTGCCTGCACTCGGCATTTTTTCATCAATGAAACTACATTTTAGACAAGATACGTTGGTATTACTGCCACCGTTCTACCAACTTTACCTCGGAATATAAAAATTTTCAAATTTTACTTTCACAAAAAATCGAAAAATTTTACTTTCTATTTCATTTTTTTTTCTCTCAGTATCGTTACAAAAAATTAAATTATTGAACAAAAATCGTATTCAAAAAAACTTGACTGAGGAAAATATCATTTTTGTGAAAAAGAAAAACAAAAGTATTAGAAAAACTGCATCGTGAAAATCTAAGAATAGGATTTACCATCGAACAAAATTGTTGTTAAAAAAATTCGAGGGCAGAAGTGGGCGAGGGGAGGAGATCTCAATAATCAACAGGTCGCCTCTATAGTATGTAAAGTTGAAAGAATTGCTGTTTATTCTATGTTGGTTACTCTCGGTTGAGATTCGGCCTTTCATGTGACTCAATATTTATTTTTTAATATAATTACAAAAAAATATCTTTTTTATTAATTTAACACCTAAAAATACACCAACTATTTTAATTTTTTTTTTTATTAAATTAATTGAATCAAATTGATTTTTTTATTAAAATCATTACTCTCAGAGATTTGTGGGTTTAATCATAGATTTATACCTATTATAATTGAAGCAAGTAATTTTTATAATTTTATTAAATGACTGAAATAAATTAATATTTAAAAAAAATATATTCTTTTAAAATAATTAAAATTAGACCATTATGATTTGAGTTCGACTCAGGGAAGTCGCAAGTTGTTAATGTCACAATAACATGTGGTGGTGGTTAATACTCATTTCAAACCCATTCAAAATCCCCCCTCCCAGCAGCTGTCTGGCCCAAGGGTAAGAAAGATACATAATTTTTTTCGACGTTTTGGCCTGAAAATTATCGCCTACGAAGTATTTTGAAATTTTCAAAATCAATTTCGAAGTCATATATAGACCGAAAAAAAATCTAAAAAATCTGGTAGGATACTCGTCAGGTATTCTCTTCTACATACGAAATTTCAAGTCATTTGATTGAAGTGAGCCTGACATGGAATTTTTACCGAATAAATCACGTTTCTCCAAGTACTACCCTCAGGAGTGTTATAAAAATTCTGGCATTAGTTAAAAAATCATATTTGCTAAATACTTATCAGAAAATACTAGGATGGTGAAAAATCCAGTCAAGGGCATTTCCATTATGCTTAATGGGCTAGAGCTTTCATACAAAATTTGTTCGATTTTGTCAGTTATCATTTTCTACTTTTTTCAAAAATTTATATTCATTTGACGAATAAAGAACATTAATTTCAATCGATTTTTGTTTTAAAATTTCATTCAAAAAACGCCATGAAAATTTTGTTTTCAATAAATAAATGGCTTATTTTAGGAACCACCGACAATAAATGAAACTACGATTTGCAAATCGTTCAGTACTTTAATCACATGGTAGTAAATACTAAATATGTGAGTACTTAGTTCTATAACGATGGAAGAGTCATCTATAAAACTGCTGGTTAAAGATAAAACTCATTATTTTTTCGATAAGTAAATTATCATTATAAACATCGCCATTTCGATTTACTACAAGAATGAAAAACTGGCAGGAATCAGAGGGGTCAGGTCAGCTCAAATATACCTATGTACGAGAACGATAACAGCCAGAATTCTGCGAAAATTACCAAAATCAAGAATATTTATTAGGCACGCGTTGATATCGAATTCTAGTAATGTATAAAAATTCCTTCACAAAGGTTTAACTCGTGTTTATTCATCATCGAAAATTCTCAAAATGTAACCAAAGAAATTCTCACTTGTGTCCATTCAGCGCAGCATGATGTAAGGCCGAGTAGCCACTGGCGTCTTGCACATTAGCCCCGGGACCTCTTCGTAAGCTGTAACAAAGAAACATATTTTTATCGTTTACGTAACGAAAAAGTTATCAATTCGTTGTTGGAAGACGAGCTGAGTCACGCGATAAAACAGCCAAGTTTTTGCGGCGTTAAAAGCTAATCGTTTTTGTCACGAATTGAAGCATCCGATGAGCCGAACAAAAAGGTGATTTATCAGCTCACCACTTGTGACTAATTTTCCTCTGATTTATTACCGGCGAAAGGGTACGAACGAAGGTTTAATGCATGTAATCATTTTGCACGAGGAGACTCGAAGAGAATCGCTGACGATAGTATATGAAATATACGTGCAACAGTTTACGAACGTGATTAAACGACGAAATTGTAGTAGCCACAGGTGTTCCATTTTTTTCGAGACGAGGACAAATTTCCAGAGGGTTATTCGCGTTCGAAAGTAAAAGTGAATTAAAATGTTTATTTAGTTGAGTTTTTAATGAAAAACGCGACTATTTCATCATAGCCAACCTTGTTAATGGAGAAGTCCTTGAGTGTATTATTTGAAGGTAACCAAAAAAAAATCCATAATCAGATTTCCACTGTCCGAAGGATTAAAAAAATTTATACCCAAATTATTATAAAAAAAACTCTTGATAATATGGAATCTTAGACCATCTTGAAAATGGATATTTAAACATTTTATAATTTATTAAAAAATTGTAAAAAAATTATTTTTGGATGAATCAATTATATTTCATGGTTTAAAAATTGGAAAAAACTGAAATTCGTTTTCAAAATTAAAGGGACCATGGGGTGGGGGGAAAGGGAATATTATTTTTAATTAATTTAAACTACGAGATACTTTATAAGTTTTGAAAAATTAATTAATAAATTAAGAATATTTATTGAAGAAAAAAGATCCCATTTAAATACAACATTTGAATAAATTTGAGCAAATAAAAAAAAAAACAACAGCAGAAATTTTAATTACAAAAGTATAATTTTCTTAATGCAAAGATGCCAAGATGATTTTAAAAAATTTAAATTTCGCATAACATGTTCGAACTGGCAAAAATTTACAATAAAATTGTGAAAAATTAGCATTTCGAAGTTGCAAACTGTACTAAAATTCTAGTAGTGAGTAATACTGTTCATTCTTGGTTCATATTATACAAAATATGTGAGAGGATAAAAGTAAGAATTGGAAAAATTTTGAAGGAAAGAACAGAAGAATTTTAATATGTTTCATAAGCTCCCTCCCTCCCACCATCTCTAAAAGAAGAACACAGGTGAATAAAACTCAGTTAAAATTTATTAAGAACGTGTTCATAAAAATATATTTTCAGACAGTTTTCGATAGTGACGTCATATCATAAAGTCAGTCGAAGATGTCAACATATCTAAATCTCTGCTTCTTTAATGAATTTGAAGTGCAAATGAAAATCTCTTGAGTGTTCCATATCTCCTCACAAATTCCATCTACAAAGCTCACACTTTGTGTGAAAGGTTAATTGAGGTGCACAACGCAATCCCTTCACATTAAGTCAAAATGAACCAAAAATGGCGGTAAGTTAGAATTTGAAGTAAGCTTCAAAAGCTTCAAATGCCTCAAAATTAATACTTATGGATCAGACTAACATGATTACTGAGGCCAAAAAATATAACAAACCTCAATGCCAATGAAGAGTATGAGAAGAGCTTTCCCCTTTTGAATATGACTAAGTTGAAATTTTTCGATTACAATTTCAGATCATGGGATGATGTCGAATTATCAAAATATAAAATTTTCAGCTTACTATGCGTAGTAGGATGGGGGCAGGAGTTGAAACCATTTTTTGGGAATGAGAGGGGAGGAGGAAATAATGTCATGAAATTTCTTGAATTATCCACATCTTCTGAATTCACACAAAAAGCTCAAAATTTCTGTTAAGGACCAAAATATGAGCCCTTGAATTTTGATCAAAATGGAGCGAAAACGATGTATACTCAAAATTTGAGGAAAGCTTGAGGGTGTTGAATTTTAGAAAATTTGATAACTATGGACTCATATTATTTCTGGGGCTAAGACATTTAATACGTTCAGAATTCACCCTCACAAAATCTGTTGGAAAGGATGGGAGGGGTCATCACCATCGAACCGGAGGGGGATGGGTGAAATTTCGATATTCTTACAATTTAGTTTCATACGACGAAATAAACTAAAACTCAGCTCCAGTCATGCAGCATGGCTGCTTACGATTTTTTTAATTCGACATTATTATTGTATCGATGTTATATAGGTTATACTGCGATAAATTTTATCGTGGTGATTATCGAAGTTTTGTTTTGCGGAAAAAATAATAAGTTTACGATAATTAACGGAAGTTTGAATCATTACGAGGAAAACAATACGAGAACGTAACCGTAAGAGAATTCAATGAATCACAATTGGCAAAAATTCAAATTTTAAATATTGGGAATTAAATCTCATTGAGAAAATCAGACATATGTACTACTCAAGTTTAACGTGTCAACTTGGTAAAACCGACTTAGAGTATAATACTCGTACTATGAACAAAGAAAAAGAAATAAGATTCATAAACCGCTATAAAATATTCCGGAGTAATTCGCTAAACCGCTAATCGTCGAATTTCTCCGGATAACCGAACCGCGACGACGTAGCGGTTAGAAAAAATAAACGAATTCGGAATTTCCAGCTTGAACCAGGAGCTCGATGCTCTAATATCGTCTCATAGTCGAAAAACTGACCTTATTCGTATTGCCTCGGATAAGACGAGGCTTCGAGAGGCAAAAAAATTCTCCAGCTTCGAGCTATTGAAAACGTAAGAGGCGATGTAAATGCCCTTTTCGTTCATTTCCGCGTTTATCGATCAGGTCATCCGCGTCGAGTTACGACCCTGCGTAAAAGTACTCACGGAAACTGAACTTCTTGTAGGTGCGGCGCTTAAATTTCGTCCGGTCGTGATAGCGGCGAAAAGCTTTTTATTGCGACCACTGCACGTAATACGATAACGTGCTCGTGTGTTTACCTTTTTATTGGAGTAATTTGTCAAGAAAGTGCGCGCAGATCGGGCCCATTTATCAACGGTGCGGAAGGTATGAGGAAAAGCTAGTCCGAAGGTGTAAAAAGCGATTTATCACGTTAGATAATACTTCAAAAGAGGTGTGGAGTGAAAATACGCTTATCATTGCGAATTAACAAAGGCGTTTCGAACTCGTAAACAATTCGGTAGCGAAAGGTAATAAAATTCAGGGCATTTGTAACAGGATGCGATGAATATTCGAAATATTTAACGGTACTGTAGCTTCGAAAGTGTACTCGATGGAGAATGAATGTTGTAAAAATATAGGAGAAATTGCTCTTCCTGCACTTCAACCGAGAAGGAAAAACACTTCCTCGTTTCGAGATGAATTTTAATTTAAGGAATAATTCTTTAACAAAATAAATCGACTATATCAATTTTTGAGCAAAATAACTAACGATAATGGATATTGTTTACATTAGTAATGATGCAAAAAAAACATGATACTCAACCGGTATCAATTTAATAATATTTACAATTCATAATACTCTACAAAGAGACAATTATGGCAACACAGGTTACGATTACCGAAGCAAATTCAAGGTATAAATACACTTGTGGCAAACAACTCGACGATTTAAAATTTACCTTGCAAGTGGGCCACTCCTTTTCGCTTTCTGGTTGAGTATCTTCTCGACAACAACCACATTTCCATTTCTGGCAGCTTCCAATAATTCTTGATCTTTCCCCATTCCATCAAGACGTTAAATACACATTAAAATATAAATTAAACGAAACATTTTCGCGAAAATTTCTCGAAAACTGCACCGAACACTAGAAATTGATTATCTCTACCATTTTGAAACGTATCGCACATGCGAAGTACACTGATACGAGAACAGCTGATTCTAATCAATACGCTCGTATATGTAAATGCATACGGCGAACGCGTAGACCGCGCGCGTTCTTTGCCGTTTACGTTGATAATTTGTGATTCATAAACGTAAAACAAAACACGCGATAAGAATAATAATTTGTCTAATTAACGTGTTTCACGAGATACATACGAGTTCGGATAACGTTCTGCGTTTGGGAGAAGGTAGATCGCGACTTCGTTGCCTTCTTTGTGTAACTGGTCGCTGTCGACGAACGTGCTAATGAAGTATTGTCTTGTACGAGTGAAGGCTAATTTTTCTTATCAAATTTACGTATATGGTGAAAGTTAAGAAGTTTATTTGGATAGTTGGTGTAGCATATTCGGGTACGAAGATTGGTCACGGTGGCGATGAGATGTTAATTATCGTGGAATCCACAGTTTGTTGAATGAAGTCATCAATGGTGTCACTATTTATTGAATTAATTGAAATTTATGGGTTTTTTTAATTATCAAAAACGCGAATTTTTGAAATTATTTACAAGTTTTGAAAGAACGTTGTCAAATAGAATGAAAACACGAGAGCAACGTTGCCAAGTTGTGTTCCTCTGCCTACTTATTGCGCGTGTTAGTAGGTTGTTCCAGTTTTTGTACAAGCATGTACGACGATGAACCGAAATTATTTTCTTTTTTTTTAACGATTTGTGCAGTTTTATTATGTGTTATATTAATATTATAATATTGATCGTTGTTTTAGATAATTTATGTTCATTTATGAATATGTTGCGCTAGCTATTTAAGTAATTAAAGTTTTTCATCAATATTTTTGATCCGGCTTACAAAATGAGAGCAGGGAGTGAGAACTGAAATCCTTCACTACTCGCATCAATCTTAAATTTTTCAACCCAGTTCATTTACATGAAAATTTACAAAATTTAAGCATCGAAGAAGAACTAGTTTTGGTAATTTCACATATGTTTTCATAAAAAAATGATGTGGTATCAACCTTTCATTCTGTTTTAAATTTAATCTCATTATGATAGTAAAAATTTCATATTTTTTCCTACTTTTATTATGAAAATTTCATTATAGTTCACAGCTTGATAACTTTAATTAATTTCGTGTTGATAACCGTGACGTTACTATACCAGATGATGGCAAATTATGTGTGATTAATTACGTAGAATTTAATTTCGTTCTAATTAAACTATTAGCTTCGGTGTAAATTACGAATAATAACCAATTTCGTCAATTCCGCCATGGTTTATGCGTCATGATACAAGTTCTTGTAAAGTATAGGTGTAATGTGAAACACGAGTAGGAAGTACGAATTGTAGAAGAGTGAATGCCAGCTTGCGTATTTCATTTCGTGTATTTACACATGTGCCAGGTAACGAGTTTTCGATAGAAAAAGAGCAATTATTTTTATGAATTTTATTTCACAATTACAAATACAAGGTATTACACACTCTACAGAATAATATGAATCGAGTTACGTACAAATCACAAATACATAATAATATAACAAAATATTGCCAAGTTATTGATACATAAAAATGGATATTTTTGCACCAAATAATTGCACATAGGTCTTACGAATAAAGATGATACAAGGGGGCCAAATGTTACAGGTGTATTTTTATTTTTTTCAATGTCACGAACGTTAATGAATAATTAAATATTTTTAATTGTTAGTAGTTGAGGTAACTAGATTGATGTGAACACCTTTTGTGCGCAAGGTCGTCAAGTATTACTTCTACAAAGATAACCTATTATTTTGATGAAAAATTTTGAAGTAGATGATAATGTACTTCCCAACGTGCATTACTGCATTATAGGAGAAATTTGAAAATTTCCAAATTCCATTGAGGGAAATGGCAAACGTTAGGCAATTACTATTGCCTTTTTGTATGAGGTTGTCTCAATTATATAGAGGTATTTTCTATCAAAAGTTTACTCATGAATATATTACCTATGCGCAGAATAAAATTGATCCTGCACATAGCTTATTGACATGTGCAATTTTTGACGAGAAATAACGCATTATTATTTAGACTCTAAAATTTTGGAACTAATACCTCATGATTCTATGATAATGGTAGTTGAAAAAAAAATAAATACATAGGTACAATAATGACTTATTCACAAGAGAAAAATGAAAGTCTTTATAGGTTTCGCGATTTCTTTCTCTTTGCTCGTTTGCAATTATGAAAAAAAAATGTATCTATACACAATTGTACATTTACAACATAATGATTAGAGAGATTCAAAAAAAGGTACAGAATTTTCATAATAATACAATAAATAAAATTTTAATAATAAAACAAACAAACAAAAAAGTAAAGGAAAACAACACAAGCAAACATAAATAAGCGCAGCAAACGAGAAGAAATTGATATTGATTTGTTTTCAATTAAATTGACTTGCAATTCAGACGCGTATTCAAACTAGGAGATACATTATTTACAGGTTTAATAAATTACCACATTGATAGTTATATACAATATAAATAAATATTTCAGTTTGATTTTTGGGTTCCGTTTAAATTTTGAGACCTCATATCGAACGGCGGCGTTAAGGTGGACAGTAATGAGGTAGTCGGAAACCCAAAAAGTTGAGATCACTGAAGTCTCGGCCAGTAGTTATGGCTATCGTGACTTTGGTTTGGAATCTGCACAGGTACCGAAACACCGGCGGTAATCACTCCTGAAATACCAGAGGGAGGGATTAAAATGACTGAAAAATAGGCGAGTTCGTTAAATCGTGTTTAATTATACCTGTACCAGTAGCTGTTGGCGTTACTGAAGATCCCGGCGACGGCGTGTAGGCGGCTGGATGATGGGCGGTGGTAGGAGGCTGCGAATGTGCCATAGCCGGATTCACTCTGGCGGCGTGTGCGTAACTAGGGCTGAGCGTATGTAACGGGTCTGGAAACATGTAAGGGTAACTGGTGTGATGGTGATGATGGTGTTCTCTGGCCTGTTGAAGACAGCTACTTGTCATCGTACTCAGCGAACTAGCTGCTCCCGACATACTGCTGAAATGGGGAAAAATTAATGCCATTTTAAAAGGTACGTGACGTAAGGGATTCTTGGGCTCGTGAAAGTTTTACGTAATACAAGAAGGATGTACGCGTGTGGTTTTCGTTGATGTTATTTTTTTTCCTTGCTCGTGACGTATTCGAGATGGAAATACGTCGTTTATTTTCGACTCGAATGGACTCGCGTAAAAAGAATGAATTATTCGATGTTTAAATTACTCACTTGTAGGTATCAGCCATGGAAACCATAGGCTGCGGAATCGAACCGTACATCGAATTGAACGTATGGTTGAGTGAAAGTCTTGAATTGGGAGCCGGCGGACTGACCGAAGATACCGGCGGAACATTATCCACCACGTTTCCTCCGCCGCTACAACCGCGTCTTTGGTTTTTTAATTTATCTTCTCGTCTCCATTTCGCTCTTCTATTACTAAACCAGACCTGAAAAATGGGTAAAAAATTATAGGGGCGCCGTAGTACAAAAATTCGCGTACGTAACTTTTAATCGAAGGGGGGAGTGGAAAAAACACCGAGCCTACGTCTGTTTGCTCGGCGTACACAGTCAACAGCGAGGTTAAAATCGATACATTTATAGTGGAAAACCGACGCATGGACCGGAGGGTTAAGATGAGATGCAGTTTCAAACGAGGCTTAAAAACATGCGTCAAACTATTTTCCACCCTAAATTCTTCCACCATGTTTTGCACACCATTCTCGACGTTCCTTTGCACACCCTTCTTAATAAACATCCAACTTCCCTCTTCGCCAACAATTCATAATACACTTTGCAGCGTCGACTCGATACTATGCCTCTATCCAGTGTACGTAAAACAAACAAGCCTAAAGGTCATTAAGAAAAATATCGAAACTCCAGATTCCACGATAGCGAGATTTGTCCAAATGATAATCGAGCTAGGTGGAAAATGTAAATTTTCGAATTTAAATATTAATAAACACCAGCAGCCTGAGTCCACAGTTCCATAATTCGTTAGGGTCGAGTAAAGGTAATACTGGAAATTTTCGCGCTCCGTAGGAGATGATTAAAGTAAATCACTCCTAATAAAAGGGTCTGGAAGAATACAAATAACCAAGGGTCAGCAACGAAATTGCTTAACTTTTGTTAACCCCATAAGATGTTATGGCATCTCGAACCAGCACCCGGTTCTTTTGTCGGTGACAAGGGTCTGTGGTGGACCCACTTGATGGTGTATTCGCCGTTTCACCCTAAAATTCATCAGCCTAGATATCCGCGCCCATTGGTGAGGCGAGCTCGTTTTTAACATATGTCCACGCGTATATTTCTAAATGCTATTGGTTTTATGTGTTTATTCGCCGTTTGACAAATGGACAAACAGAAAACGATAAATGTCTATGTTATGGCTCGCCGATTAATATTAAAGGGTACCCTTTGGCCTCGTTATACTTTATGGCGCTTAATAGCGTTATTATTCTCCTCGGTCGATCAAATACAAAAATACATCTCGGGATTAAGATTTTAATCCACTCCTGTATCTGAGTCATTGTACTCTTTCAAGAATTATTATCATTTTTTTTCCGAATCAATAACCGATTAGAGTGTATTTTTCGAAGTATTGCAAATCACGTATTAAATCGCTTCGTCGAATATTTTTTTTCATCGAATACCATCTCTTACACAATAGAATACAGGTAGTAATAACTATGCAGGTAACCTTCCGGTATTATGAATATATAAACGATTAGATATTCCTTTAGAAATAAGTACAATATGATTTTTACTCCCATTCTAAACATTTTGTCTATGAATAATACCCTTAATAATTTTCATCATTCATCTCCTCGTTCATGATCTTTCTATCTATCTTATTCCTAGGATTCGTATAAAAGAGGAATTGATTTTTTTATAAAGTAAACACCCATGCTGCTTGACTGGAGCTGAGTTTTTAATGGAGGAATGTTCAGACTTACAGGTAATGCTATTAATCTCTTTACACCCTCGTGTACTATTCAAGCTGAAACCCCTACCTTCCCTCTCTAGAAATACCTGAGAAGTTGGATTTTGGATATGTTGTACTTTTTGCTCCTGTAGTAATTATATACATACTCATTGAATTTGAGTTATTTGAAACATTTCAAATTTTGGATCATTTATTACTGCTTATAATTATTAATCATTGTTTATATCTACTTATATACTCCATTTATTCTCAATTTTTATCCACTGTTATCATTTATTTTCATTTATAATTTGTTTTAATCATTATAATCAAACGACCCACCGAGAAATCCCATTTTCAAAGGCCCATTTAGTAGGTATTAATCGGCCCAATTTTTTCTCTCATTTTTCAGATTATGGATTTATAGAATTTCTATTTTATTTATTTATTTATTTTTTTGTTTATCAAAGTTTGGAAATTAAAGTGGCCCAATTTTCGCCAGTATATCCCTACACACTCATATTCACATAATAAAATTCTGACCAAATTTTGGGCTACATGCGCGCAAATATACATGTGTGAGCTTATGAGTTACCCAAACTTCGACTATGGAAAACTAGTGCGTAGGCCTGAGTAGAAAGGACGAGGAGAGATTTCCTTTGAGCCTGAAATGAGTGTTTGCTGATGGATGATGAGAGAAGACTACTAATGTGCTTGAAACTTTTTGTTGGTTTCAGCGAGTACTTTCACCTCACGTAAGTTTTCTAGACGAAGTGTAAACATTAAGACTGAATATAGAATAAGAAGTCAAATTTAAAATAAATGTGGTATTTCTTGCCAAGCAATGATCATACGAACGGTACAGGAAAAGAATTAGGTGTGTCACTTTTTCACTTTTTGAGAAAATTAATTTTAAAGTTCGATACTACATAAAAATATGTAATTACAATGATTTTTCAAGGCATGTAAGTACTAAAACAGTTGTGTATGTGTACTACTTTTGAGAATAGCATATTATGAGATCTCTTTTCTTCAAAAAACTAATCTCCTTTCAAAAATCTAAATAGTATCAGGCCCGTGCCTCTGGCCACAGCTGCAGGATACGGCATGGTAAGAAAAAAAGAAAAAAAAGAATAGGTAACAGATGAAAAAAAATATATTGAAAATTACCATAGTTATAAGGCTAAAACCAGAGTACGGTCATGATGCACTGAAGAAGAACCAGGTAATTAAGTATGTAAAAGCAGGGTAAAAAGTAGATGTAAAGTAGTTGAAAAACGAGCTGGGAAATACACTGATAAGTGATAACATAAAGTTATATTGGTCCTGTGACGGACTTGCCTGTTTTTCTCCCAGTATTAAATAAGTTGCCTGGTTTTTTTCCCGCATAGCGAATCCTTGAACATGATTTTATGACGGAATATTGATAATTCTAAACATCTGAATGTATCACGATATTCTACTTAAAATTGTCTACCTGAATACATAATTTTCTCATTTTTGAAAAAAAGTGACATACAGGGGCGTGCCGAGGATATTCTTCAGGGGAGGAGGAAACCAAAAATTGCCAACTAATACCATGAAATTTTACCAACTGTTGACCTTTTTTTTTTTTCTCTCCAAGGAAACAGATGTCACAGTCTTATTAGTCTTCAAAAAATTTAAAAATACGTGTAATAATACTGCGCAAGTGGTCAAGTTTACCAACTTTACGCTAAAACTCCAAATTTACCAACTTTCCAAAATCCAAGGGGGAAGCTCGCCCCTCCCTCCCTTTCGGTACGTCCTTGGTGACTTACCTGCTTTTTTCCGTGTACCCTTCATATGAACACATATTTCTTAAATTATAACTACTTGAGGCTCCTCGAATTATCTTCAAATTGTTAGAATACGCATTTTGGATCCAAATTCAAGAGGTCATATTTTGGTCATCAAATAATCTTAAACACGAAGTTTGACCTTTCTAGGTCGATTTGGTGACGAGATATGGAACATTCATGAAATTAACTGCTGTAATTTCCTCTCCATAAGCTGTATTTTGCTTTAACTTCCCTCTATGCCCTTGAAAAGTTGAAATTAGAATAGGATAGTCACTGAAGCTCATTTTATCATATGACACCCCAATAAAAAATTTTCGACATCTTGTGTACCCTCACCACATTTTAAAGTCGATAACCCCTCCGTCTCCCCCTCCAATAATATCTGTGAAGGTGAATCTGGGATATTGTATACTTCTCAACCCCAATAATCATATGAGTTGATATTAATGATATTTTCATCAATTTGAGGCTCCTCAAGCTCTACTGAAATTTTGATAATCCGCCATTTCAGATCAATTTTGCTTCAAATTGAAGAGGTCATGTTCTGGTCGCCAATTAACCTCACACACAAAGTTTGATTTTTCTAGGTTGATTTGGTGAGGAGATATGGAAGATTCAAGAAATTTCATAGCTCAAAACTTCTTTAAAAAGTCGTTTTTCTTTTTAACTCCTCTCAAAATGCACTTATGAAGCTAAAATTTCGATATGTTGGTGTCCGTGATTCACTTTTTCATATGAATTCAAATATAAATAATTTAAGGCATTCGCCCCTTCTCCAGCCCCCCCTCAAAATTTGAGTGATTCGCCATTTTGAATTTCATCGAGAAAACAAAAAAGTAGTATTGTTGCATTTCTAAGAAAAGTCTCTCATCAAATTATGAGCGAATTTTATGAATACCCGCTGGCGCTATGCGTGGGTAAATATACATATATATGTGCCAAGAAGTTGGACATTTCACACATTGAGTGCAACAGTGACATAACTCAAAAAACGATTTTTTCGAGTTGACCATTTTCAGGGAGCAATTTCGGAGTCTATTTTCATATTTCAAGTGCTGCAGCGTTGAATATGTATGCTCATAATATATGAGAATCCAAATGCAAAATTATACCATTTGAAACTTGAAAACTGCCTCCAAAATTGTTCTCTGAAGATGTCCAACTCGAAAAATTTGTTTTTTGAGTTATGTCAGTATTGCATTCGATGTTCGATTTGCCATATGATTGTAAAATGATCTGAAACGCAAAGATTTGAAGACCCCACCACCCGATCCCCCTTCCCAAATCAGGTAGGCTGTAATAACTATCGTTTTCGAGTCAAAAACTCAGTTAAAAACTAAGCTTCAGAGGATCAACTAGGGATGGTTCGAAACGTGGAGATATGATGACTTTTCCTTCCCAAATGTAGTAAGCTATAATAGCTGACATTTTCCGTTAAAAACTCAACTAATACTTTATCCGTAACAGGAACGTTCACTAAGTTCTGAAATCTCGTAAACATCCATTTCTTATGAAAAAAATCAGTTAATACCGTTCATTCGAATATTTTTAGCTCTATTGAGATGGGACGAATACCGACTATAGTAAAGTCTACTGAGTATTCACTGAGTAAACATTTCAACAAATAAAAAAAATCGAATGATAGGTTACAAATAGCCGAATTCATTAATATTCAAATTAATACCGCGGTGAGTTTTTTCTTTTTTTTTTCGATTATGTAATGCTTTATTTCATACGCTATCGCGCCGAAGAGGGGAGAGAATAAGAGAGAAGAAGAAAACACGCGGCCAAGAAAAAGTGTATAAGCGTGCTGTTGGATGTAGCGTGAAATATAAACGGACAAATGCCGAGGATAATAAACAGATAAAAGAGGCCGTTGACAGATGGTCAGATGGTGTCTATGATCGATTCGTCCAGTTTTATATAATTAAACAAGGGCGTACGGTGTATACCGCGTACTGCGTTGTTGATATTAACGATTTTAAGCGAGTTAATATTTATTTAAAACGTTTTTACCGGCCGACCCGGTTCACCAGATCCCAAAGTCTCCGCCGGTGGGTGATACAGATCGAGGAAATATTCCTGGTGGAAATCGAAAACGACGTGCGGCAAACCACTTCAAACGGAATAGCAAAACAGGGAATAAATACGGTACCTATGGCGAATAATACTAAACCGCGCACCTACGTATATTGCGTTAATTACCCGAATGTAAACATCGGATGGTATTTTTATCCATCGCGGTTTGCCCGATCGACCGACATGTTTATCTATTAGCTTTAGAAGTTACTTATCTAAATTACTTATCGACGAGATCGCCAGTTCGATGAAAAAGAGGTTCGGTAACATACAAAAGATCAAATACTGATAAATGTGAACGAAAATCATCGGCAACGACTGGAGAAAAGAGCAACCCTCCCCCATACAATGATTCTATTCACGTTACAAATGAATCGAGACCATCAAAAACGCGCCTCGTAGAGCTTTGTAAGACTGTTTGAATTTAGCTTATTTGATACAATGATACAGTTCTTTATTTGTCGGGATTCTTTGAAAGCCAGCCACCGTATCAATTATTCATAGGAATTAATTCCTTTAATGGGTTCAGCATCGGTTGCGGAGTTACACTATTTCACGGTCCGATTAACCTTTCAAAGTTGACTTTTTAAAAGACGAGCTACTTCAGCTCGCTTTGCGCAAATTAGCGGAAGACGCGATTTTTACCGGTTACCTTAATTAGAGTAGTCGTAAATATGTAATTAAACACGGCGTCGTGGGTACACGATGTATCTATAGGTAGTTACGTGTAATACAAAATATCATCGTGGGTTTCTTATATATACGCGGATCGGTGACGATCGTTTGAACTACTTGCCAATCGGTTCATGGGTCAGAGAGCTGGTAATCGGTGTTTATTTATTTGAATACGAGTACTAAAGCAATTTTTTACCCCCGACAGGATCCTTTATGAGAAATGTTTTGGGTTGTGGATGTAGCGAAGATGAGATTAACACGATGATACGTCGGATGGTGAGTAGCCTAATTGGCTTTCATTATTATATTTATTTGACTGCCTTCCTCGTGGAAATTATGCAATCAGTCTATCATTTTAATGTGAGCTGGAGCAGCTTCGATTACCAGAGAGAAAAATAATATAAAGTTTCTACAATGAATTCTACATGAATTTTCGTAAGTCATAAATGAGAAGAAAATGCTATTTTAGAAAAAAATAATGTATATAAAAAAATTATCAGCGAAAAGAAATACTCGCCGAGGAGAGAGATGGATCTTCTACCTCATTACCAAAAGCATAAGTAGTTGTAGGCCTTATTTTCTCGTTCTAATACGTGACCTAGGAATGTGATGTTGAAAAAGTCTGTAGGCTAGCTATCCTCAAAATAGGCACTAAAGTGGATGAATTGTTATGGGTAGTTTCCTCCATTGCTGAAGGACGCCTTCTGAGGCAGCACAGCGAACGTGATAGTGTGTGAATTATTCAAGTCATTCTGTATAATGCCTATAGATACGTTTTTAGTCCTCTGATTACAATTTTAATTATTTTATTTTTATTATTATTATTTTGTAATGTTAGTGCATTACATATTAATAAATAAATATTAATAATAAAAGTCCATTTGCACAATTCTAATATCTTAGATAAGTAGTCCCTATTTTTTTTTTCTTTGCTATTGACTAAAAGTTTTTTAAATTGTTTAAAATTCGTATGATAAATTTGCCCTACCCAGTGTAGTAGAGCACATGTGAGATTGTGTAATTTTGTGGAAAAAAAACATGATTTTGTTAAAATGAAGCTTCCCTCACCCAAAAAATTAAAAGTTAAAAACACCAAAAGAAATATCAGAAAGAGCATCTAGTGAAAAAGAGTAAAATTACCCAGAAGCATAGGCGCAGTCAAGGGGGGCTAGGGAACCATAGCGCCCCCCCCCAAAAAAAAATTCTTCGGAATTTCAAAAATCAATTATTAAGCATATACGCATAAACTGAGCAAAAAATTTAATCTTTTATCTCTCTTCCCCTCAGAAAAAATTCTGGTTGCGTCCATGCCCAGAAGAAATATTTAAACTTGGAAATTTGCTGATCTCAGAATTGCTGAGATCTTGAAAATTAGTCTCACGATTCTTGAAATAAAGTAACTCAATTGAAAATGAAGACTATTTCAAACCATTTTTGATCGATTTTTAAGTATTTTTACGTAAAATACCAAAATCGAAGAAGTAAAAATTGATTTGCACCATTATCTGTACGCTTACAAACTACATAATAATTATAAAGAAATTTTGTTAATACGAAAAATCTGCAGTCGTAGATAAAATGAGAAAAGGTATGGAAAGGAGTGGGTGAGGACTGAGGAAGAGGAGAAAATTACATTTTTCCATGTGTTTTGGCCTATTTTGTACTTATTTATCTGAGACTGCATCGATTTTACAAAAAATAAAATACAATTTTTTTTACCTACCTGAACGTAATTACTTGTGCTTTACACTCAGCTACTTTCATTTTCGATTATGCTCAATAACATTTTAATTCAAGAGGGGTTGCGTATGTTGCATATATTTTGAATAATAAACATTTATTTAAAAGTTGTTCTCGTTCATAAATTTTTATTTTTTGAATCTTGAATTTTTTATACTTTTTTGAAATTTTTTCATTTTGGAGATTTTTTGCATTTTTTGGCTTTTTTTCAGAGAATTTCAAAATTTGTTGGCATATTTTCTTTAGGTTATTTTTTTATTTTCAGACGTTTTTTTAATAATTTTTTGGCATTTTTTTACTCCTTAAGCATTTTTCATAGTTGGACATTTTTTTTAGTTAAAATTTTTTGTAATATTTTAAGAAATTTTTTTAGACTGATATTCAATTTTTAAATTTTTTTCCGTTTTAGGCTTTTTTACCCATTTTAATAATTTTTGAACGATGATTTATTATTTGAAAATTCCTTTCATTTTATGAATTTCTAACTTTTCTTTCTTTTCTTTTTTTTTTGTTTTTATTTATTTTTTTTAAAAATAAACTCCAAGATTTTTTCACGTTTAGGCCTGCACCAACTGTCCCCCTTCGCCCCTCTCTCTCTGTGGCCTCGGACTTGAACCAAAATTTATATTGGACTCAAAAGCTTGTTGGCTGAAACCATAGATGAGTGGGATATAAATTGCGCAGGTTAGATGAGTATGAAGACAGGTCACACCATTTCCCGCTGGCCACCAAATCATAAACTACATTTTTCATTGGTTAATAATATCCAATAGCAAAACCATAACTAATTTGTTAATGATGTCAAAAGGATGGTTTCAAACGCATTTCATCATTTGTTGTCCAAATATGTGGGTGAGGATCGGCAGAGGGGTAAAGGCATCAAAAAATCCTCATTTCTGACGTCATGAGATGGCGGACGGAATCCGAATTTTTCAACATGAGCTCAAATGGTGTTATCTATTCTTTATAGTTATATAACGTGGATAAATCGCTATATGATTCGTGCATAAAAAATCAAGACTTAAAATTTATTTGTAATTTTGATCTAGGTTATATTTCTCAAAATGATTTGATCTGATCATGTATAATCTTACAAATAGTTCAAGAGAAATAAATTTTAACTCGAAATCAAATCATTAAGAAATTATTTTATTTTTGAATTCTGAAGTATTTATTTTTCCCCAGTTCACTTCTGTAAATAAAAATTGTTTATTTGATTTTATTAATTTTAAAAATTAAATTATTTGAATTTCAGCAAAAAAAAAATGTATATTTTTATTTTTCCAATAAAGCTAAAGTCAAAGCTGTCAATTCAGAGCTAATTGGGTGAGTTGAATAAAATGCATAAAAATTTCAGCCTAGTAGAAAACAAATGGATTCATAATTGTTGATCCCCTACATATCAGAAAAGAGGTCAGTGATTGCGAGTAGGTAATACAAACTTTGAAACAAGAAATGATCTAATCTTTTATACGGTGATTTCTCACTGGATGATCCTTCATCTGATTTAACTGGGATAATTTTTTTCGTGATCTTATAATTATGTTTGAAATTTCATAAAACTTAAACTATCGCAAAATCAACCTAAAATGTTCTATAAGTATCCAAGTAATATTAAGCGACCACGTTCACGTTGAAAATGCAAAATGAAGTCTCTGATTTTGATTCAACATTTAACTGGTTCACGTTACTGTTTATAGAACAACACTCATAGCACCGCTATGACCAACTTCCAGAAGATACTTAGGCAGCCAAACCGATTCTCAGTGAATTTGATCTGAATTAAATTTAGTTTCTTGATATTTCAAAACATTTAATTAATTTTTTTAATTCAGAATTTTTTTTCACAAGTCATTTCATGCTCAGTTGACTTTTACATTTCATTATTGTAAGAGTATGATTTTCTTCTATGCATCGAGCACGCTATCAGTCTAAACCTCTAGTTATTCCTTTCCATACAAAGCATAGGCAACCGGTAAAATTCATTATCATGTTTCTTTTTCTTACCTGTATACGAGCTTCCGGTAATCCGATTTTTTCCGCTAGCCTTTCTCTGGCGAAAACATCCGGATAATGAGTTCTTTCGAATTCTACGGCACGGAAAATTAGAAGAGAGTTTAGAAAAATGTCAATTTTAAAATAACCTCGGCCGAGTAAACGGATTGGTACGTTTGAAGTAAAAGTATAGCTTACCTTTTTCTAAATTATCTATTTGGTCATTGGTAAAAGAAGTACGATTCCTCTGTAGTTTACGTTTAAGCCTTAATCTAAGTTGAGAGTCTTCATCGGCGGAGGAATTATGCTCGGAGTTGCCTTCGGAAGCGCTCTCGTGCGCCGATATATCGTTGCCTGCGAAACAGAGGCGACAATTACGTGAGAGTTTTTTGGTATGTAATAGCGTGCGTAAATAAAAACCATATTTCGATTCTCACCCTCGGATTTTTTTATTAAATAACGCGAAAAAAAACCCTAACGCACAAAAAAGAGCTTTCATATTGTACTTTGAGCAGCAATCAACCGCCACAAAGCGAAGCAATTATCGACGCTTCATTGAGCTCGACAGACGCGCGAGCGATTCTCGTCGAGTAAAATTGTTGAGCACGCGACATCCGCCGCCAAACAATCACCCAACACGCTGGCCGACCAGCATCGATTTAATGGTAAATTTTAAATAACCGCTTGAAAGAACGCCGACCATTGGGGACCTTTGAGTCGGTAAATTAAAAGGGGGTTGCGTATGTGCCGGAGTGCTTGCGCGTGATGGAGACCTACGCGAGTTTGGAATGTAGATGTTGAACAAGATTCGCCCAATTAGGCAACCCTACGCAGTGTTCAAAATGATCTTGTGTTTTTTTCGAATTTTAAATAAATATTAAGATCGTTTTCGCTAACAAGAGCCCTTACACAAAGTAATGAGTCGGTGGGGCGTGAAATTTTAACAAGCTGGGTTTAATTTTTTGTTATCGTTTGACGAAATAATTTTTGCGTTGTCGACTTCGCTGTCGTGTAGTGGAATGAGATGTGGATACTGGATACCTAGATTAGCTGTAGGTGGCGCCAAAGCGTGGTGGAATAACTCTGTGAATATTTTGACGAAGAATTGGTGAGAAATAGCGACAGTTGCTGTTAAAATTTTTTTTTTCGTCTATGAATCTTTGTTCTTTTTTTTGAAGCAAATTAATTATTTAATATCTTCAATAAAATTGTATTTTTTTTTTAGTGCCGTGTACAGCCACTGAGGCCATTAGAGGCACGTGCTCAAAGTTTAGTTTAAAATAATTTTTTTATTAATTATTGTGATGAATTTTTTATTATTTATTTATTAACTTTTTTTTTTTAATTTTAAAACATTTTTGCATAATAATGAAAATGATACCTATTACGAGCGATTTGATTGAAAAAGGTTAGTTTAGAGGAGTGAGGTTTCATGTTTTCCTGTTTTATTTCACGCTATTCAATGTGTTCAGACATACTCGTAAGTATATGTACTTTCGCTCACTTCATGGGATGAACAAGCGTATGTACAAAAAATGTATCATTTTTGGATGTTTGATATGACTCAAAATGGCATTTCACCCAAATTTCAAGGTTGCTTAGAGGCATGAAGGGAGTTCTAATGACTTGAAATTTTCGATCACTATATTCCACGATAAAGTAAAATGAGACTTCTAACCAAAGTGGGTAAACCCTCTAAAGCAAGTGCACCAATTCCCCTTGGTCAATCAAATTAATTTAAATATTTTGATTGGTATTTATTGAAAAAAGAGTACGATCTTATCAAAGCATAAAAATCAGAAATATTAGGTTCTGAGTGACGTCAGTATGAGCAACTAAATTTCCACATGAACTTATCACCTTCGAGATATGAGAGGGGTGGCAAAAATTCTACTAATCTCATCAAAATTATCGTTATTATTATCCGGAGTTGCTCGTATAGACGTTATTAGTGAACAATGCACTCAGAAAAATAAAGTTAAAATTTTTCACTCAATCTCAAGGGCTGTAACCTGTTATAGGTAAATAAACTTTGACTTCTAGCATATTTAAATTCAAATTTCATTAGTTCATTTCAAACAAAGTTTGAAGCAAAAAACTATTTTTGAGGAAATTTTGAGTAATAAATTTTTTTGAATTTTTTGTATCTCACCAAATCATTTAGAACGGTTTATTAGTAAGTACAATGTAACCACTTGAATTTGTATAAAAATTGACCGAAAATGGCGAATACCCAAAATTTGATGAAAGCTTGAAGAGCTTGAAATTCTGAAAATTAGATGGTTGTAGACTCATAAGCTTACTGGTTCCAAGAAGCTATCATATCACAAATTTCACCTCACAGATGACGTTGGAGGGGATGAGGAGGAGTTATCGTCCTCGAAGTGTAGTGAAGGATGAATGAAATGTCGAAATTATGAATATTCTGGAATTTTTAATATCTTCTTATCAAATCTTATCAGAAAGCTCAAATTTCTTACGTAAATACTACAATATAAACGCTTGAATTTATGTCAAAATGAACCCAAAATGGCGTATAATTAAAATTCTCGCCATGATTAAGAGAACCTTAAATAACACAAATTTGACGAATACATACGAGTATAGATTTACTTGAATACTAAAGCAAAAAGTGTGAAATTCCTAAATTCAATTGTACAGGTGATATTGAACGGGGAAAAAGGGGTGATCGACAGTCATGCTCGAAATTTTGTAAAAAATGTTTAATAAAATTGTGGATCAGTATTTCATGCGATAAAGTGAGCTTAAATATTTTAATGAGAATTCCAGCCTTTCATATAGGTTTGTAGTGGAGTTTTTTGGAGAAGGGGGAGGGGTAGGATTTGGTCCAGAATTTATTGAATTTTGAATACCTTAGCTGAATTTAGCACCATAATATTTTAGGTTAAAATGGGACTAAAGTATCAGATGAACCAAAATTCGTGGAATATCTGAGGTGCCTTAAATTCCTCAAATTAGATGAGTTTAGGCTATGAATTTATGTGATTTATGAAAGCAAAGAGTATCGTATATCTTGAACACAATTACTGATTTTTAAGCGGTAAGTAGGTTTTCCAAAGTCAGAACGGTGTGTGAATGTTGCTGGTAATGCTGCATAGGTACTTGCTTTTTTCTTTAATTTCTTTCAAAAAATATTCATTTTTGATTCTTTTTTTTTTCTCTCTCTCTCTCTCTATTTTATTATAATGAACATGTATAATTTCCGGAATTGTTAGGCAGAGTGTTGAAAATCTCGTTTATATTTGGTAGTTATATTTTATTTTGTGAATGAGAGATAGGAATTTTTTTATTTCAATTGGATTGTTCGGGTGAATTTAGGAATTTTTTTTTCTTTCTAAAACAATTTTTTCGAAATTTTATAATTTTTTTCTGAATAAATTATAATTTTTTTCATTGATTTTGTTTTAATTAATTATCATTCTGGTGTTTGTCGCATTCAGTTTTTCTTCCAAAATCTGAGAATTTATATAATATTTCATTGGTGATACCGTTTGAGGAAAGTGATCATATCCTGAACCACCTAAACATTCCGTTTTGTTAAGCATGAAATTTTTTTTTTCAATTTGAAAAATAGGTATTACTAAGTAGGTATTTAAAAAAAAGGAATGAATGAAAAAAGTGAATAAATAATAACACATATTTGTTGAAAATTGTGCTCGGAGGCAGGGGAGATAAATTTGTGAATTTTTAAAATTTTCTGAAAATACCTTTTTTTCACTTTTTCTCAACGTTTGTTTTTGAATTTTTTTTTTCATTGAATTCGAAGTGAAATAGCAAGTATCAGTTCAATATAGGTCAATAAATAAATTAAAAAAAGAGATTCTTTTTGCTAATATTTTTGAAAATTTCCGAAAAAATGATGGCCAAAAAATTACATTTCGAAGAGCAAAGTGAAACCTTACGTGTTCGAAAATTAGTACCTAAAAACTCCCCTTCATCTTCATCATCTCGAACTCGCTATATGATTGTCACGAGCATCTTCAAAACTCGATATAACATGTAAGAACCAGTGAGTATGAAACAGTCGTATAATGTTTCGATAATTTCTCCCCATTACTTAGTTTTGTTCATTTAATAAAAGACACTAACGTAATAAAACGATATGAAATTATATTCCATATACAAAGCGCTTTCGTTATACCAATAAAATTTATATCGCATACGAAATAGGATTGGAAAGCGCGCGAGGAGGGCAGGAATACAGTAGAAATGAGGGTTTTATATTAGTGGAAACATTGTTAAGAGAGAAGGAAAAAGTAAAGATGTTGAAAGAAATGGAGTTATCTTCCGCGCCACTGCGTTTTACCCCCGCTAAAAGGAAAGCCGCTTCGCGAAAACAGAGTAAAAACGTTGGATTGCGACAAAAGGGTAGTTTAGTTGCGGAGTTAGGGGCTGTTACTCGTAATTACGTTAGTCGTAAATTTTATCATTTTGTTTTGTATTCGAGCTCCGAATATTCGCCGCAGCCTCCAGTGCCGCGTCGTAAACGGATATTACGTCAGGGTTCAGGGGTGGGTAAGATTTTAAAATCCGCCGCAAATTTCAATATAAGCGAAATTTTTTTTCACGAGTACGTATCGCTAGGAGCGAGATGTTGGCTCGAACGAGCCGGGGTTTTTCTTGCGTGGATTTTTTTACGTAGGGTAAGCCTGATTTCTTTTCCTGTTGGGAGAGGCGAAAACGATTTCGAAGGCAGGTTTGAATTAGTTGAAATCGCTGGTTGTGTGGTGGCGAGTGGCTTTTCTTCGTTAATTTTTCACCCGTTTTGTAATTACACTCTCGCAACCGCCAATTTAATATGCTGATGAAGTCACCCGCTTAGCTACCTAGGGTGTTTTTTGTCTCCCAAATGAACATGTTCGTCGCTTTCGTCGTGATAAATTATAATTCGATGTAGTTGGAGGAGAGCTCGACGTAGAGATTTTTATTTTTTGTAAAAATTTTCTCAAGAACTCGGTTTTTATCCTCTGCCCCAGTTCCACTACCTGCCCTTCCGAGGCAAGTAAAGAACGTATTCGAACAACCGAAACAAACTCAAAGTATACTTTAGCCATCCCTGGGTCGCAGTTTGAACTCTCCTGCCCGCATTCTAATTGTGGCTTAACGTTAATATAAGAATGAGAAACAATCTTGGAAAAAGTAAAACAATTCTCTATAACTATTAAACTTTTCTCGACATATGTAATTAAACTTTACGACGTACTTTTTACCTAAAATAACCTCGAGATGTAATTTTTCGCCTTCGAGTCAACCGCATCCTCTCAATTCGAAAACAAATTTGCGCTCATTCCTGGCTAATGAAATTCATCGTTGAACTTAGAATTAATGAATTTATTAGTCGTTTTCACGAAATCCTGATTTCTCTGTCTGTAATAATCGTGAAAAGTAATCGAAAAAACATAATAGTCTTTGGTGATTTTTTTTCCTTCCTTTTTTACGAATATGATCGAAAAATTCTCTAAATAAAATCTTATTAGTGTACCTAATGCAATACCACTCTCACGATTTCTCATATTTTTACTACTTGCCAAAATTACTCCGATATTCGTATACGTCTAAAATTTCCCATCTCCTTCTCCTTGATGCTTAAAAAATACCCCCTTGCTTGCCTCCTTCCTAACTCAAACCAATCTCCTCCGCAAATATCTAATCTTTAAGCACATTAAGCCCGTACCTCTAGCTACAGCTGAAGGATATGGTAGGGTAAAAATCAACAACAATAGCAACAACAACAAAATTCCAAAAATATCCCAAAGAAAGTTTTAAATATCAAAAATAATATGCTCAAAAAATGATTAAAAAAGTGAATGAAAATTTTTAGGGGAATTGGTCGTAACGTCTCACACCATTTTTAGAGATTTTTTTCGTTTCCTTTCCACTCCTTTTTTTCTTTTTTTTTTTTTACTAAGATAGAAGTTTTAGTCAGTCAATATCTTTTTATAGTTTAGCATATATAAATATAAAAAATATTTCATAAAATAATATTTTTCGATTTTTTCAGTATCTTTATAGTGGACTCAGAGAATTCTCCATGCACCTCATTTGCACCTTTTGCAGTTTATCCTTGTTAAATGCCTTGTGCATAAATATGTTTTCATACTTGCGAGAAAAAAACGCTACTTTACCTCTCACTCGCTAATCGCTCAGGTCTTAAACGAGCGCTTTTCTTTCGCATTTAGAAAAAATTTCGTTCACTACTCGGGAGAAAAATTGATTCTAGACTCGGGTGACAAGCCTCACACTCGTCAAGAATCACTTTTACCTCCCTAGTTGCGAAATATACTATACCTACTTCCTTATTGAATGCCTGTATTCCTACTCCACTAGTCTCTCGTCGAGTCTTTGTCATTCTTTTAAAAATATCCTGGCTAACCCAAGCCAAATAGAAAATCGTCAATTTCTTTAAGTGTATGAAATTCTTCAGAAAAATTCAAACTCCTTTAAACTTGGCGTGATGATCATTTATTGTTGAGATACCAAGTACATATATATATATTAAAAAAAAAAAAAACAATTTTAAATAAATTAATTTCTTTAGTGAGCAACCAAGCGGATCGATTTTCTGCTTTTTTTCAAAAATCGATATTCTCAGAGTTTCATGCCTAGAAAATGACCATGATTGAACATAAAACAACTTTCAGCTCGCCAGGTTCGGAAAATTACCATGGTTGAGCGTAGAAGAACTTTTAGCTCCACGGGTTAAAATTCATTTTCCTCATACCAAAGTTAAAGTTTAAAAATTGTATAATTCTTGAAAAAAAAAAAATGAATAATACAGTTTTGGCAAATTTGAGATTTTCTTCGTTCATGCCTCATCATAATAATCAGTTTTAGAAGAGGGGGGGTTGGGTGTCTAACCCCTCCCCAAGAGCTTTTTTTCAGGTATTTTTTATTCTGGAAATGTTACGAGCTGAATTAACCCCAACACTTTTTTTTGGTACGTATCAACTTTTTGGTAATTTTAAACAATTTACTCTGTTTCCCACTTGATTTTATGGAACTAAATCCTTCCTCCGTCCAGCAGCGATCTTAAAACCGGCACTGCTCATCATTACTTGACTTAAATAGATTTACCATTTGTTTGGGATTGTTGGGTTGCTGAAAAATTGGTATTTTTACAGGCAGAACATGTAAGACATTCAGCCAAAATATGAAAAGTAAATACTGGTACATTTCAGGTACTACATAAGGAGGTGGACAGTCTCATTAGTAGAATGTCCAGTATCAGGGGCAAAACTAGCTGATTTTTTGGAAGGGGAGGGGAGGGGAGGGGAGGGGGTAACAACAGCTGATTGTCGAATAAAATAGGTTGAAAACTAGATTTCTGCGACTTGACTATAAGCTTTACTTCGCTTGAAATAAAATCAAAAATTAGGCTTGTAGCCCAAAAAATATATTAAAAAAAGAATCAGCGAACACTATTCAAATACACATGGTGTAGTGTTTCTTTTTCAATGGATAAAATCAACAGAGGCCGCAGATGTTTTTCAACGAATTTTTGTATTTTCTTTTGCTCTATAATCATTTGCCGAAATATTTAAAATTTCTAATTTGCCGAATTTTCGGCTGAGTTAACGATCTGGAAGGTAGTAATACCCTCCCACACCCCCAATGATTCGTCCCTTTCCAGTATAAATTCGAATAAGGACGATTTCGTCTTTAGCTGAGAGATTGGTTTGATCCAAAGTTCAACAGTAAGATAGACGGATTTGAGTTTATTTGAATTTGGAACTACTTTTAATATGTAGTTTTGGAATAAAGTATCAAAAATTTTTTAAGCTGGATTTTTTCTTTTCTTTGTGGAATTGAAATTTTGGTTATAGATGAAATGAATGGTGAACTCTTGCGAATGAGTAACAAAATTTTTCAAATTTCTAAATATATACATAATTCAGGAATTTGTAAAAAAAAAATTAAAAGTATTTGGATAATTTGTCTCTACGTGTCTATTATGGGCTTGATTTTTGCTTCAGTGGACTAGAGAAAGGCATGTTTTCTTTTATTTATTATTATTGCGTCATGTACTTCTACTCTGACCAAAGGCACATTTGCTGGAAAGTAAGGTCTTAAATTTCTGGTACAGTTTTGTCTATCTGAGAAAACAAATAGGGACGTGATATGGTGACTTCTTGCTGAGGATGTCTAAGAATGCTTAATTTTCATCTTCCGCATAGTTTTGAAATTCCGCTTGAAAATGGTATAGTTAACAATTTCAATTAGGTTTGAGGTCAAATAATACATTATTTGAGGGCCACTGAAAAGTAAAATTTGAGACTTGTGTGTCTCTTGAGTCCCTAGGGGCAAAAATTATGCTAATGCGCATACTATACATTCCAATCATAAATTTTCCATTTATTATTCATGTTTGAAAATAAGTAAAATAATTATAAAGGTTTTAAAAAAAATTAGAAAAAAAATCGAATCTCTTGAAAATGAAAATGAAACGACTTATTAATTTTTTTTAATTTTTCGGAAACTAAAGATGATCTTTTGGATGTAGAAAATTTCAAATGGGCTAAAACTCAATTAAAATTTTTTAGCTTCATCCTCGCTTAAAAGTAGAGTAAATATTAAACTGAGGATCTGAAGTTCCTTCTACATTTTATCAAATAAGCCATTTGCCCATTTTACCGCAATCAAATCACGAGCCATTTTATTTTCGAAAAACAAACAAAAATAGTCCAACCCTAATGATCCAACACTGAGAAAAATACGATACACTAATTTTAAAATTCTATCAACAGAACTTTCACGACTAACGTTCTCGAGCTTTCATTGAATTGAAGAATACCAAAAATAAGATTTGTATACGTTGCTATAGCGAGAAAAAGAACAAGGGGAACTGTACAGCAGAAATTTCCACCAGTTCTAGAATACCGATAGAGAAAAAGGGGTTTCGGTTACGTAGAGAAATTGCTTCAGTCAAGGGTAATGTGCATCTGAGTGGAAGAGCACATTGCAGAACGATTCATAGTTTTTCGGCTACGTATAAGAGGAAAGCCGGCGCGATAGAAGGAAAAAAGAGGAAGACGAAAAGCGCACCCGGCAACAGAACGACGAATGAGAAAAAAAAAAACGAAAATTCTAAGCCGAGCGAAGATAGTACACGAATCGAAGAAAGAGAAAAACCCTACGAAGAAAACCTTGGAAAGAAGAAAACACGAATCCGAGAAAGAAAAAAAAAGTTTAAAGGAAAAAGTAATTGATAAGGTTCTTTTTCCTATTTCGGATGTTATTTTCTGTTTTTTTTTTTTTTTTTCATTTTTCCGTCGTCTGTGGAATAATGCGTCTGCATTTGACGTTTCCATCCGAAATAAACTCATAAAAATTCCGAAATGGAAGAAACACAAATTTATTTTTTTTACCAGGCTAAAAATTGAATTGGAAATTCGACAGATCTAGGTACGATGTGACTAGGTTTAACCAGGCATCTGGGCGGTTTTTTTGCCTCCAGTTCAGATAGTTACTTACCACGTTTCACTAGAGTATCTTCTTTCACCGTTTGGCCGGACGAGTGAGAGGATGAGGTGGGATTATGTGGTAGGCCGAAATGGGCGGCTGTTGGAGTCGCTCCTGGGTACCACGACCAGCCACTCGATTGTCCGTTGAACATTCTTAATTTCTCGAAAACCGATTCGTTTTGAGCGGCCGTCGCTTGTTGTTCTTTTTGCGCGGCTAGATTTCTAAGAACACGGTTTATGGAAGACACCTGTAACAGATCAGAAATCGTATAGATGAGTCTAGAGGTAGCGTGAAAATATGCCACATGGAGTACCTCATTATCACGAAGATAAGATGTTTATAAATTGGGGTGAACGAAGTTCTCATTTTCCATATCATCGAAGACCAAATGTCTACGAATACCTCACCGTGTACTGCTACCCTTGAAGTCAACGAACCGGGAATAAAAGTTACCCGACCAATCATCCAAAACAAGCAAATTTTCCGGTCATTAAGAGGACACGCTCGTACAACCCTGTACCAAGTTGGACGATTGTTTCCACGTAAAGCGTGACATGTTAATCTTTAGCAGCTCTCTGTCGCGCTTATTAATTCACAAACTATATCCTTTTAAGTGGCAAAAATTATATTAACTACAGATGCGCGATAGAGAGGGTAGCTCGTACACGGGCATAGCCAATTAATAATATTCGTACGAAAAACGTTTGTTATTGCAAATCGAATGAAATCGTCGAAGAGTAAAATTATACGAGAAATGTACACACATAACCGATAGTAATAACTGCCGCTCCAAGATGTAACTTAACGAGAGAAGCAAACATAGTATGATGTAATAAGGTATACATGGAAACAGCGCGGAACGACGGGACGACGAGATCTCGCTAATTGTGTTAAGGGCGGCTTTTCGAGGGGGCACATTTCCCGCTCGTTTTATCCCTAATATCGGATTCGTTTCAGCCGGGCTAATGCACAATCTGAATGAAGAACGATCTTGGACGGCAACTGCATGGTGTAGTACTAACGCGGCGTACATCGTACAACTAATTTACAAGGTACTCATTCATCATCGATGTGGCTCGACCACCGGTTCCGTACACCACGAGTGTCCGTGACATTATCGCGTGTTTTCGATCGCTCCGACGATTTAGAGTCGTCGGCGGAAATTTCGTCGCGTTTTTCCAACTTCTGTACAGATCAGGGGTGTACTTAAATTGTTATAAGCTCCGAGATTCATGTTATGTAAGAGCCTTTTGGTCCTTTGCATCAATCCTCCCCCCCCTCAACTTTTTCAAAATGAAATTCAAACTAATTTTAAAAAATTTCAACGAAAATTTTACAATACTCATTCACAGTATTCACGCATTCAGCTCTTTAACGTTTTTTAAAAATCTTGTCGAAGGATTTTTGTCGAGTTTTGAATGGAAAATGAGCTATTAAAACTTACCTACCTCTTTTGAGGAGAGATTAGGGAAGGAAGATATATCTTCATTTTTATGGTTGATTGGTGAGTACCTATTACATCGTATATCCATTAATAATGTTGGTGGCGTAACTAGTGAGTAAGCTATGTGAGCCCATGATTTCATGGTACTCAGTAATGAAAGAATTACATGTCATTAAAATCATATTGATATACCTATTGTCAAATTATTTTTTATGTTATATCATCATGTACTTCATACAGTGGCAGATGTAACCCTTGGAAAATTAGCAGTAGCTATCTAGGCCCCAAAGAAAATGCGCACTCGGAGCTTCATGAGGGCCCATTTAAAATGGGGTAATTTTGCTTATAAACAGTTCTTGTGCAGATATTCATAACAAAATGATGTATTACGCGATGTAATTAATTTATCCATTTGCTAGAAACTTACGTCTAGTGTGTAACAATAGCAGAGTTCAAAAGTTGGTTGGTTATTGGTATATGGTCAATAAAAGATATTTCGAGTTACCCAATATACATCTATATCGTGAAAGCATGTATATACATGTATACAAAAAATTTGGCATTTGCTAGATGATTACAAGTGGTATGAAACGCAAAGATTTGAAAACCCCTCTCCCCGACCCTTTCGAAAAATCAGGTAGGCTGTAATGGCTATCATTTTTACTCAGGTAAAAAAACTCTCGTAAGTTTTAATGGGCTCTTTCGTCGATTTTGCCCACCAGGCCTCAGTCCTGAGAGTGGCCATTGACCTCATATGTTTTTTTTTTATTTATTTATTTTTTTTTTATATAAGGAGAATAATGATAATTTAAAGGCATTTATTTGTTTTTATATGCTTACATAATGTTTAGGTCTTTTGTATGAATTTTACTTTTGGTATTTTTGGGAGATTTTATACATTTTTTAATCTTTAAATTGATAATTTTTCGTTTAGAAATTTCTTTTTTTTTTAATTTGTAGAATATTTTCAATTTTTTATTGTTTATTTTTGTCATTTCAGTTACTCATTCAATTTTCACATTTTTTAAAATTCTTATCTTAAATTCTTTATATTTTTGAATTTTTTTATTCCAAAATTTTTTTTAATTTATAATTTTTTTTTCATATTATTTTTATATTTTGTTTTTTGTTTCATTTTTCCGTTTCATTTCCATTTTTAATAATTTGCATCTACATAGAACGTTTTTTTCATTCTTGGACTTGAAATTTTTTTTATATTATTTAGAAATTGTTTTATTGATAGGGGCGGGGGGGTGGGCGAAGGAGTAAATGTTTTCATTTTTAGGTCATTTGTTTAATTTTCGAATATTTTCCGTTCCAATTTGTTTTGTTTTTTGAAGGGGGAGGGGGAAATTGTAACTGCAAAGATCATTAAACTTTTTTAGATTTCAGTTTTTCCAAATATAATAAGTACACTAAGACAGCGAAAAATAGCTTTATTGCTTTATGGGGAAATTTTGAGTTATGAAATTTTATCAGTCTTCCATAAATGTTCTCAAAGCATCTACGTAGCCTGCTAAAAGAGCAAATTTTATGTTTAGAGTTGGTTTGAGACTACACTATGACTCTTCGAATTTCATCACAATGGAAGTACAATGGCGAATAGCCAACATTTGAGGGATATTATATTGATCGTTTATATGAAGTTATTTTATTTTTTGTTTAATTATTATTAATAATAATATTATTATAACTAAAGAAATAAAATTAATTGAACTAAAAATCAATGATAAACCATTTAAATGTAAAGAAAAAATAATAAAATTTAAAGTAATAAAATTTTATTTTATTGATGAAGAGTTTGCCCAAAATTGAAAAATATGATCTCAAATTATTACCGAAGTCGAAAACTAGAACACGATGTAACAAATTCATTTTCAAAGGTGATGGTAACAATAAAGAGGAACAGGGGCGGGGAAAGCCAGAATTAGCGTCGGAGCAAAAATGATTTTCGGGACTCTCTTTTAATTTTTTCTTATGTCTGATGAAAATTTTGATGGAATTTAATGATAGAAATTTTAATTACATTTCTGAATAATTTTGAAATGCAAAATTTAGCTTTTCGCTTCTTCTCAAAAACTAGGTAAGAGAAAGTTTGCTTCCTTGTTTCTCCCTCTCTACAACTCTGAGGGAGGAGTATTGTCTTCAAAATATGGCGTGGTAAACGAAACTTCATTAATTTTCTGTTCTCTATATTTGATTATAGAGTAACCTCAAATTACGAATATTATCATGTTTTAGGTTGGTAAGTGAATTTAGAGGGGAGTACTGCTGAAGTAATTTCGGTCTTTTGAGGAAATCTTGAAGCTGGTATTTTTTAAATCTTTATTTTTCTGCACCAAATCAATCTATAATGATCAAAATCTGCGTGTCGAGTAATAGTTAAGGACTAAAATATGATTTCTTGAATTAAGGTCATTTTGGGTCCAAAATGGCGGATAGTTAAAATTTGAAGAAAACTCTGAAGTAGCTAAAATATGATGAAAATGGATTTATATGTATATTGTGCTCATGAAATATTTCCCTAATCCTACCACACAAATAAAATTGAAGAGATGAGGAGGAGGTAATCGTTCTCAGCACGTATTGAAGCTTCGAGGGTAAACGAATTTTGTTTACATTGAGTAGTTCAGCTATACATGTTTCCCATATCTCGAAAAACAGCCTCTACTCGAAGGAGTCCCCACCCCCAGGCGTAGGAAATGAGCCTGTTAAATATACACGCTCTTATCAACCCTGACACGGATGATTGCTGGCCCACGAAGCCACTATATTGCTCCCTTTATGTATCCCATAACATAAACGCAAAGCGAACGCGATGAGTTATACTCACGGGCGTCGTCGGCTCATTAAAAAAATTCCCAATTCGATACGCCTCCATTAACCGCAAAATAGCGAATTTCGGTTTCCCATCCGCCTACATATATTACGAAGAGACGGTACGCGTATAAAAATCGCGCCTCGAGGGTGCATAATTACGTTCATAGTGGCAGCTCGAGCCAATAAATTTTCATACATTGGAAAACTCGTGCACACATTTCTTATACCAGTACCAGGAAACGAAAAAGAATAATAAAAATTCATTAAAAAAAAGGATAACAATAAAAAGGAAACCTCAATAAGCGAAAAAATCTATAAATATAAGAATAGAAAAGAGTATATAAATTTAGATGAGATTTTTATTAAATCACCGACGAATTATTATTTTCTTGAAGAGGGATCAGCGTAGATGAGAGGGGTTTCTTAATCTTGTACTCGTATATACGAAAATTTGTTCTCTTCGCTTGTACTTTTTCCATTATACGTATTGTACTTGTTTAGCAATAACGTAAGAGGTTTTTTTTTTTGTCTGTTAGGTATATTTATTTTCACAAAAGAGAATACCTAGCCGTCTTTTTTTCGGGAAACGAAATTACGACGAAAACACGAGTTCCTGAAACACCACTCGAGGATGAAAGTAAGCGTTTCAATTCCACTTAGGGATAGATTTTTGGATGGTTTTTCTCGTACAAGAATTTTTTTCTTGTCGAGCTCGCATGAATTCTTTTGTTAATGCTATCACCGGTGAAAGGCGTGTTTTTTACACGAGTCGCCAGATGGTGACATTTTTTTCGTTTGGCTGATGCGGTGGAGGTGATAATAGAAATGTTAGCGATGAGGTAATTAATTCGGATAAACTGAAGCCTTTGGGTAACACTTTTGTACCCACTGAGAATAGCGAATTTAACAAACGTGTCAAACTGTAATGTCGAGGAGTATTACACGTTATAAGCAGCATCGGTTATAATCAACACAAATGGTTTCCAGTCGGTTTCTCGCGAAGAATACGCTTAAATAAAGAATTCTCAGATTATTAAAGGGGCTGTTACACGGCGTGGCGGCGTACACGGTGCGTACGGTTTTGTCATATCCTTTAATCAATCTGATTAAGTTAAATGTATTAGCGTTGGATTTGAATGATAATATCGAACGAGGCTGTTTCGATTTTTTAAAGGATTTTTTCCTGCGGAGAACGGATTAAGGAAATGTGGTCGAAAAGGCGATTTTGGGGTTGGTTAGTTAGATGAGGATTGGCGAATCGTTGTAAAAATGTGGCGTGAATATTTTTTCCTCGCGCTAGAATACCAACTGAAAATACTTCTCTTTAATCAGTGCAAATTTACTTATAGCCTGAATGAACTTGAAATTTTCCAAAACTCTTTAATTAGAATAGTTCATTTTCTATAAGTTTTTTTTTTACTGAAGCGGTTTTTAGAATAGAAAATTCACCAATAAATTGTTTCTCTAAAGAAGGGGAATAAATTGATTTTGAGAATCATTATTATGTATTCTCTGAGGTTTCAAACTCGTTTAAGCCAATCTACGATAGAGCTTGGGGGACATAAAAGGTCTGAAACTATAACAGGGGAACCCAAGACCCTTGAGTTGATATTATAATATATTCTAGTGCAATAATACCTTGGAGGCTTTCAGTATCGTGGCCTGGACATTTTTTTTTTATGAATAAGGCAATTGTTTCGAATAATCGCCTCTAGTAATACCTTGAGAAATGGGAAAACGAGATTCAGGGGGAATCGCATTGGAGAATACTTCCACTTTTTCCTCAGTAGGTATGAGTGGCGTAGCCAAGGGAACTGTGCTCGTTCCCTGGATCAAAATATTTAGTTTTTGTTTTTAATTTTTTGAATAAATTATTACCATTTGAGTGGTGAATTATTTGGTTATTCGACTTGAACAAGTGGAAAATGTTTTAAAAATAAATAAATAAAATAATGATAATAATAATTTGTCTTAACACTCGCAATTTTGCGGATAAAACACTGTATACGTGTATGAGGGTAATGCAATTAATTTTTTTCAGATTGCAGTGATAAAACTATGTCAGAAATTAAAAAAATAAAAATAAATAAATAACAAAAAACTATAAATCTGTCATGCATGCACTTATGCGTCATATAAATAATTAGCCTAGGGGCAATTGCAAAACGAAGTTTTTAACCTTTTAAAGAGATTCATTGAGAAATAAAACTAAATCCAAAAGTATAACTGGAAAATATTAAACTTGAAAATAGCGTCTATCGACAGGACTTTTATTTCAATTTATGAATAAAAGAATTACGCTAACAATAATAAGTAGTTTTTGTTAGTATGCCACGTAGGAGAATTTAGTAATTATTTGCATAGAAAAACAAGAAATGAAGAGTTCAAATGAGAAGAAAACGCAGCAAGAAAGAATAGAAGAGGAGAGAAGAGAGAAAGACGCGGCTATCGAGTATAGGTTTTTCTTTTCTCTTTCACACATCTTTTCTCCCCTCTCCCCTACTACTCTTCCTTACTTTATTTTCTTCTAATTTCAATTCTTCATTTCTTATTGTTCTATTCAAATAACTACTAAATCCTCCTACGTGGTAGCAAACATTATTAATGGTAGCGTTATTCTTTTATTCATAAATTTTGAATAATAGCCTTGTCGATAAGCAAGCGTTATTTTCAACTTTGATATCCAAGTATTATTCTTATGTTCGCATTTATTTATTTTTCTCAAATCTCAATAAATCTTTTTAAATGATTGAAAAAATAATATCTTTCGAATTGAATGTTGTCAATCAAGTCTGTCTATTTGACGAAACGAGTATAGGTAAGTAGGTATAGGTAATCATGTGTTTGAAAGAAATAATTAAAATGATTTCAAAGTATTATTTCAAATGATTACTTTGTTAGTACGATATATAGTGCGAAAAAGAATTAATAAATTATTTTTATTACTTTTATAAATTTTAGAAATTATTCACAACAAATATTTGAAATTTTAAGAATAATAATTTTTCAAAATATTGTTTTTAAATTACTCATGTGTTAATTTATTTTAATAATTTTTTTTTTAAGTTTCTCACAAATTTTTGAAAATATTTACGATTCCTATGTTATGATAGGTTCTTAAATTTTGGGAATATGAATATATTCGAAATCTTACTTTAATTTTTGTTTTCCCTTTATTCTGTACGAACTTGGAGAGGCAGAAGCAAAGAGAGCAAGTTGCCTCAGTTCCGAATTTCATACAAAGACTTGGAAGGGCTGATGATTCTAAATTTTCGTTCAAATGTGTAAGTAATCGAAAACCTAGTCTCAAATACTTATAAACTCGAAGCCATCCACACAGTAGAATTTTGGAAATATATTGACAATACCTATATCTCGCAAAGATGAAGTCATTCTTGCTTAAATCCATAATGACCACACACAGCTATTTAATTAACAAGCAACTCGTACTACTGTGAGACACAGTAAGTACTAAGCATATGGAAATCTCTGAAGGAGCAAATTTTTCCTATTATATCTCTTCTAGTTTTAATAGTACAAAGCTGTATACTGATAAAGTACCTAAACCTTTTTTGATTATGCTATTGTATAACACAAAAATGTTTATAGTTTGACGTAAATAGCAGAATTTAAAAATACTATCAGACGAAAAGGAATGTTATTATGAATTTTTTTTTTCTTATAAATTGACGCCATGTACAGCACTGGGCTAGAGGAGCGCTTAAGTACGTTACAGGAGTGGGTATAAGGCAGTAGGCAGTTGAATGGAAGAAATTCAGCAAGTGATACGAGTTAAAATGTATTAGATTTCGGGTTTGAAAAAATTGGAGTTTCTATGAGTGGTGTATTTTGAGCATTCTTCAGTATCAAGAAGATGAAATATGATTATTCTGCGAAAGAAAAATCAATCAATAAAAAAAACATTGTTTTCTAAATTTTTGAAGAAGTTCAAGTTTCTTAAACTTTGAATCCAGTACATAGTGGCAGTAGATATCGACCTTGAAGACCAAAATTTTTTGAGCGTAAGGTTGATATCCTTTGAGAACTTACACATTTTCAAAAAAAAGAAAAATTGGTCCATTTAAAGGTACGCGGCATAAATGATTGAAAAATCAGAAATAAGAATTGAAACTAGGAAAAAAAAATATTGAAAGATGATAAAAAATGTCAAAAATTGACAAATCACCAGAAATAAATTTTAAATTATAAAAATGTTTAAAAAAGAAAAAAAAATTGAAAATGCAAAAAAATTCTCAAAATAAAAAAATATCTTTGAATCAATTCATTGTATTAATGATTTTTAAATAGAAAATACAAATTTGTAATTTTTTGATGAATTAATTTTATTATTTTTAATTGAGCATTGATCCCTCCTTTTCAAACTGATTAAGTTGTAGTGCGCCTGTGTCTTGGTTTTTCATTAAAAATATAGCAGAAAATAATAGCCCGATAATGCAAAAAACCTCAAAATAAACATCCATAAATAAAAAAATGTAAACTTCATTAAAAATGAAGAAATATTAAATAATATAATTATTCAAATTAAATGAAGACCCACCACCTCCTATCACTCTTTTTCATCTTGGGCAGGTTGATAGCTTAATAATAGTTTCTAATCAAAAACTCACCTAAAAAATAAATATCTACAAATGAGTCTGATTTGTGTGAGAAGGGGGAAGAGGGAGGAAATTAATTTAAAAAAATTATTCTGTACTTTTTTCTTTGAAAAATTAATTTGCTCAAGTATTTTTTCAAAATGTTCAAAAATAATTTCTGCTATTAGTCTAATTAAAAAAATTAATAAACATTAATTGGTAAAAACATTGTTTTAAAATGTTCAAAAATAATTTCTTTCTTCAGTTTGATCGTCAATTTTGTAATCCCCGGCACTCCCTCTTGAAAAAAAAATCCTTCCTCGAAAACTCTCACTACGAGTACAAAAATCCTAATATTCAAAACCATTTACTACTTTTATAACGAATGAAAGCGTAAGAGAGCGCGTATATTTATTCGGTCTAAAAACTTAAAACCTTATAATCTCGTTACCAAATGAGAAAAAATTGCTTTTAAGCTAGCGCGAAAATCAACTTATCCTAATTCGCGTTACCCGACAGTTGGCGTGGGCAGCGCGGCGCGAAGCCTATCCAACGCCTCGAAAAGCTTAAATTTTCGCTAAGCCGGCGCGAAGAACGGATACGAGTTATAATTCTACGAATGTCATACTTCTCGTTCCATCTTTTTTTTTTTCGCAATAATAGAACGAAACCACGGTTCGAGCGAAAATTTAATTTCGATTTTTTTTTCATCTTACTCGGCGTAAAGTTTAATCAAGCACGGATGCACTGAGACAGAAAAATGAAATACCAGACAATTCGGTATATAACTGATTAATCAATTGAAAATGCACCCTTTGATCGGGAGCTTCGAAAAAACTATAGGTTGTGGAAATGACAGTGGAAAAAGTAATGAGCACTGAACGGGAAAGACAAAAGAAGTAACGTAAAGGAAAAATGGGCGAAAAATGTGGGAAGGGTTACGTCAATCAGGTTTTCCGTTTGGAAATAAAAAAAAAAAACCCGAACGAAAGCTCGCTGCGGATAATACATTTACCGCGTTATAATTTCGTCGCTATTCATATTGTAAACGAGTGTTTGCTTTTTTCAATAATTTTACGCGTCCGAGTTCTAGGCGGCGCGTTTTAATTATTTTTACGTAGCGTGGTTTTCAAACGAGGGTGGAATAAGCGAAGATTTTTTCCTCCATTTTGTACGAGAGAAAATTTTGTTTCGGTGCTTTATGTAAACCGTTCGAAGCATCTGTTTGTGACCACTGTGGGCTAGAGTTGACGACCTTTATCGAAATAATTTCCATATTCATCCACTCGAATACGCTGCCGTCTTTCTTATAGCTTTAATCCGCGACCCAAACGATCGCGTTAAAATGATTACAATTTTGTCGAGATTTATTCGATATCCGAAGCCGAAACCAAATGTATTTATAAGAAAGCGGTATCAATTTTTTTCATACATGTACCTAATGAAAAGTGATTGCGGTAAAATAGGGAGAACTATAAGCCTACTCGTTCGACCCCCTGCAGGAGGTCGTGACCAAAGTGGGCTGAATGTTTATTTTGAAAAGGGGCAGTTAAGCGTAATGCGCAATTCATTTGTGTTAGAATGTGAAATGTAGCCGAATACGCCTTTAGCAGGCCCGAGCATCGCTGTTTTGAGAGACTATTTCCGCACTAAAATACACGCACACCCTCGGCTCTGTTATAACGTTTCGTCTTCTCTCTATTGTTACATAAGTTATATATCAGCTATCTTTTTTTTTTCCTATTGCTCCCTTCGCGACCGCTCGAGCTCGCCGTATATGGCGTTTAATTTTATTGTGTTTTATCGAGTATATGGATATAAATTCAATATCGATTTATAAATTGGTTTCACTCGCTGTATACCTCCTCGTACCTATAAGAAAATGTTAATTTCATTTCAATCATAACCAAAAGCCCAGAACTTTTAGGCATAGGTCTTAGCACAGCTGAAGTTGAAATTATCGGAATCAAGCACAGTACCGTTGTACCGCTGTCTGTTTCCAACTCAACATTAATTTAGAACAATTTTCCTTTCGAACACGATGACTTGTCGATTTTTGTACAATGTTGTCGATGATTTATGGATTATAGGGTTAGAAAGGAATAGCTATCGTGTACCGGGTTCTTCTTTCTCAATTTAATACATTTTATCGATATTAAAAATTTTTTTAATTTTCCTTAATGCTTCGACTGGTATAAAAATGGGGTAAAATTTTATTAGTACTTACTTTTAAAATCATACGTATGTATATATATCTACGAAATGAATGTTTAATGGACCATGAAAATATAAGTCATTTGTCGTTATAATTGAATAAGTCATAATTAAATACTTTCCAGTAGCCACTCCATTTCATGACTGGACGCCTTTGCAAGCTCCGAGTGTTTATCTTTTGGTCACGGTTTGCTCAGGTATACGTCAACAAGTAAACTAGCCTATGTAGAAAGGATCGATGGTACCCTTTTTGGATTATTCGAGCGTGCCTGTGTTTGTGAACTGCGGCAACCGAAACTAATCTCTTTTAGAGTTTTATATAGTAATTCACGATGGTAGAAAATAAATCATTCGAAATGATCGGTATAGCTCACGATTTTACGATACTTGAAATCATTTTGAGTAATTTCACTTTACGATTGAAATCGTCGTGTTTCTGTGCGAGTATCTTATACGGCCATTGGTGTTTTTTTCGTGCATTGAAAAAAATATTTGTTTCTGAGTAACTTACAATATAGGAATTTTATGACAAGAAATTAATTTATTAACTTATTTTCAAACAGTTGAATACTCAGTGTAGTGGACATGAATCATTTCATGACTATTGCATTGAGTATGTGAGTAATTGAATATATACCAAACTATTTGAAAATAAATTCATTTTTGTACCATAATAAGTTGGAAATTTATAATATAATATTGTGTTGAAATTCCCATATTTCAGGTACTCAGTATCGAATCTGTTTTTTCAGTATGGTATTTCTTGAAAGGCGAAACCTCTGTGGTTCAGATCTCTCGCTATTGAATAAAGAAGGTGGAGATATTAAATTTTGGAAAAACTTTGATTTATTTCAAGTATAATAAGCACACGAACTTCAGCGTTGCAGTTTTTAACGTTGTGATTTTAATATATGGAGATTATTATTTTTTAATTCATACTGTTTACTAAAAGATATCTCTAACTGATATGCAGATTCTTTATTATTATTATATATTTTAATTTTTTTTTCTTCTTTCATTAATTCGATTTTCTAAAAAAAATTTAGTAATTTATTTTATTCTCATAGTGACATAAAACTCCTTAAAATCAGGAACATACAGTAAGCGCTTCGTTTTGGCCGTATGCATACTCTCTATACTACCTATTGAATATAAAATTCTATTTTTTTCAAGTTTTTTTTTTTGTTGTTTTTTTTTTTGTTTATCTATTAGATCATTTTAGAATTGGATTACTGTATTTTTATTTGAATTTTTTATCAATTAATATAACACCAGGAATTTTTAGATTTATATTAAATTGAAACTTTTTTGAAAATAAAAAAATCTACGCAATTATAGGTATTTAATTCAAAAAAAATTTTTACGTTTGAAATACATTATTAGATTTAGCCCCAAGCGAAGACTGATTTGCAGACTTGGTCTTGAAATGTTTTTATTATTATTATTTTTTTTTTTCATTTTTATGTTTTTTTGTAATTCCTTATCAGGAACACCTTAGGGGTAGAAATTTTTTTTTGGTATCATTCGATTTTTTGACGTCATTCTGTTTTTTTTTTGTAATTCTATACTACTTTTACATAATTTTTCATTTTCTGTTTTTGGGGAAGAGGGAGGGATGAAGGGGGAGGGGGTAGTTTTTCACTTTTAGACATTTTGAATTTTGTGTATTTTATCTTGAATTTTTTTCATTTTTGAACAATTTTTTTTTTATTGTTCTACGTATACTGTACCAGAACCAGGGAAAGCCAGAATTAGCCATGGGGCAAAAATCATTCTCCGATGACTATTTTTAATTTCTCCTTAATTCCAATGAAAATTTTGATAAAATTTTATGGGAAAAAAAATGTATTTTCTTATCTCTGAATAGTTCTTTTATTTTCAGACGATGCGATTTCAGCTTTTCTAATTTTTTTATTTTTGGTAATTTTTATAAAGTAATAATTCAACCTTGCATATTCATAAAATGTTGAGTTGGAGCAATTTGATGCCTTTTCCCTTATTTCTCAGTAACCAGGCAGTATTAGAACTTATACTTGTACTTCAAGAAATGCCCTCGACTCGTAAAAAGTTCATTGGATCATAAATGAATAAAAATGCATTATGGTTATGTTGCTTGTACTGTATTGGATGTCGTAGTCTTAGCCAAAATTAACAACATGTAACGAACTAGAATATTTTTCTTCAGAAAAAAATCGCTAAAAAAATCAAATTAAAGCGTTCATTTAATTTATATCATTTTTTGCGATTGAAAGAACTCGACTACTTCTAGCTTTAGTTTTATAAAAAGTATATATAGAATTACGATTCGCTGTTTCAAAAATAAAACAGTAAAGGATTTTTGAAAGGAGGTAATCGAACCATTCAGCTTAGGTATTTCATACAATGGAAGAAAATACTTTTCTTGAAGTAAAAAGATGTTGAAAAGTAAAAATGTGGGTAGATACTATATAGTATACCTAATTCGAAAATTTGATTAAATTGAGTCTTCTCTTAGAGACAAAAAAATTTTCATTTGAAGAAAAAGCTTTGAAATAAAATTTCGCGAATTCACTCCAAAAATTCGAAATTTTCTTTTCGATTTTTCTTAGCATTCAAACTTTCTAGGTAAATAATTCGGGCTAAATTTTACCCTGTTCTCGTGCCTTTCCATCGAAAGAAATTAATTAAAGAAAAATAAAAAATAAAAATAATAAAGATACACCGAGATATTTAATCTAAAAATTCATTTTTCAATGTTTATAATAGTTTCCGCTTCGAAACAAAGGGGGATGAAGAAATAAAAAAGCTTTTTCCATTTCAAAGCGCCCAAGGTAATTGGTGGAATTCATTTTTGGAACGCTTTTAACGATTATAACATAGCCAGCATCTCGTCGCGTTTTATTTCGGTACCAAAATCTCGTCTCTGTTGTGCCCTTGTGAAGGGAATTTCTACAAAATGGCGAAATAAGAAATCGAGCTAGGCTCCTGCGATGAATCGAGTTATGCAAATTTATTAACGTATTCGCTTGCACGAGTTTGAACGATATGAATTCAAATATAAGAATGTATAGGATTTCGAATGATATTACCTTTGTAGATGGGGTTTGCAGCCCCCTCGTGTTGGGAAAATGGGTTCATTTGTAATGGTTATTTTTATTGGAAAGGGTTGAGAATTCCAATCGAAGGAAATTCTGCCTAGTCAGACCATATTGCTAATTCGTGTCGAGTGTCACGATTCGATGGGAGTAGGAATGACGCGTATAGACGAGAACGAGGGGGGGGTGACGAGGTGGCGGCGGATTACAAAATGAATGAGACGTAAGACAAATAGCGAGCTAAAAAGTTGATGACTAAAGGGTGAAAAATTCCCTTACACGGTTAACGTCGCGAAACCACCGGGGCGTGGAAAAATCATACTGGTATCGATGCGGATGGTGCAGGTGCACGTGCGTGCGCGCGCTCGGTCTCACCCTTCGGTTCGCGCCGCGCTGCCGGAAACTTAAAAAGATGGCGATCGGCGAGCGGCAAAGGACTGCGGTTCGAACGGAAACGCGGGGGTTCTGCGTAACGTATATTGCCCAATAATATAGATGGGGAGAGGCACGACACGGGACACGGTTCGGTCGCGGGAAATAAATCCGAAGGAATATTTTACTACGTAGCGTTCGCTGGCAGATAAATTTTCACACCTAAATGAACACCGCGAGTCGTTCGCGTTTACGTATTCGCATTGTGACAGTTGTTATTGGTACGGCTGGGCTGCAAATTGAATCGCGTATAAACGACGAATAAATTTCGCCAAATTAAAACAATAAAAGCGCACGGTATCAGGAAGCGGAGCTTGTTTCCGCCATCGGTGACGGCTTTTCGAAGAATTAGCTTTTAGCGCGACGTTATTTATACGTAGATTCGATACGCGACCTGTATAATCTATTAGATTTACATCGCGTTCTGACGAGTATACGCGTGGCGTACGCGCGCAATTTATGCCTCGAAATATCCGCATAACTGGCGAATTACGCTGAATATCGATCCCATCGGGCGCAATTATCGCCCTATACGTGTTTTACCTTTGAGCCCACATCTGTACGAGTCGCGAAACCACTCGTACTCGCTCTCGCGTCTAAGCCTTTAATTAAATTTCTTTTGATAGCACTTGGACGACGTTTTCGCGCCGTAATGACGCTCCTTCTTATGTTGGTAAAACGCGATAACGAGCTTTGCTCGCAGAGTGGGCAACCTGCTGGTAAATTTTTAAAACGAGTTCGTAATTGTCGTGTTTTTCGAGTTTTTCATCTTTCTCCCTCCCTCTTCGTTTGCACAAGTATAGCTGCTCAATTTGTCAAGTTAAGGGTTGCCGGTAGGTAAAGAGGGGAGCGAATGTAAAAAAATAAATTAATTTTGAAATGTCTTCTCTCCTTTCATTAAGTTTGTTGAAAATATTGTTTATTCACATCCCTACTCGTTGATTAAAATTCAGCATTTTTTGGTCAGGCTATGGGTGGGTTAGAAAAAAATCAAGGGAGAAGGGAATAGGCCATATAAACAAAGTGGGCCAACTCTAATGATTCAAGTATGTGACTACAGGGGCGTAAGTAAAGGAGGATGGGGGGAGCTTCCCTCCCAGGTGTTTTGAAAAGTTGGGAAATTTATAATTGTTGAACGCTAAAATTGGGAACTTGAATTTTATGTAGAAGTCAATATTTTATATTCTTTTGGGAAAATAAGAACTCGAATACATTCGAATTGATGCCAGTTTGTATCATGTATAGCGCACAACAGACTATTCGCGATAACCGAAAAAATTTTGGACTTCGCGAATCACGACGAACGGTTGCAGTGCAGTTGTAGTTGTACGTATTAAATCATGCTTAGCTTCCGTTCTCTAGGTGCATGGATAGATAGACACACAGACAGACAGATCACAACATGTAAATTAATGGTGTTGGGAATAATCGATTATTTGAGTAATTGATTAATCGAATTTCGATTATTCGAATTCTCGATTAATCGAATCTAGATTATTAAAATAATCGATTATTTTTAATCGATTATTAATCGATTAATCGATTTTTTTTATATTGTCTATACTCTGTAGTTACAACGTTTACCGTACACGAGTGAATAAAGAATGAAATAAAAATTAGACTCATTCAAATTTTTTCTATCGATTTTTTCAATTTCTTTAAATTTTTCCTCGAAATTTTTTACAATCCAAAAATTTTTTATAACATTTTTATATCTATGTTGAATTTTATATCGAGTTTTCAGCGTTAGAAATTTTTCGTGCCCAAAATTTCTTCAGATGTTTTTTCAATTTTACACTTTATCTAATTTTTTTCAACCTAGAAATTTTTTTTTCAATTTTTTGCCAACTTTGAAATTTTTTCAATAAAATTTTCGTGTTAAAAAATGTTTCCAAAGTTCAAATAAATAAATAAATGTAATTAAAAATAATTTTGAAAAAAGCATTCAAATTTGAAACAAAACTGTAAAGATTTTTGGTTGAAAAAATATTGAGAAAAATTTTTGGCTCAAAATAAATTTTAAGAAAAAATTAAATAGAAAAAATTTTGAGAAAATCAGAAAAAAATTTGAGTTGAAAAAAATCTTGGAGATTTAAAAAAATTTGGAGAAAATTTGGAGTTGAAAAAAATATTTAGACTTTTAAAAATCACGAATTTCATTTTTATTATGCTGTGTTCAATTATAATAAAAAAAAAAAAACATTTATTTAAATTAATTACAAAAACAAAATCATTTATTCAAAAATGACAATATTTATACCCAGTCGTGATTCTTATTTAAAAAAATAAGCATATTTAAGGTATGCGATGAGAGGAGACGATTTCATCGTATTATTGAAATGTCTTCACAAAATGATTATTTTTTTATGAAAAGTTTTTTTTTTCAGAAATATCAAAGCATTATGAAAAAAAAAAACCAAAAACTGAAAATTGGCCGATTAATCGATTATATCATAAAATAATCGATGAAATAATCGATTACTTCTAATAATAGATTAATCGATTCTTCCGATTATTTTTACCGAATAATCGACATTTTCGATGAATCGATTATTAGTCGCCCAACACTACACAACACTATTGATTTACATGTTGTAATCTGACAGTCAGTCTGTCTATCCATGTATCTGGAGAACGGAACCTAAGCATGATTTAATATATACAACTGCACTTCAACCGCTCGTCGTGATGTGCGAAGTTGGAAATTTTTTCGGTTATCGCGAAGAGTCTGTTATACGATATACATGATATAAGCTGGCATCAATTCGAATTTATCCGCGTTCTCATTTTCCCAAAAGAATATAAAATATTGACTTCTACAAAAAATTCAAGTTCCCAATTTTAGCGTTCAACAATTATAAATTTCCCAACTTTTCAAAATACCTAGGGGGGAAGCTTCCCCTATTCCCCTCTTACTTACGCCCCTGCGAAAAAACCTCAAATTAGTATTATTCCATTGGGAAGAGTTATAGTCGGCGTGAGGGGGAATGTATGCTTGAAAAAAGTTTTTGCGCAGAAAACAAAAATTATTTTCAAATGAACCACTTGTCATATATAAAAAAAATTGAAAAAAAATTGGTACTAATAAATTCTACTCCCTTGAATCATGAGTAAGGAGTAACTCATCTAAAAGTATACTTGCTGCTCTTCTGGTCATAACCACGACCATCGCGGCTTTAAGGAAGCTCGAAACACTACACTATTAATTTTTTAATGTGTTTATCCTTAATTCGCTACACTTCTTATTCATCAGCGATCAGGAAAAATTTCGAACTCATTCAAACGTCCATGAAACTAAAAGAAGTACTTGTATCAGATGAGCCTCATTTAATAATAATAAAAAAAAAAAATCATTCGGTAGACTTTAATATATAAAGAAATAAAAAAATGAATGATGAATGAATAAATTCCGATTTACTCAACATAAAACAGTTACATCAGATGGAACAGATTTTGTTATTCTCTTCTCAATATAATAGTAATACTTTTTATTTTTAAAAAAATTTTCAGGATTTTGTGAACGAAGAAAATTTTGGAAACGGTAGCCCAGCTTGGCTACTTTATTTTAATCTTATAGAAATTTAATTAACATTCCAAATCTTCCATCGGTATCAACTCTTTCGGTATTACCAACGATTAATCTAATAGTCTTATTCCATGATCGATTGCCTTATACATTCTATATCTAACCGTATAAGCTTAATAACCGCTAAATACATGTAAAGTAAATATAAGAAGAATCAACTTACACTTGGTATGTTGTCACTGGTACACACACCTTCGGCGAGCAGTCTATCTCTAATTTCCCATGCGAATATGGAAGGGCATTCTCTTTTAAACGCTGCAATTTTGGCTACCACGCCATTCGTCGCTACTCGAGGTTTTGAACCGCCTATCGCTCTCGGTTTTATCGAACCGGTTTCGTAATATCTAGAATGAAAACGTATAATCTTTTATCACTCGTTCGTTGTAGTAATTATGCTTCTATTTCGTTAGTATGATGTATAATACGAAGGAGTTAGGTTTTAATCTGTATAATTCATGTAGGCTATTTTATATAATGGAGAAATAAATTTTATTATTTTTATGGAGTGTTATCCACTTATCTTCCCTTTCCTCTCCAGGTCCTTTAGGTTTCACTATTTTCGTATGACGTAAGAGGGAATTTTTTTGTATGGGGACTAACGTATAGGATTTCTTTAACTAATTTGGTCTGAAAACATTATATTGTAGACTATTACATACTCGTATATTGAGTCTTTTTTTACATTTTACGTTTTCAGGAAATGTTGTATCAGTTTATTAAAGTGAAAAAATTCCTCCCTTATCCTCTTCCTATACTTGAGTAATAGATTTTTATGGTTTCTTCTTGGTATCTTGATGAAAAAAAAAGGAAATACCTACTCATTTTAAAAATTTTTAAAAATAGTTAGTATATAAAAAAAAAAAACCAATTTTTTTCAGAAAAAATAAAAACACTTCGAATAAGTTTGTATCTGTATTCGTAGATTTATCACCAATTTGAAAAAAATCAAGTAATCGGATTTTTCGTCCCCATTGTAGGTTGAAAGAATCAATTTTTCCAGTATAATCTGATCCCCTTTTTTTGCCCATACCTTTTAAAATATAGTTAATTCCATTGAGGAAAGCTTTTCGCCAAATTCCCCACTGACGTCGAATACGAACAAAAACAAGTTATAGACGTCGCGAAAAATAAGTATCGGAAAATTGATCGTAAATTTCGAACGAGAGATTTTATCTCCTCGCATCAGAAACGCTCGAACGCATTCGAATAGTCTGAAGTTGCAATTTTTCGAACTTGAACTTACAAAAGACTAGGAAACTTTCAAGGTGCCGAAGTTCGAATACTTAGTAGAGCTTTAAAATTCAAATTTTCTCGCTTCAATGGAAATCAAAAGATCTTATTACATTTTAAAAACTTTCGCGTGAGAATGTTAAAATTCGTAACCTTGATTTACGAATTTCGAATTTCCAACCAAATGGTGGAAAATTTATGGAAACTTGGTCGAGTTGGTTTTACGATTTTCGTAATTTTTGGCTGAATGATTTGGTCCATTTTAATAGGTAACTGAAAAAGGGTTTAACGGTTTGTTAGTTGAGAATTTTTTCCTTCTTTTCCTCGATTTTTTGTTCGTGTTCCTATAAAGCAAAAAATGGTGAGGCTTGAAGTTGATATGTTAAAATTTCTCCCTCTCATTCCGTCATTTAAGTGACATGAAGATTATCAGTCTACGTGATTCGGAAAAGGGGATCGGGGAGGGAGGATCTTCAAATCTTTGCGTTTCAGACCATTTATAATGATATTTTAATAAAATGAATTTGCATCACTGACATTTAAAATAATTTAAGTCTTCTAAGTACATACATCTGAAATGGAGTCAGAGCATTAAACTTTCGAAGAGGAAATCAAATTAATAAAATTTCTTGAATTCTTCATTCGTCTTAAACATATGAAGCTCATTCAAATTCAAGTTAATTTGAATCCAAAATAGCAAACGTCCCAGAATTTGAAAATAGCTCGAGGACCCTCAAATAACTCAAGTTAGATTGGTTCGAAATTAGCAAAGGTCCCAAAATTTGACAATAATTTGAGGAGCCTCAAATCACTCAAGTTTTATAAATTTTGACTTATATGATTACTGAGACTTGGGCAAGGTAGGGGAGAAGGAGGGGCAAAAGGGGCAGATTTCCATTGCCCCCAGGTCTAGGTTCTTGAAACGAGCACGTGACTTAAATTGTAGATTATACAACTTTTTACAATAAATTATTAAAATTGGATTTTTTCACTTTGATTTTTTTTTTAAATTTTCATTGTATTTCAAGTCAAATATGGAAAGTGCGGATCAAAAATGATTTTTGTCCGTTGGAATAATATTGACTCTTTCTGGCCCCTAACCTAGGGCTATCCTATAACATACTCCAATTCTAACTTCCATATTTGTTGTAGGAGTACCAAGAGTACGAATGAAACTGTTGTAGCATTATTTGTCAATTCTAAGCTGAATACATTAAAAAATTCAACTTCATAATAAGGTATGGCTGCTTACATTTTTTTTATCAGTAGATAATAAACCATTAGTGTTTCGATTATTTAAATAAATAATATTTTTATAGGTATTCGCGGTGACAAATTTCAAATATTTTTTTAGATTTAAAATTCTCTCCCCTCCGTCGTCCAAAAAAATGAAAATTTGATCCTCACTGTTGTAAGGGTCAATCTCGATCTAGAAAAAATTCATTCGAATGATTACGATTGTTAATCTTATACTAGAGCACGATTATTTACGAAGCGCTGAAGGCGTAGTATCTAACCTGCCTAAAATTTTCGATACACAGCCATTTGAAACTTGAAGTATTCTAGAAATATCACAAGGTCTCGCTCCGGAGTGGGCTAATTCTACGATTTTTTGCCTAGTGGAATCTGGTAGCGGCCTGCCATTGACGTATACGCCGCCCAATTGATTGATACCACTGTGGCCGGCTGATGAGCACCCGAATAAGGTGGAACTTTGAGCCATCGCTGCAGCCATGTTGCAATGCTCAGGATCTTCTGTAATGATAAATGAAATGAAAGTTAGACATTAAGATCAGAGCTTTGTGCATATTTATCAATTAACAATAAGCTTAAAAATAATTGAATAGGTAAGCAGAGAGGGTGATTTATGTGAAAGGTGTACTGGTGTATTTACTGGAAGGACAATTTTCTCGGAATTCGATTCTAAACGACGTCTGCGGTTTTTGTCGCTAGGAGGTAGTTAGGTGACGTGTCGCCAGTCTCAGAATGAAGGATGACGTTGGCTGAGAATTCTCATATTTTTATCGTTCGTCATGGAGGGTGAGAATTTTGAATATTTCAGTTGGAAGGGAGAAAAATTATTTTCCAAAATTCCGTATGTTGACTAATTAAAAAAGAGTTTTAGTATCTAAAAATTCCAAAAATTCTCCAAATATTTACGAATCATGTATTTCTATTTTTTTAACTAGAGAAAGGATATTAAATGAATTAAGATTTTTTCTGACATATACTTTGGTGTCCACAAAAAAGAGAAGTCACAACTAGTTCGATGGTTTGCAGAATTTTTTTTTCATATTTTCATTTGATCTATAAATATTAATGTCCTCAAGAGAGAACTTACGACGAGTTCTATTTTTTTTTTTTTATCATAATTTATTATAGTGGCCTCTGTAACTACCATGGTGGAAAAGGTTGTTTCTTTTAGGAAGGTGACACGTTCTATGATATCGAGAAAAATTTTAATGTCAAAAAAATTAATCCTGATTTCCAGCAACCTCTTGTATACTTACTCCAAAATATTACAACGGTAAGAGTTCTAAATACATTACGTTATCATGGTAAAAAATTGAATAAAAAATCATACGAAATAAAAACTATTCCAAAATCATTTCAGCATCCCGAATACAGCCATCTCCAAGGCTCTCACGGGTACTAATTTGCAACACAATACACTCACGCGGTCACCATTCACAGCAACTGACCTCATATAGATAGGCAGCATTCAGAAGGAAAAAAAACCGTAGACTTCCTTTTCTTCGCACAACCCCATGATACAGAAAAAAAAATACGCGAAACCGTTACCTACCACAATGCTTTACGCGAAAGCAACCCTTGGACGGGCGAGCAATATTCTTTAATTAGTCTTACCAAGGTGTCACTGTCGAAGAAGCGAAAATTACCATATAAGAGATGCACGCTGAACGCTGATCTCGCGTACGCGTAAAGCAAACGACCCGACGAGGTGCAAAAGACCCAGTGTCGGTTGCGCTTTTGGAAATGTGCACCGCTGCGTGCCTCATTAGCTTTATCGAATTCGAGCTAATCGTTAACGCCACGGTGTGTAAATCGAGGTCGCGCGCTGTCGCGTTACTCAACCGAAGGGAATATTTAAATGGGACGCGGCTCCTTTCATTAATAAACCCAGTCGCCGGAAATATCGCTAAAATCGCGAGCTGGGTGGTTGCCTCCGTCAAAAGCTGGTGATATTTTTATGTCAATAAAGCTTCGTACAATACGCGCCTTCGTCGTCGAAGATTGAAGACCAGAAGTTGATACCCTTTTGCCCGATATGTAAATCCAATTAGCCTAAATTAAGCTAGTTAGAAAGTGTAGTCGTAATGTTCTTTTCTACGCGAGAACTGTATGGGTAAACGGGTTCAATTGGATTTGTAAATACGTGCATTGAGCTTCGTTGAAAAAGCAATATACGATGTGTGATACACGAACGCTTTCATCTGGCTCTTTGAGTTTGATTTTGAAAACATTGCGGAGCTCGAATGTTGCAAAAATTCCCGAGAGAAGAATTTTTCGCTCTTTTTACATTATACAGTGTATTTTGTTGTTGCGATTTTTCACCGATGTAAAATACAATATTCATTATATAAAATATTTACGTTCGGTCTTCTGGGATGAAAAATAATCAAGTTTTAGTTTACCAAATGTTACATGAAATTTTAAAACTTAATTTTATGTATACGAATGTTTCTTCAATTAGGCTTTCATGTAACTGAAAAGAAATTTGAAAATTGCAGGTTTGTGAAAATTCGAGAAATTTTATTCATTATTACTTTGTAACAGCTTAAGTGAAGTGAAGAAAAAAATTTATGAACTCCGACCCGATACTATACCCCCATTCACCATGATAGCTGCTTTATTCGAAGCCATTTCTTTAACTTAATACATTCATCAAAGTTTTAAATTTGTAGATCTCATTCGACAGTCTCTTTGATAAGTTGCTTCGAAAGTTGAAACTGGAGCTCCGAAAAAGATTGATCTTTAGCTGTACAGCTATATCTTTATTGAAAGTTTTAAAAAATTCGATAAATTAAATAAATTTTGAAAATTTATTTCTGAAATTGAAGAAATTTCATAAGCAGAATATTTTTTTCAAAATTCGATAAAATTAATATTTAGAGAATATTCAACAAATTTATTGATACTTTTAAAAATTCCAAAAAAATTCACAGCTTTAAAAAAAACTTTTCTTCAATTTAAATGACATAAATGAGTGATTAAAAAAAAAACTGATTATCAACTTTAAAAAAATAGAGAAAAATTTGAGAACGTTTTCTGTAATATGGAAGAGTTTTATAATTTGGTAACATTTACTTTTACTTTTTTTCTTCAAAGTACCACATATATGCAGCTACGAAGCTAGAGGCACGGTCAAGTTATTAAATTAATATTATGAAACTGGCGGATAAGAGGAATGAGAGGACTCTGTTCACTGTAGAAGAATCTCGGAAGAGGTGGGGTAAGGAGACGGGAAGATTTAGCCTGGTGCGGATCGATGTATGTCTATAACACAGAAGAAAAATGTGATTGAAATGGATTAATAAATTTATGTTACAATTAGAGCTCAGGTGGTTGAGGAAGAGATTTAGTGAAGATGAAAGATTGTATTAGAACTATATTTTTGAAGACTGAGTAAATTTTCCAATTCTGAAAATATTATAAACTGAAGAAATTTTCAAATGAAGAAATTTTTCAACAGTTTGAGGAAAGTGATACTCATTTAGAGAAATTTCAAAAAAAATGGTTCAATTTCTTGGAAAAAAATTTTTTAATATAATGAAAATTGTTCATCAATTTGAGTAAAATCGATTGAGAATTTCAAAAAATTGATTAGAACTTAAAAGAAATTAACAAAAAATTTGAAAAAATCTTTCAGAAATATGTACATTATGCTTGAAAAATTTAAAAGAAATTTTTCAAACTCGGAGAAAATCCCGAAGTATTTCATAGCGAAAAGTTTTCAAAAATGATTGAAAAGATGAGATAGAGAAATTTCTCATCGACTTGAAGTAGTTGATGAGTAGTTTAAAAACAAATTTCGAAAAGTGTAGCAAAACACTTGCTATATTGAGAATATATAAATAATTTTTTAGCATAAAAATAAGAGATGTTTATGAGATTCGACGAAACCTGATCATTAAAATTGTTTAGCATGCACTGAAAATGTTTTCACACGAATTTCGGGAATTTAAAAAATGTTTATTAAATTGAAAAAATTAATATTTAGAATAATTTTAACTGAATCCTTTAAAATTAAAAATATATATATATGTATAGTTCATAAGCACGAAGAAGCAGACATAAATGATTTGAAAAATCTATACACGAATATTGTTTGAAGAAATTAATAAACAATTATTTAGCTTGTTTTGAAAATTTATCAGATGCACAATGTGAAGACATTTTTTCCGGAATTTTTTAAATTGAAGAAATCTTTCAAAATCCTCAAATTGCGATTTAAAATAATTTTGAAACACTTCTTGAAATTTTCTACAAATTATTCTGCTGTTTGATAATAATCAATAAATATTTTGAAGAAATTGACAGAAACATTTTCAAAAGTTTCATTCAATTCATAGAAAGGTTTTGGAAATCTGAAAAAGTGTTTGAATTTTTTGAGAGAATTATAAACAGTTTGAAAATTTCCAGCATGTTTTGAAATGAATCGAAGAAATTTAATAATAACTCGTAAAAAATTATGAATATTTCGAAAAAATCTTCTAAATTATTTTAAAATAATTTATAAGCCATTTGAAGAAATTCTATGAATCTACACATAAATTTCAAAAACAACTATCTATTTCAAGGAATTCCCGAATGATGTTAACATTTCTGAAGATATTATTGGAGTTGTACAAATGTTTCAAGGATTTTTTTTTCATTTAATAACGTGTTGTGTGCAGACTGAATGAACAATTTGAAGAAGTTTTTGAAGAATTATTCGGAAATTTTAGAAATTTTCAAACGGTGAAAATTTTTTCAACGGCTTAATATTTTGAAGAATATGAAAGGCATTTGAAAAAATTTCTTTAATAATTTTGAACATTTTATCAAGTTGATGAAATTATCGAACATTTTAAAACATTTGAAGGAAATTCTAAAGATGTTTGAAAGAAGATTTTGTAATGATGAAATCGAATGTTAGGAATATTTTATGAAATTTTTGAGCAATATACTTGATGAAACCGCTCCCTCTCTCTTCCAACCACTCTCGCTCACCTCCTTCGAGATGACGAATCCACTATAGTCGGGCTGTTCTTCTTCCTCAGAAAAACTAACCTCCTATCCCAGATCTAATCTAATCTTCCGTGCCTCTGGCCTTTGTTGCAGTACATGGCACGTTAATGAAGATAAGTAAGTAAGTAAGTAATTCTCAATCAATTTGTAGACATTTTCAAACCGTTTGATATTTTTCTTTTCTTTATTTCTTTTCTTATCTTTTAATTTCTTTCTTTCTTTCTTTACTTTTTTTTTATTCATCCTACACTTTTTAGTTGTATGAATTATTACTTGAATGCCTGCTTAGTATACTTTGTATTTAATTCATCGTTTTTTTTTTGTTTTTTTTTTTTTATTAAATTAACGTGCCATTCACAGCAACTTGGCTAGAAGCACGTGATCGGTTGAGATTAGTGAAGTAGAAATAGGCCGGCTTCTTCAAAAAATCGAACAAGAGGAGAGATGGTGACTTCGTCATCAATGAGTAGTTCAGGAAGAGTTAGCGGAAATTTAAGTTTTTTGAATCTTTAATTTTTTTTTGTTTTGTTTTTTTTTTTTTGTTTATGAAGCAGGGAGATGAGTTTATTCGAAATAATTATTTTTGTTTCTAGTTCACAAGTTTCTCTAATGATAGGTTTCAATTTTTCACAATGGGATAACAGATTATAGTTTGGACATTTTACTAATCATAATTCTCAACATTCCAGTATTGATTCAACTCGAACACGCTTATTTTTACTCATTCAGAAGTCTTGGCCAAATTAACAATCGTATCTGGCCGTTTAAACTTCAACGCACGATTCTCCCCTTGGCCTTTCACGACTACACCGTTATTTCACCCAACCTCCAAATCTTCAATACCTCCACCGCACACACCGCGATCCAAAACAACCGCGTATCAAATATCAGAGGGTTATAAATCCTACACTCGACGCTCCAGGTGTAAAAAGTAGTCTTCTGTTCGACAAAAAAGGGGTGAAAGAACGCAAAGGTAATCTTATAAACATGGTGCCCTGCGAACGCGATGATTTTTATACCACATTTATACCGCAATATTTATCAGGGAGGAGTCGCGGGAAATAGTATTGTATAAGAAACGCCATCCCTTTTCAAAGAATTTTCCGGCAATGGGGATTCGCGTTCGGCTTATTACACCTGCAATTCGAGAGGGTAATTATTGTACTATGGTAGCGCCGCGCCGCTCTTTTATAATACAATAATATAGCAAGATTCGCCGTAAAGTGTTGCCATAGAGGCGAATTCGCGCTGCGATAAATTGATTCTGTCAATCAAGCGCCTACTATATAAATGCGGTGTAAAAACCGAGTGCAATATTTTCACACGGTTTGATCGGCATTTCGGTGTAACTGGGTATTTTTTAATTTCAATTGCACGTCCGAATCGAGGGATGGATTTGGCTCGCGGGAGTGGTTACACATGCGGAACACGATGAGATGATAGTCAAAAAGAAGTGAACGAGTCGTATCACGGGTATCAGAAGTGCCTGTTGTTTCAAAAATGCAAAACAATCGTTGTCCAAAGATATAATGTTTTCAAAATATATGATATAAGTCTACCTCTCCTTGAGCGTGGAACTGCCATTGTGCTTTTGAGATCGAGTTGCAATACCGGTTCAGGAATCCTCGAAATTGTCGAAATCCAAACTTACTTTATAGCGTATGTATGATAAGAAGTTCCTCCGAAGAGTACATATATCTACAAGGGCTCTTGAAAGATTCAAACGTAAATAAAAATTTTGATTTTTTGCTCAACTATCTTTACATTCTTACCCAGAAATACACGTATCTTAATATTTTTCTTCATGTCGGGATTCCAAATAAATATTTTTTGCTGGCCAGGATATAAAACTCGAAACGAGTACGGTACAAAAGTGACAAATCACAAAAATACGCGAAAGCGATAATTCACGCCCCAGTGTTTATCAACAAATGGACAGGTGAATTGGAAGAATAACACGCAAATTTCAAAGGTGATAATATGAATTACGTATCGTCTCGTAATCTTATCTATATTCCCCCATTGTCAATTTCCATACTCGCGTACGTAGGTATATGAATACATAACAGGAATGAATAAATATAGTTCAATTATTCGTTCAGTGGTTCAGTACGTTACTAATTTTGTTTAAATAAAAAAAAGAGTTACAAATTTCGATGAATAATTATTTCTCCCTCCCCGCTTATTGGCACCCACGGTATGACTGAAAATCGCTCAAAATTTGGTGAAGATTCTTCATGAAAATTACAAGAAAATGATTTTTTTTGAATTTTTTATTCGCCTCAAAATAATAGTTCACTGTAATTTTAAAGAAAGCCGGAGAGACTTTTGAAGTCTCACAATTTTAGATTTTTTATTTCATGCGATCAAGATTACGAGTACACCAACATGACCAAATTTTAAAAGTCAATTTGAACAGAAGCTAGAGCAAAAAAATACATTTGAGAAAGTTGTGGAATCATGAAATTTCTTGAATCTTTCATATCTCTTCACCAAGTCTATTCAAAAAGCTCAAACTTCCTATGTACTTTCATGTTGATATTGAAATTTCTTTAAAATTCATAATAATAATTTTAATCCAATTAAAGGAATAATAGGAATAAAATTTTTAGTAACTATTATTCCTCGATAAAATATTTGTGTTTTAATTAAAGAATAGCTATATTTTTAAGTCGATTGAGACATTGAATAATTTTATTTTCATTAATTTTTTTAATGATTTTAATTTATTGGTTAGAAATATAGAACATGAATTCATAAACTTTGATCGAAATGTATCTAAAATGGCGGATAGTCAGTGCTTAAGAAAAGCTTGAAGAGCTTAAAATCGCTTTAAAGTTTCTATGAGTTAATATCGCACATCCGGAGTAGTAAAGTTATATCTCAAAAAAGTAGATTTTCATATTTCTACATTTTTTCTCTGTTAGTTATGCTTTATTAAGAAATAACCTTATTTTGACGAAATTTTAGTTTTGACATCGTAATACAGCAATTTCGTAACTCAAAACTCAAAAATAGTAATAAAAATGTCGAGAAAATGATGATATATCTCAAAAATTCTCCGTATCATTGGCAAATATTTGAAGAATGCAAATTTCCTTGATGGTGAGGGGGGCTGAATTTGTCGTCTAAAAATGCACATAAGTGTTTATACGAACGCAGAAACTGAATTCAATCTTGGAATGGCAAATTCGTCAGTAAATTGTCAAAAAATTCGCGAAGTCCGAAGTTTCCATGGCAGAGGGGAGAAGATTAGTCCAGAGGTAAAAAATTATTTCTATGCCATCATTTTAATTTTTTTTTTTAATTGACGCCATGTACAGCCGTGTGGCTAGAGGCGTTTTTATTTAGGATATTGTGTTAAATTGTGGAATATAGCGAGACAGACTGTAAAAATTTAATTACGTTGGTGATTTTTACCGGACTATTAGCAAGGATGATTTTCATTTAAGGTTGAGGAAAATAGGTATTTCTATAAATAGACGATTGTGATTGGAACGTTGCAGGTTGTACAGAAGAGCGTCGGAAATCTATTTAAGAGATGGCCATGAGTGAGAAGAGAGTGGCCTCTTTGTAATATACGGGTCATAATAACTTCCTTTCGACGTTTGAGATGACTGGGGTACTTCCATGATTCTACTGTATGATGGATTCGATGAAAATTAAAAAAAAAAGTTAATAAAAAAATCTAGTTAAAATTGTGAAAATCTTTCAAATCTAAAACTTAGGCTTTCAGGTCCTCACAGTTGCTCGAATCCGAATCCGGAAAAAGTGTGCCTTTTTCCTCCCCCTCTTCCAGCCTCTGGGTTCCTCTATCCATAGATAAATTAATGTTGCAAACGAATTTATTGAGCTCGCAAATAATTCCGTTATATTTTACATTGAAGGGAGTAAGTCAAGCCTGAGCAGAAGAGTAAGAGGGGTTTCCCCTCGGGCCGAATTTCTTTTCAGGGCCCACTGAGGGCTCACAACTTGACGAATCCGGCACTAAAAATCCGACTTTTTTTCCTAATGAATTCTCCTCTTATTCTAAGCCCGGATTTTCTCTACACGGCGATGGAATAAGTTTTGGGAAGGAAGTATCCAAAAAAGTGGGACTGAGCGACGATATCGAATTACTTTATATATTCAATTATCAAGATTTCTAAAGTGTGATGAAGTAAAATTTAAGTTGGAATTCTAGAAAGAGTGACGAGATAAAATTGAGGACATATAAGATTATACTAGATATGATTTCTTGTATTTTCAATTTGATCGATTAAATTCAAGTTTAATTTTTTTTTCAATAATTTTATTTGAATATTTAATTTAAAAATTAGTGTTTTTTTTTTTTGATTAATTGATTAATAATTTTTTTTTCTAAAAAGTAGTATTTTTTTTTCATTTTTGATCTATAAAAAATTTTTATAAAAGTATCTAATAAAATATAATTAGTCCGTTACTAGATGTGTGGTAGGCTGAACTCAAACAATAAATCCTAAAATTCCAATTGAAATTATATTATAAATCATATTTAAATGCCCTTTTGTAGTTGGTCAATTTGGATGTGTAAAAAGCAGGGTTGGCGAAACGTTCTGAACTAGTCTGAGAAAAACCATGTGTAGTGGCTCCCATGAAGTAACTGTAAAATCCCCCCCCCCCCCGAAAAAAGTGAAAAATTGTCAAATTTGCGATTCTGTAGTTGATACTTTTAGGTTATGAAAAATAACAACATATTGAAATTATTTGAACATTTATTCCATTATTAATTCTTCTATTAAAATTCTTTATTTAAATAATGAAATTAAATCTAATATTATAACAATATGACTTTGTGGATATTATTTTTTTAATGCAAAATGCAAACAAACGTAAATAAAAAATGAATTTCTTAAATTAAAAATAAGTATCTAGCCTATGTAGTATGTAATGAAAAACAATGCTGATAGTAAAATGAAAATATATAGATATTTCTTTCTAAGTAAAAATTTTAGGTGATTTTGCGGAATTTTTCAGTATTTTTAAAATTACACTTGTTATATTTTTGGTGTCACGGCCCCTAAAACAAATACCAGCGGTCGGCCCACCGGGGTTTCTCTGGTTTCCCGGTGGGTTCCACCAAGCCTGCTAAAAAGCACCCCCAAGCATCTACATATATAACTAACTCACCAATTCAGTGACTCATTAACAAACTAACTGAATAAATAAATAAATAAAATGTTACATAAAGTAGCTAGTTGCAATTTCGCCAATTATGAACGCCCTGAACGTTGGTGCAATTCGATCTCAAAAATGTAATGGCAGTTTCGCATCAGGAAGAAGTCCACTTTCGACCATACACTGCAGAAAGTTTATATCTTTTATGAAAGACTATTAAGCGTTTTTCCAGCTCTACCATCCCTACAGAGTCTTGTTATCGACTTCAATTAAATACGTATTTCTTTGTATAAAATATCGCATACGTTGTTACGAAATACATAGATTTAATTATACAGAAATGTCGGATGGACGAAAAGGATGAGAGTACTTTATATATACGAAGTTTTCTTTATTTATGCGTTTTTGATTTCATGCGCAAGGCTGAACAGTAATACGTAGTTTTGCCAAGAATCCACCGTACAAAGGACAGTGAGCGGCATCAGTGGAGCGCATTTACCTTAAGTTCTTTCTAATATGGAAAAAACAAGTATAAGAGGGATCCCTTTCAAATGAACTTTCTCCCCATAGAACCGGTAAAAAGTATGCACTTGGAGAGTCTTTCATGTAAGCGGCGTAACGGCGAGCCGGCGACTCGGAGTTATGTAATAAGGACGGCTCTTTTGGCCGTCGCTCTCTCCCTTCCAAGCAATCGGTTACTTTAAAGGCTATTTCGTATGAATTGCAACTTAATGACGGATTAAAGTTAAAACACGGTGTCGCGAAAAAGGATTGTCGCGATAGGTTTCAGAAAGCGGAAGGAGGATGGAAAAAAAAGGCAACGATACACTTTGATAAAAAAAATTCTTTTGTACGAGACAAACGGTGTTCGGGAGATGGCACGCGACCAGCGAGAGGGCGTATATTGCGTGCAATATTGCGTTACACGCGTTCGTTTACACTTTACCGTGTTGTAATTAAGATATTTCCTTTGAAATGGGCGCTACGCGGCCGTTCGCCGGGTTTACGAGCGAACGAACTTTATTAAATAGTTGCGCCTCAGTGTCGAATCCGAGACGGTGGTGTTTTTTCGGCGCAAAATAATCGTCGGAATTATCGTGATTTTTCAATGGTTTTTTAATTCCAGCCAACCACGTCGTTTATCATTTAATCGACAAGTACTTTGCGCTTTTGATGTCGTACCGCGGTCCGCGTACGTTGATTAGCATCGGTATACACGAAACCAGATTATTATAATTATATGCGGTTTAATAAGCTAGAATATTTTTAATATTATAATTGAATACGTTGGCCAGAACTGCCGACCGAGCGGTCGCGCGTATCTAGCTATTAATGAACACCGGAGACTTGGATATGGGTACGGTGCCTGTCACAATGTTTTTAAGAGATCAGGTAAAGCTTCTTTATATGTAAACGCTAGGGTTACCTAAACTAGTCGCTATTTCGTACTCGATTTTCGCCAAATAATTACCCGAAGTCTTTAGCTATAAGTGGCCTTAGCTGCTCGTGGATCAATATAGAGTGCTGGATTATCGTAGATGTCTATCTGATTCCAAACATCTGTCTGTATTACGAGATGACGTGGAAAGGGATACCTATGTTGTGTTTTTGCGTGCAACCCTTTATCCGCATGTATCGAGTTGTTTTAATTTTTATTTCAATCACGTCTAGTACGATGATGGATCGGTATACGCGATACGATTCATGTATAGATCGTCGGTACCCTTTTTTACGTGTACAGAAGTGCCGCCGACATGAGGTAAGGGTACCTGGACCTCGAGTATCCAAGTTGAAGGTATAAAGTTTCAGAAAATTGTATGGTGAAAGAGTAAGTCTGGTTAAGATGGCGAAATCATCTGAGCGGATTAATTCGAGCATGAAATAAATCGGATGCCTTTATTGAGATATCTTCTTGGCTGTAGTTATTAGATGTCAATTTTTCTTCTGCAATGGTAGAAGGAGAACTTGAATCTAATGCCACCTTATTGAGAATGATATAAATTATATGACATCACATAGTGGAATTAAAAGGCTAATTATTTCCTTAATTGATTTTATTTTCAAACGACTTTAAGAGGTTCAGCTCATACTCAGAACAAATCATTCGGTAGTCCTTTTAGCTTTCATGTTAATATCCATTATATGTAGCATCGGAAATGGCGAAAAGAATTTGTTTTTACATGATTTTTTTTTAACATGAATATGAAAAAAATAAACCATTACACACCTGAAGATGTTATAAAAATTTCATAAAAAAAATTAAAAAATTTTTCCAATTTCGAAACTTCCGACTTTACTATAAATTTGTTTTGAATAAAAGAAATTACTATTTTTTCACTCATTTTACCAATTTTATCGATAATACGAGTACTTTGAAAAATTTAGGTATGTTATTTTATGAAATTTCACTTCCATGTCTTCAAACGTAATGTAGAAAATAAAGTTAAAAACGATATTTTTGAAATTCAACCTACAATAATAAATTTCAAGGACCCAAAACTCTGAAGAAATTCGACGTTTGAAGTTGTGAAAAGTAATTTTTATGATTTTGTTTTTCCTATTATCCATCCACTTTAATTAGTAGCTCTAATACTCATTATATATTTTTTTAGAATTATTTTAAACATCACTTAACCATTTGTGAGTGCTGTCCTATCTACCGAACTACTCTTATAGCTCTCTGTACTGTGGCCTTTAGAAAGATTCCGAAAATCGAGAATCTCTTTTCCAAAATATTACCCAATAGTGATCCTTCTATCGCCCCCTCCCCCTCACATTGATTTTTTTCAAAGCTACGAAATCCATTGTAGGAAATCTAAAATTATAATGTACTTAGTACATGTTTCTAGCGTTAAGTGTCTGTGAGAATGTGGCAAAATTAAAATATGTATAATTAAAATACATTATTTTTATTTTTTATTATAATTGGATATTTTTTTTCCTTGAAAGTTATGTTAAAAAAAATAATTTTTTGTTGTATTTTTTTTTTAAGTCAAATTTGTAATTTTCCGTTTGAAAATGTTGATTACTTGACATTTTTTATTCAATTGTTTTTTTATCATTTTATTTAAAAAATAATAATTTTTTTAAAATTACTATTTTTTTTATTTATTTTTTATTCATTGAATGTCAAGTTTGTAATTTTTCTGTTCAAAAACGTTGATTTGTTGACTTTTTTGATTTAAAAATATTAATTTTGATGATTTAAATTTGAAATTATAAGTTGCAAAAATTATCATTCTAATGATTTGCATTATTTTCTGAATCGTTTTTTTTTTTTAAAGCAAAAAGTTGAAATACAGAACATCAGAAGTTTCATTAATGGTAGGAGGGGGTGCGGGGAGCTGCGATAGGATGCGCCAAAAATTACAAAAAACATTTTACATGTATATAGCCTACTCTTCAAATTGAAGGCACTATAACGCCTTAAATTCATTAAAATTATATTTTTTGCTCATTTACTTCTTACTTCTTAAGTTTTACGTGCCGTGTACTGCCGCCTAGGTCAGAGAGATGGTAAGTACGGTGGATTAAATGTGGTTTAAGAGATTAGTTTGTTTCAGAAATAGGAGAAGGGAGTCGGATTTTGTGGGGTTGTCGCCGAGTATTTGGGACAGTTTGGTTGTTTATTTGTCAAAGAAATTTAAGTTGTCTTTGCTTCAGCTTGTTGATTATATGTTCCTACTCCTATTGCCTTGTGTAAAAATTGAAAGAGTTACATTAATAGTAATTTTGGAAGATTTCGTTTTATCCCCTTCAATTTAGTGAGTAGGCTACATTGTAGAAGAGAGAAAGGTGAAAGATTTCCCAAAGCAAAGGTAATGGAAATTTAAATTTAGATTAATTTTATTCAATTAAATTCCATTTTTTTAAATATTCCTTTCTATATAAAAAATTACTGCACAAATTTACTAATAAAAAAATCCAAATTGAATTTTTTTTTTTCAAATCGATATTTTTGTATTTTGTTTTTCATTTTTCAAATTGATAAATTATAAGAATTTTAATTAGCTGATTTTTTCATAATATCATTAAAAGAAATTTCATACCAATGAAATGTTGATCTTTCGGCTCCAATGTCCCATGACTAAGTTTGTTTTCTTTCACTTTTACAAGACACAATTTCTTTTATGAAAATAAATAATATAAGAGAGTATGGACTTGAAATTCAAACAAAAGAGAAGGTCTTTCTGTTAAACTTTAGACACTCTTACGTCCATTTATTTTTACTTTATATAGAAATAATCAATTTAAAAAAAAAAAAATTAAAATCGTTCAAAAATTAAAAGATATTGTTCAACAAATTCTTAGTGATTTCATTTTTGTAATTGTAATGTACCTCATTGATAACAGGTAATTTTCAGTTTTATTTGTCTGATTGAATACATTTCAATTCGTTATGATTATTAATTTTTATTATGAAAAACTTACTGCGGCCCAACTGTAATTTCAAGCTTTTTTTTTTAATTTATTATAGTGGCGTCTGTAACTACCATGGTTTTTACGCCACTCTCACGGGGAAGTTAAGTTCAGATGAGGTGGAAAAGGTTGCTTCTTTTGAAAAAGGTGAGGACTGTGTGGGTGTACGAAAGCTCGTCAGTGATGGGGGTAGAACAGTTTAGAACTTTCAAGGAGCACTGGTTTGTCTCAGTGAGTGATGATATTTGCTAAGAAAATTTTTTTGTCTCTTCAACTATAATGCTAGGCTATCATTTTAAATAATTTTTTCAAAATTGGGTTTAAAATGACTTTAATTAAAATTAATATTTAATCATTTAGGAAAAAAGAAGGTATGACTATACTATTATATGTTTCGATTTTCTTCGGGATATTGGAAATTAATATTCTATCTTTTATTTATTTATTTGTTCATTTTTCACCATATCTTCATCTTCTTTTACATTGGTATAAGCTGCTTATACGTATCGGGTGGAAATTTATCCACTGAGAAAAACTTTTCGCCTACATAAAAAAGGAATAACCTTAATTTCATCTCAAAAACTAAGATAGCTTCGGCCCGAAGATTTTTCTCCCTTTTTTATTTATTTATTTATTTATTTTTTTGGTAATTTCGACCATGGTGTACCTATTTCAATATTTTATGAACTAAAACTATATCAATTCTCAAATAGAAGTAGAACACATTTTTTTTAATTTTAAAAAATGTCAATTAATAAACGTGTCTTCAACTTAAAACGTGATGGCCAAGTTACAGAGGTATTAAATTTTTCGAACATTCAACCTGCTACCACACGTGTCATTTCAACGCGCGCCAACCTCATCGAATAACTCATGGGTATCACGTGGCATAATCGCATCGATAAAATATTAGCTCCACGACGAATGAATTCTCGAAATACCTATACACTGGGTTTAAAATTGGCAAACCGAATGCCCCATTTGGGGAACCATTTAAGCGAAAAAACCGGGCACGTCTTGTTTTTATCCCGATATAGGATTCCGATGGTGTTGTTTTAATCTGTGAAAGCTATCTGTTATTATGTATAAATGAAATAGGAGCTAACGTACGAGAGAGAAAGAAAAAGAGGTAAAAAAAGATGAAATAAAAAATAAATATATACGAAACACCGAAGGATCAAATTCTTCATGGTTTGACAGAAAACTAGTCTTGTTAGCGTGTTGTCTGGTCGTTTTTACTTTTTTTTTTGTCTTGTCGGCAGTCCGCGGAGCGGCGAAAACGAAAAATCGTGTCAACCGCGGAGAATTCTTTTAAATACGCTAGATAAGCCGAGCCACGGATAAGAATTAGTTTTCAATAAGGTGCCCGCGATCAGGCATCGAGGGTTTTACCAGCACCGAGTTGTCGCCTGCTATGGTTAAGAGAACGATGTGATGATGTGAAATTAATACCGCCTTATTACATCGTTCTGTTTTCGTCATGGTGTGTATAGTCAATGGTCAGTTTTTATAATAAAGCGGTGCTGCGGTGAAATATAAATTCCAACTTGTTTTCGGCATAGTCGGCCTGCTTTTCGAACTATGTTAATTATTTTTGACAATGTACTACTTTTTTTTTTAATTTTGATCGATGGTCGCGGAAATTGCTGTGATATATGATGTATGTACCTTTGTACATCTAATTTACCGCCACTTGGAGAGCCGATCGAGTGTTAAATTATAGAGGTTAGGGTTCCTTACGTAGCCTCGATCGATTACCAATTACTTCGCGTATTTGATTTTGACGAGTGGTTGGACCAGATTGAAATGTAATTTCGATTATTCGCGTACATTTTTTCCCAACAGAAATTTTATTTTAAGAGCATAATCATCAATAAGAAAAATATGTATTAAAAAAAAAAAAAAAACGACTTTATAATGAATGAATAATTAACTAAAAAAAAGAGCAATTGAGAAATTAAGCTACTGACCTTTATGAGGCATTTTCCAAAACGCATCAACGCAGGAGGTGGCCACGTCTCTGGGGAAAGACCCCACCCCCACACTAGGCCCGAACAGCGTCTTGACGGTCAAACTGAACCCTAGTGCGCTTTCCGTTACAGCACCCACGGTGCCGATTCTTTGGTACCTGAAAATAAAAATAAAAAAATGGAATAAATTTAATATACATATGTATTAGATGAATATGAACGGAGAGGGATGAAAAGAAACCTTATAGGTATTTTGGAATGATTATTCGTATTATTACATTTTACTCGAAAAAAGGAAAATTAGTTCCTTATCAAATATAAGAATGGTCTTCCTCACTATGCTGAACGTTGAGCCGTTGTTTTTTTTTTTTTTAATATTATGTACACTATAAATGTTGTACATAATAATTCTTAAATTCAACTAATTTTTGTTTTTTATCCATGATTTTTTTTTTAATATAAGTATATTCACCAAGTAGGCTGATTTTCTCTCAGTTCCGTGTCATTTTTTTTCGCAAGTATATTTATTTAAATTGAGGAAATATTAAATTTTTCTTTTAAAAATATGTTATTGTATTAAAATAAATATTTCATTTATTTGAGTAACTTTATTCATTTCGAATTTTTTATTTTTCTTATTTCAATTTTTTTAAAGTTTTTAGTTTATCACAACCAGAGCAGGATTAGGCTTATGTGAGTTGAGCAGCTACTGGTAGTTTTAGGCCTTCATAATTTTCGTAACATAACTTTCTGACTCCACCTTATTTTCTCAACAGCATATTTCGATTTTTTTTTGATAATTTTTATTATTATTTTTTTTAAATAAAATTGTTGCTGTTGTTTTTTAATTTAAAATTTTCAATTTTATTGTATGAAGTGTATTTTTTTTTTTTTATCAAAAATTATACGTGCGGAACTTTAAAATATTTGTTCTAATTTTTGTTACAAAATTTTCGATTTTTTCCAAACTCCATAGAATTTTTGTTCTTCAAAGATAAATATTTTAAAAATTTATAGAGAGGTTGAATAACCTATTTTTTCGTTTTTCAAAATTTATATCTTAGTTTTTTATTATTATTATGCATCGCATGCTTATGAGGTAGAAGAGACTAAAGATGAGGAAAAAATAAATTATGATGAAAGAATGAGAGGAGGTCTTGTACAGTTGTAAATTTAATACCAGGATGCTAATCATCATGCTTAAGCATATACTTTTTTCATTTTTTTTTTTTTTTTTTTTTTTTGGTAGTTAAGGAAGAAAACTACTCATAGGGACCTTCTTCAAAATGATGAACAACCATCGATCAGCTCTCCCTCTTCCTCAAACAGTCTCACTTCCTTATACTCTTTAACTTATTTTCCGTACCTCTGGCCTTTGTAACAGTGCATGGCATGTAAATGAAGATTAAGTAAGCAAGGATAACATTTTAAATATATTTTAATGCATCAAGTTATGAAATTATCAAAAATCATATATTGTAAACCTAAAAAGCCCCGAATCCCAGTGCCTTGAATTACATCCCTCCTAGCCCCCCGTCTCCTTTAATCCTGGCCTAAATTCAGATAGACAACAAATTTGGCATAATATTTTTTTAAATGAGTATTAATTTTTTTTTAATTAACCAAAAAACCAAGTCTTATCCTATTTTAAAAAAACATCGCTGTAATTGAAAAATTCATCAGCCAAAAAAAATATTCATATTATAAGTATCAAAAATGAAATTGATGATTTACACGAACACTTGAGTGTATAGAAACTTGAACTAAAAAAATTATCATGAAAGAAGATTAACAAATTTAATGAATAAATCATAAACATAACACTTGGCAATTGAAAACATCATTATAAAGAAAGAATGATAATAATAAATGATAATCTAAAGGTCTTGAAAAAATGTAAATATTTGGTCATTTTTGTTTTTATTTATTATTATTATTATTACATAAATAAAAATCATAAGATCATAATTATTTCTTCATTTAGTAAGTAGTGATTTTTTTTTTTTCTAATTAGATATCGACTGTGCACCTTATGTTGGTAGTTGGTACTAAGAAAATATATCTTTGAAATTAAATTGAATAGATTTCTTTTTGCAAATGAAATATAAGTAATTATAATAATATTACAAGATTAAATTTAGGTATGAAAATGTATATATCAAGTTGAGTGATTTTTTTGTATTTTTGTTCTCCGACCCTATAATGGCTAGTAGTTTTGAGGATTCATATTTGGATTTCAATCCTTTTGGTATTTGGTCGTTTTCATGTGTATTTACACATTTACTTGGTGTACCTATAGAAAAGTATAACTGTCTCTAATAGAAGAACTTAATTCTCCATTGATAATTACACGCATAATTAGGTCAATGAACTTCATGGAGAATTTTGGTCGTCTTAAGTTAATATGGGGATTTAGAAAAGGATCCCATAGTTACATAAAATGGGAGAATTTTTGCTTATAAACTTACCAGGATACGCGAATGAAAATAATTCTCCAAACACCTTCTTGTTCCAGATTTCAAAATTTATTTCTCATTTTCCGATATATCATAATGCAAGACGACGGAGTCCAATAACGCGTATTACCAGCCGCACGGTAAACAGATCGCGACAATTATCAATATATGGACGCGACGAAATCACCAATTAAACATCGAATAACCGAAACCATTTCGTGATGAGAAAATACCTCGATTATGTCCCGATCGAGATGCAAAAAGAGTAAGACAGAGCGATGCGAAAAACGCCGAAGAGAAAGAAAAAACGCGTCGAAATAAATAGAAGAAAAAAAATTAATTACGCGATAAAGATTTGCGGACAAGGTAATTAAAGTGTAAACAAGTGTTCGATTTTGTGTACCTGAATACACACCATATCACCGATTAATTTGCTTTCACGCTACATCAGCGAACCGTCTAATTTGGCGCGTTGCGAATTAAAAAAGGGCGCCAAAGCGTAGTACGAAAAATTTTTCGATAACCCAAAAATTCACGGTAAACGCTTCGCTGAATAAACCATACACGACTGACTGAACGTTTAAATGCCCCGAACGTAACAATTCGTCCGGCGCGTGAAGCGGGACGAGTAGAGGGTCGAACACCCACCCCCTTTTGAAATATCCCTTTTTCCATTCCGTCGATATAGTCGCAGCTGTTATTGTATTTTTTCGAAAATTCGCGGGTAGGGGAAAAGCGGCTATTAAAGTGGGCGTGGTTCGATGGCGGCGGTGGGGAGAAGTCGCGTTTATACGGCCGCGTTCCCCCTTATTATGCGGAAGTTATCAAACAAGAATTCGGCTGCACATACAAGACACCAGCTCTCTGGCTTACCGCTAACTTTGCATAATAATGCGATATTTTTGTATACCGCAGTGAAAATTTATACATATACTTGGTCGCCATTTCTTCCATTTAAGGGAGGTTTTTTCCCGGTTACCCCTTTCGTAATAAAAGAATTATGCGATCGGGTGTATTTCACGTGGATTTTTTTCTTCGTCAGGCTTTCTTCCATGGTTTCCCAGGGCCGGGTATGCGGAGGTAATTCTATACAATTCGAGGTGTTTCGATTGTGATACTGGTACAATACGAATACCAAATTATCGAGCCTCGAAAATGATAACCGTCGCTACGACGCCTTATAAATTTAAACGGATGAGAAATTTATACTCAAAAGGGTCTCTATATAATCGTGAGCACGATAGGTATGGATAAGTTTATAAACTAGAAGTCATCGTTAAAAAAATGTACTTCCTATTCGTACCCTTTTATACCATCTATCGTTATGTAACTCTATAAGAGAGCATATTAACAAAGTTTTCTTCGCTCTGTACAAAGAAACTAAAAGTGTACATGAAACTTTTATTGCGACGTAAAACGTAACACAGTTGAACACCTTATCGTCTCCGCTGATCAAACAACCTGTACCGTTACATCTGCTGTACTTGGAGTATTTGCGCAAAATTTACTCGAAAGTAGTAACTGCGAAAACTTGAACTCCGTCATTTTCCTTATTCCATTTAGTATTACAGTTCAAAGCTCTCGATTTGAGACGATGGGTACTTCATTTGGACAAGAGAGTTTCGTTTGAGTAAGAGGACTATGAACTTTGTGCGTTTTTGTTACCTTAGACAACATTTTTTTTTTGCTCTTTTTTATTTAAATAACTAATTTACGAAGCTCTCACTTCTTCTTCTTCTTCATACTCTGACTTGGAAATTAACAATATTTCGGTTGTTGGGAATGAAAAAAAAATTGTTATCATTTTATCGTTAAAATATACAACTTGAGCCTAACATTTAATTTTTTTTTTTTTTGAGAAACTTATTATCAAGGTTGATGTGAAAAGGTTAGAATCTACTTCTAGGCTCGTGTTCATTGTATGTCCATTGTCCATGCATAAATCCATCTCTTAGTAAGATTATGCATAGATTGAATTGTTGATATTTTTTATCAATGTTTTATGTATATGAACGCTCATAATGCCTCGTGATTGAGGTTCATAGTCGGAAGGGGACTGGCGCGCTGAGCCCACTTTCGAAAAATTCTAATCGTACCTTCTTCTCTAATAAGTACCAACCAAGGAGGAAAAAACGTAAGCAGCCATGTCTCAATACTAAACCTGAGTTTTTAACTGCAAAGCTTGTTCAGATTTGTATATAACATTGGCAATCTGTCCATGTCTAAAGGCCATACCAATATAAAGTCTGAAAATCGCAATCCTATCCCTTCCAAAATCACTTGGGAAGTTGAATTTAGAACAAATGTGGTGTTTCTTACCATACAATAATCATATGAACGCGTATTTCTCAAATTACGACTACTTGAAGCTCCTCAAATCATCCTCAAATTTGTACGATTCGCCATTTTGGTTCCATTTTGTCCCACATTTAAGAGCTCATATTCTGTTCATGAACTAACCTTGCATGCGAAGTTTCACCTTTGTAGGTCGATTTGGTGAAGAGATATGGAAGATTCATGAAATTTCTTGCAGCAATTTACCCTCTAAAGGTCGTTTATTGCTTTAACTCCCCTCCAAATTCATTTGTGAATCTAAAATCAGAATACTTGGTCGCATTAGTCCATTCTACCATACGACACCGCAATAAAAAAGTTTCAATCTCTCATGTACCCCTTCCACATTTTGAGGTTTATAACCCCTCCTTCTCCCCTCCAATCTTATGTTTGAAGGTGAATCTGAGGTATAGGATACTTTCTGTTCCCAATAATCGCGTGTGAGTTCATATTAATTACATTTTTACTACTTTGAGGCTCCTCAAGCTCTACTCAAGTTTTGATAATTCGCCATTTTGGACCCATTTTGGCCCAAATTCAAGAGGTCATATTCTAGTCATCAACTAACCCTACACACAAAGTTTGATCTTTCTAGGTCGATTTGGTGAAGAGATATAGGAATTTCATCACTCAAATTCCTCTCAAAGTGCACTTAGGGAACTGAAATTTGTATATGTTGGTGTCCGTGACTCACTTTTTCATATAAGATCAAAAACAAAAAAATTTGAGTTATTTGCCTCTTCTTCAGTTCTTTTAAAAATTTGAGTGATCGGCCATTTTGAAATTTATCGAAGAAACAAAAAAAGTTCTTTTGTACATTTTTAGAAAGAGTCCCTCACCAAATTTTGAGCGAATTTTATGAATACCTGCCTTCGCTGCGCGTGGGGGAAAAATATATATATATAAGATTTGAAGATCCCCCATCTTCCGACCTTCCTTTCTGAAATCAGGAAGGCTATAAAAACTAACGTTTTTAAATTGAAAACTCAGCTAAAAAAGGTCAACCCTCCTTCTAGATTTCCTTAGCCTCACTTGAACTCGTAGCTAGGGTCTGTTCTCATTTCTACCAGAGAAACTGTATCAAAGGAGGAGATGATGCTTATTTTTATTTGGTTTCTGTCGATTTTTTTTCTTCATAATCTTGAATAAAAAATAAAAAACCATATAAGTGTTATTTAAACATTTTTACATCACCCATCCCTCTCAACACTTTATATTTTAATACGAATACTTCTGACACCTTCGAAAATACGTTTAGTTTAGTCGCTTATCATAACTGTTGACCCGTTACCTCAGCAAGACAGCAGAACTATTTAGACAAATCTAAAGAGAAACTGGCCTGGTAGACTTGGAAATTATAGACGCCATTATAAATCAAATGAAAAAAGTAAAAAAGGAAACGTGTACCTAATTGAAATTGTTCAAAAATCAATTTTTTGTAAATTTTTAATTTTTTTAACTTTATATTTTAATCAATGTTGAAATTAAGTTATGGATTGAAAGTTGTATGAGGACCATTTGAGTTAACTATTATTCACTCGCCTTTTTCACTTATGCAACAGAAACGTAATTTGGACCACATTATGGTAGTAAGTATTGAAAAAAAGTTAGAGGCTACATGCTTTGTAATATACAGTGCCGTGCCGAGAAAATTTGGGCCCAGGAGAGAAGGAGAAGTCATAAGAGCAAAAAAAAAGGCCATAGAGGGAAAGAGAGATTTTAGCGCCGATACGTCAAGTTGCAGACCCTCAAAAAAATCGGGCTCGAAGGAAACCCCTTCTCCTCGCCCCTTTGGTCAGGCATAATAATATGAAGTATTTAATACTTCACAAGTGCAAAAGAAAACAACGTGAAGAAAGAAATGAGAAAAGAAAAAGAACACGATTATGAAAGCAAAAAAACGTATAGCTACAGAAAATTGCTATAGCAAAAGAAGCTTGTGAAGCAATAAGAGAAAAGCAGCTTAGAAATAAAAAATGCTCAATGGTTACAATAGTGAAAAAATCCACAGTAACAGAATAACGCAAAAAAAAAAAAAAAATAGGAAGAAAGAAATAAGAGAAGAAAAAGAACACGATTATGATAACAAAGAAACACGTATAGCAACAGAAAATTGCTATAACAAAAGAAGCTTGTAAAGCAATAAAAGAAAAACAGCTCAAGAATGAAAAATGCTCAATCGTTACAATAGCAAAAAAAAATCCACAGTAACAGAATAACGCTTCAGCGAAAAAAGCTTCATAAGCAGTGAAGGAACATCTCTTCAGGAACGAAAAATGCTAAATAGAGAATAAGTAGGAATGCTATAATTTAGTGAATAAAAGGAAATGCATTATAACGGAAAATAACAAATTCTAATACCAGCCAAAGGTAGATAATATTCTTCACAGAGCTTGTTTTTGCTGTGAAGCGTATTTCTCCTACTATTTGCTCCAACCTTTTTTTGCTCTAACTTTTTTGACTACTATAAATTTTTAATTTTTTTGTCATATAGCTTAGGGTTATTTTATAAAAAAATAAACTTGTAGCATATTTATACATAAGCAATAAAATGAATAAATGAAAAATAAAAACGTTATCGCAGCGAAAAATGCTACAGCAATAAAAACAACACTACAGCGGAAAAATGTTATGACAAATTGCAAGGGAAAAACGCGAAACAGCAAAAAAAATACTATGAAGCATAATGCATCATAACTTTGCGTTTAATAAAAATTCATTACAGCAAAGAAAGAAAAAAAAACTACTATAGCGCTACAGCAACAAAACTTTAGTTGTTGCAAAAAATCTGTGTGTAGGTATGCTTCAACATGTGAAATAATGGTAGAGGGATGAAAAAAGAAAAAGAAGCAAGTTATATTATAGCAAAAAAAAGCAACAACAACAAAAAAACGCTTTTGTGAATTGCAAAAAAATAAAAATAAAAATAAAAGAAGCTTTGAACAATGAAAGAAAAATGCTCTAGCAGCAAAAATGCTTTATGCAGATTATGATATGAATTAGTGATTAGTGCTGAATATGCGTTACAGCGTAAAGCAAAGATAGAAAACCGCTGTGTTACTATGTTAGCGATACATTTAGCTGTAGTAATAAATGCTACATGATTCAATACTTAACCTGTCACTTGAGCAATAAATGAAAATAATTTTGAAAAACGCTGGTGTAGACGTAGAGACAATTTTTTTTGAACTCTACATTTATGTGTCTTTCTACATCTTGGTCTTAGACATAAAGACTTGTAAAGGCTTGAGTTAACCAAAATTCGTTCTATAACTCTACTACTTGATAATCTGATGACGTTATTAACATGATTTCAAGTTATTTGCTGCCATTTAGGGGTCTTATGATGAAAAAACGAAGATACATATTTATTTTTGAAGTTTTCATCCTTTTTTCTGTCTTGTTTTATTTATTTTTAAAATGATGAATTACTACACATTCATGTACTTAAGATATCATTGATTTAATAGAATTTATACCAACTTTGATTTCGATAAAGAAAATTTGAAATGATATTTTTGGAAAAATTGAAGACAAAAGTTGTTTAAATATCCTGTGGGAGATTATCTGATATGGATTCAATACAGAATTACCAAGTAGGATAAAAGCTGGTTGTTGATAGGCTTACTTTTACTCATTTATAACTATCGAGGTACAATTTGAATTCAGTATAAAGGTCGCATACCTACTCATCGCATTTACAAATGAGTACAATTTAACATGGAAATTCGAGTCATTCGCCTAATTCAAACATCCGTTAACTAATATCATCACCTCATGTATCAATACACATCTACTTAAGGACAAGTTCATCTCGCTATTTACTTCTTGAGAACACAGGAAGTCCAGCATTCTCAAACATCACCTCAACGCTGCATGAGAATTTCTCGCATCCGAAACAACCCTCGTCGTATCCGTACTGAAGCGAGATTGCGACGACAGAACTGGCGTTGAGTTTCGGGCGCGCGTACTATGTATCGATTGTCGGCGTATACGGCAGAGAGTCAGGAGAAAGATAGCCCTTCGAAATACCCCTACGTTTTCCCCACTACTTGGCACGAAAATCGAATTTACCATTAATGAGAGGACGAAGGGAGAGAACTCATTGGTTAGCGACAGTAACAATAGCATAGGCGTGGCCAACGTATTATTAACGAATGAGTGAACTTCGGCAGTCTAGCCTGCAGCGTTTGCTATTATCTGTTATTGGTTCTCAGACGGATACTCGTCGAATACTACCGCAAATCCAGCAAATTTAATCGGCGAATCTTTCGAGTTTCGATGCTGCGAAAAATTCATTCGCAATGATAAATAGCGTAATTGACCCTTGGCTCGAGATTATGTTCGTATTGTTTTATTCGCTTTGTACTGTGTACGCGGAAATACTGTCGCCATGGAGAAATTAAACGAGTCGGGTTCATCGATTTGCCGCCACACTTGGGTGGTTATTATGATAGGTTTTTTTTTTTAATAAATATTCGTCGGCTTGTACTTTATTTGTAATTTTTTTCGTCCGTGATTTAATTCGATATTTTTCATGAAATTGTAAATTCGACCATCAGTGACCAAGCAGTAGGTACGAGAGTCTGCATGAATGTTTTCGTAAATAAATGAGAATTTCAAAACGTTTCCATAAGAACGACCAAATAAAGACACATTTAGGTATTATAATACCGCAAAAAATTATCGGTCGAAATATCAAATTCATTTCCTTTATGTTCGTTTGTCCGTCATGGTAAGCTCAGTTCATTCAAATGCTTAATTACGATGCCACAAGCAAATTTTCAGCTTTCTCAACTTTGGAATTTTATTTTAAAATTTGGTCATCGAAATTTAAAAATATTCAGATAAAAGTAGCTTCAGGGATATAATTGTTTCGAATTTTTTAGTCGAGTTATTTCATTAAGAAAAAAAATCCATTCAGGACCGTTTCATCGAAATCTTCATGCGAAGGAAATCTGGGTAGCATTAAATTAAAACGATGCGAACCAGAACAGCAAATCTGATTTTACAGCTTAAACGATAACTTGAGGGGTGAATTTTTAATTGAAAAATTTAGATAATATTCGAAAGCACCGTTGAACAAGTTGGCTGTCTGACGATTATAAATACCAAAGCTTTACGTCCATGCTTACCATTTCGATTTAACATCTACCCCTTTTGTCGAAGGATTAGAGACCTACCAATTTCAAAATACAAACTCTAATTTCTTCGCTGCAGTTTTTAGGATATAGAAATGCAAATGCAGCCGTCTAGTTTGATAATTCTGCGCGCTTTTTTCATCTCGACAGAGATAGCATGCTTAGAGTGAGAAAGCATTCATTATCGTGTTAAGAGAGAAAATTGGAAAATATTAATTATGATGGTGATACAAAAGAGGATGACTTTTTTGAATGTTTGAGTTGATGATTTTATGGTTAGTGAGACTGTTCGCTGTTTTAGGGAAGAAGTGTATGGGTGAAGAGTGATTGAAAAAAAAACATATAAGTAATTTATGATAGGAAGATGTATTTAATAAGTTTTGGGCTGTCGGGAGCTTTATAACTATAAGAAAAAGGGTTGATTTTCTGATTCCTAGTGAAACTTGGAGTTTTTATATGTATTGTTGATTGCTGTGAAAATTGAAAAAAAGTTGGAAAAAATTTTCGCGCTGTATATAGTTTTTTACTTTTTTTAATTTTTCATTTTTGGACATTTAGTATTTTTTTTTTTTGTTATTGGAGAGCATTTTCTCAAGCGAATAAGAGGAATGTCAGAACTCAGTGCGACCAAACTGGGAGTCAAGATAAATGAGAAGGATGTGGTAGATGAATATTTTCTATTTCATTTTTTTTTTTTAACATTGAAAAGTTTATATTGTCAACTTTTTTTAATGAATTTTTTGTTTTGGATTTTTTTATTTTTATTTATTAATATTTTTTACTTTGGGGCACTTCTCCATTCTTGAACTTTTTTTTAACATTCATTTTTATTTTTTGATCATTTCTTCATCCAAGTAGGTATTTTGTTGATATTTTTCATTTTTTGTTTTTCCTAATTATTTAATTTTTGGGTGGGTATTTCTTTAAAAAATTAAAAATTATAAATTGAAGATCATTTCCAAGCTTTTATGAGAAGTATAGATTAGGGAAAAATTCCCCTCTTTACCTCTCCCTCTTGTTGGTCTTGAATAGTAATAAATGTGTAATTAATGTTCATGATTCTTTGCTCATTTCAAAAAAAAAAAAACAAAAAAACAAAATGATTATAATAATAATAATAAGAAGAAGAAAATTGGGTTAAAAATGAAAGAATAAAAATAATAATGATACTACTTGATCGGAAGTTGTTTTGAAGGCGCAGGTGGCAGTGCATTAAAACTGGGCCCTTGTAATGAAAGTTGTGGAAGTTCGCTTCTTAGTAAAGTTTTTTTTTCTTTTTTTTTTTTTTTTTTAGGACTGTAATGTGAGTTAAACACTGGAAAAAATAATTTAATACCCTTTACTGTTTTGCATTCAGCATGGACTACGGCAATATGGCAATACAGGGCTCGGTGGCAAGACACCTTCGTATATATAAGGAAATACGTTACTGATTGTGATTTAGGAATACCTCTAGTTCTACTGAATAATTTACGGAACATAACGTCTTGCTCTATATATAATAATTAGCTTTCGTATGAATAATGATTCAAAGACTCGAGAACATTAAGAATTATATTAAAATTTTTTTGATTTAGTAGCAATAGTAGATTTGAAAATTTCTCCATCAGAAAACTTGTAACTATACATCATGCTCTGCCGGTACCTAGAGTTGCCACATCTGGTATTTTACTATTTGCAATAGTTTTCACGTTATAGTCTCCCAAAATCCCTATCCCGGGGTAATTTCATTCCCCTTCCGAAGACGTCCATTTGCCTTATATTTTTGCAAAATTTCTCATTCCACGTTAACAACTTTTTACACGAAGGCATATACCGAATATTGTAGGTTCCATTGTTAAAGCAAAAAACACGCCGCAGATTTCTCGTATCTTGGGCGTATTGTTTAACAATACCTTTGTCGGAAAGAAACACAAACAAGGCGGTTTCTTTTGCAGGTATTATACCATTATAGTAGCGCATAGGAGAAAAGAGCTGTGGCAACCAACGTACTATAAACAGCTACTATAAATTCTATTAGCAACAACACGAAGGGCGATATCGTTCCAGACTATGTCGTTAGCTTTGGAAGTATCATTCGGCTTAATTTTCTGTATACAATGATGCCGCGACTGGACAATACACTGCCTTGTTGTGGGTGGAGGGTCTTTTCGAGTTGGTTGAAATGATGTCGAATTTGAGGTAGGTATGTAACAACCAGCAGGTCCGTGATTTGGAGTGGTAGACGAATGGTAACTTTATGTTGTAGTTTGTGAGTTAATTATCTCGAAGTCCTCTTGGAGTTTGTTACAAAGGGATTGGTGTAAGAAAGGGGACATAGGTTTGATGGTGATTATGGAGGGAACTGATGGATAAGTAGATATTTCAACATTTAAAATTTATAAAAAATTTTTTTGTGATTTTGACAATAATATTATTTTTTCATTATTGAGCTTAGGTGAATAATGGAGTCATTTTTAACAGATTGTGCCTCATTTAAATAGATTTGTTGAGGGTATATGAAGAATTTAAGAAATTTCCTGACTCAATTTTTCCTTCAAAACTGTTTTACGCTTCAACTCTCTGCAAATTCACTGAGAAAACTAAAATTTGAATATATTGATAAGTTGAGAGCGGTTGGTCATAATATGAAGTTACAATCAATATTTTTGACTTTTCGTTCACTTCTCCTACCCACATTAACCTTTGCGTTTCAAATCATTTATAGTCGAGAGAAGCTGAAGAGAGGGTAAACAGCCGAAATTTTTCTTTCGTGGTCTCATATGAGAGAGTGAATTGAGGGCAAGTACTAGATATGTAATCTTCAGCTTCTTGAGTAAATTTGATGGCTAGTTAGAGCCGAAAAATTGCTTTTTGATGAGGTTTAATAAATGAAATATCTCCTTCCCTCCCTTGCTTGCTTCCTTGCTTCCTTCCTTCCTTCCTTCCTTCCTTCCTTCCTTCCTTCCTTCCTTCCTTCCTTTCTTCCTCCCTCTTGCCTTCCTTCCTTGCTTCCTTGATTGCTTCCTTGCTTGATTCCTTCCTTCATTTCTTCCTTCCTCCATCCTTCCTTGCTTTCTACCTTTCTTCTTCCCTCCCTCCCTTTCTTCCTTCCTTCCTTCCTTGCTTGCTTGCTTCCTTCCTTCCTTCCTTCCTTCCTTCCTTCCTTCCTTCCTTCCTTCCTTCCTTCCTTCCTTCCTTCCTTCCTTCCTTCCTTCCTTCCTTCCTTCCTTCCCTCCCTCCCTCCCTCCCTCCCTCCTTCCTTCCTTCCTTCCTTCTTTTCTTCCTCCCTCATTCCTTGCTTCCTTCCTTCCTTTCTTCCTTCATCCTTCCTTCCTTGCTTCATTGATTCCTTGCTTCCTTTCTTCATTTCTTCCTCCCTCCCTCCTTGCTTGCTTGCTTGCTTCTTTGCTTCCTTCCTTCCTTCCTTCCTTCCTTCCTTCCTTCCTTCCTTCCTTCCTTCCTTCCTTCCTTCCTTCCTTCCTTCCTTCCTTCTTTCCTTCCTTCCCTCCTTCCTTCCTTCCTTCCTTCCAGATAAACCTAAAAAGCTTAGACTTTACATATACTTAGAGTTAATTGGAAACCAAAATATGATCCCTTAAATTTGAATCAAAATACAAATAGATCCAAAATAGCAGACTGTTAAATTTTGAGAAGGGCTCGAGAAGTCTCAAATTGTTTTAAATCGATAAATAATTATACATTATACGAATATCAACTAGTATAATTACGTATGAAGATTGTACTGTATCTCAAATTCATCTTTATATATCAAATTGTGGGGGAAAGGAAAAGGGATTATTTTCTTCAAAATTTGATGCGAATAGCTAAACGTCAGAAATTTTTCATTATGATTTCCAGTGGCGGCGATACGATTTTGGTGCCTGTGAGCGAAATAGATGAAGAAGGCGCCCCGTACCTATTTCGTAATTTTCCTTCATTCTTCAAGAACATACGGGTTGAAAAAAAAGAAATTTCAACTCAGAGTATTTTGGTTGGAGGGACATGGCGCCGCCCGTATTGCTTCCTCTGCTTCCCCCTATCGCGGCCACTGATGATTTCATATCATAGGCTGACTCAAAGTGAATAATGTACTCAAATTTCAGCTTCCAGAGTGTATTTGAAAGAGAGTTGGAGAGAAAAATGGCTGTTGGAGTGGAAATGAAGCCAGAAATTTCCATAAATCGTCCTATCTTCTCCTACATGAACCCAAAGATCTGAAGCTTTGTACGTAGAGTTTGCTTGGAGTAGTATATGATTCCTCGAATATAGCTCAAAATGAATCCAAAATGGCGAATCGTCAAAATTTGAGGACGATTAATGCCTGAAATTTGATAATTACGAGATCATGTGATTCCTATAATATGCATCTGAATTACTGTGTATCCTAAAGTCAACTCTTTAAATGGTTTGAAAAAGATAAGTGAGGGTTTTCAGAATAGGTACTGTTTGTGATCTGTGGGCATCTAGGGATTAACAGAATTATCTGCAAATTTGATTAAGTCCTAATTAAAAACTTAGCTCTAGTAATGTAGTATGACTCGTTACGTATTTGAATGTTTAATGAATAAAAAAAATTGGATAATGAAGTGTAGTTCAAATTATAGCTAGCAGCACAAAAGAGAAGAGCTTCATAAAAACGGAATACAAAGGTGAAAAAAATTAAACAATTTTTTTAAACAATGTACACTACAACATTAATTACTCTGGCATCTTCAACCCTTGGAGAACGTTCGCGAACGACTCATCACGCGTATATAAGCACAACAGGTCAAAGCAACTCGTTGATTATGAGTTAATGAAACAGCTTTTCAGCGAGAATGACACGGCAGTAGTAATCATAGAGTCATTAACAAGCATCGGCGGGAGATAATACGCGCCAACGTGAATACGTCGACCAGTATCGGCTTTTCATTTGCCTACTCAAAGTGTACTTTCAAGGAGCCGGTATATCGGTTTATGTTGTACAGCTTTGACGGCTTGTCACGGATATTACAAATGGACTATTAACTACCTCGACCGCGTAGCTCTACGGCCATCAAATTAACCAACATTGTGGCCGGGCATACGATTTCTATGATAAAAAGCCGAATTTATCAAAAGTACCGCTATACGAATATCGATGTTATACTCCTTGTATGGTAAAGTTCGCGAAAAACCGTTGCCAAGTTTAATCTTTGTATCGAAATAGGGTAAATATGGTTTAAAAACCACTTATCTCTAGACGGGCGGTCGGTGCTCATGGCTCAACGATACCCTTTTTTCTTCAACGCCGAGTGCCACAGCAGAAGCAGATTATTTATAAGATAGAAAATACGAGACTTTTTTAATCTTTGAAATTTAACCCTATGCTTACTTTTTAGTATAGACGTATATATTTTTTTTTCAAAACAGATACTCTTCAAGTAGGTATAACAACGGGTGGTAGTTCATGTGTAGATACCGTTTTCTCTTTTTCCAAGTAGTCATATCCAACGTATCTATCTGTCAGGTTGAAACGTGGGTGGTAAAATTTGACGGGCGCCAGTTAGTCTTACGTTGACAACTGGTTTCGGTTCGGTATACCTTCTAAACAAATATTGTTTGCGTTTGGGAATAAACCGAGCAAAATTAATTTCAAACGCTTCCGAAAACTGGCTTTATAAAAGAGTATCGTTTTTTTTTCATGCTACGTCATTCGCCAATTCTTTGCTAGGAAATGAAAAATTCAAAAAAATTATTCTACGACGAAAGCGTCGTAGAGAGCGACGGAAGTTCAAGACGCTTTAAATTCACAAATAACGTTACCTTCATTGTGTTTTTAATTTCCATTTAATAATCTTTAGGGATTTTGAAACTTCAACTCTTTTATACTTTACTCGTTTTGTGAACGCGCGCGGATCTTAAAAACGAACGGTATTTTGTATTAATTATTTTTTTTTTGCAGACTGACGATTTCAAGTACCGTTAGAAGGCAACCAAAGAAAAGAGGTGACACGATGGCGTGCTGCGAAGTTGCGAATAGAGCTCTCGAAAAGTTGAATATAATGAAAAACTCAATTCTATACGATTACATTTCGCTTTTTGTCGCGTCTTTTACTTTTGACGCGTATGAAAGATTTTTCACAAGTTTCTGCGGAAAGACGTTACGTAATGTTTGACGACGCGGGAAAGAATTCGTGGTTGGTGTTTTCTTCCATCGTTCGGGCGCATTGTAGTCGGTGAGTTAACGCGTTTGGTTTTCTTCGTTTGGAATTTAATGAGGGACGAGGGTTTAGTTTCACTTTAATATATATTTTTTTTTTACACTTGTCTCAGTGCAGTGGCGTAGCTAAGGGAATTTTGAGGATGTAAACACCCCGAAGTTGCTAAATTTACGATTTGTTTCTGATTATTTATTCAATCAACCTGAACAAATGTCAATTTAAATTTTAAATTTTCTTTTACGCTTCGTACATTATGTAATATTAATAAGGTTAATAGAAAGAATAATTTTGATAATTTTTTTTTATTAAAATAATGTATTTTTATGGGAATGATTTTAATAATAATATTATTAATATAGTTTTGGTTATTTTTTCTTTTTCTTTTTTTTTTTAACGATAATATTTTAAATTCATGTTTTATAATAATTCTTTTTATATAATTAATTATAAATCTAAATGAATTTATGATGAATGAGCTAATCTAAAATTCCATTTAGAAATTAAATACCATTTTTCTTAACGACACGAAATAAAACAGAATTCGTTTAGCCTTCAAATGAACCTCCAAAAAATTTCACCCTGATGAAATAATATCACACTTGTTGAAGGGATTTCACGTTTACTAAATTGTTAATTTTCTGAAATTATTATAAAATGAATTTTTTTTGTTGTTGTGGCCATATAGATCTTTAATTAACAAAAAAAACAAGCTATTAGTTTTTTCAAATTTATCAGTGTAAAAAACATGCGGTGATTTCATTTTTAATAAAATCGGTTAAGGGATTTAATTATTTTAATTTTATTAATTTGAAGAAAATAATTTTAATATATCATTAATTAATTATTTTTAAATAATGACCTTATTCGATGATTTAGGTTAGTCTTGATGTTAAAAAGTACTCAATTTCCATTCAGTGTTTTTGGCTTTCTACGGCATTACTTCTAAACCTGTTTCTGCATTCCATTCTTCAACTCTTGTTGTAGCAGGGTTGTGTTTTATATCTCAATTTTATTATTTTTTTTAAGTATATGGAAGTAATGCTTTTACTGCACAGTAAATCGTTAAAAATCAAAATGCAAGTATTTTCTGAAGTGCTTTTATATAAATTATTGATAAAAACATATTCTGAACTTTAATAAAGTTGACAATTAATTTTTTTTGGGTTTTGAGGATCAGAATTTCATCTTTAAAGCATAAAAAAATTTAGATCGTCAAAATTTTTTTTCTAAAAATTTCAAAAAAAAAATGATTCTTCATTATTTAGGGCTCCCGAATTTATCCATATCTCAAAGACTTCTCTTCATTACCCCTCCCCCCTTCACCCACCCAGAAAAAAATTCTGACTTCGTCACTGTTTCAGCGTATATTTGCAAGAGAGTTTCTATGCTTTTTATGATGATGCTCGATGAGATTGCTCGCTCTCCTGGAGGAACTGGAGAACTTATTTTAACGTATGATTCAATTCTTGCATTTTGTAGGGTTAAAATCTCCTCTCCCTCTTTGTACGTAATAAAACGTTTCAAGTGAACAAAATGTATGCGTATGTATTTCTTTGGAAAAGATCATTTTTGAATTTTTCATCTCTATTCAAGCCTTTCTTCCAATTCATATTTTTTTTTTTACAACATCATAATGCTTCTCTGGCACTTTCCTATGGATTGCTAGAAATCAAAAAGATATACGAAGTGTTTCACCTCAATATGAACTCTTTCTTAACGCGTATTTTCCTGCTTATGTGACTCTCGTGTATGATAGTTTGCCTACCCTTATCACTTAAGCGGGTAACATGAGAAGTATCAAAAAATGTTTTTTACCTAAATAATGAGAATGACCAATTTCAAAACTTTTTATCTCGTCATCCAAGTTAAAATGATCTGCCATTATTATGGGGTTATTCTTTTTTTATTAGAAAATACACGTAGTAGTTTGATTCCATTATTAATATGTGAGATACTTTTTAAGAGAACATCGAGTCTGCGATATTTCAGTCGTAGAAGAAAGTCCCTCATAAAGGACCCGTTAAAACCTGCCAAAAGGCAGAAGATAACGCAGCCGGATATAGATTCTATCGGAAAAGAACGAGCCGCTAGAGCTGACACCCATGATCCCAGAAACCGCTCCAACACATCATCGGGATCAAGTGATGACGATGATGAGTTCAATACACTTGAAAAGTTCGTCAACCGTTCGAATGGTAATCTCAAGTAAATTGATAATTGATGATTACAGTGTATATTTATTAATATATTCACTTTTGTAGTCGAGGAACTGACTGACGACGAACGTAAAAATTTAGGAAACTACGTGTTGCATCGTTTCAAGAAATTTTATATTATTACAATAGAGGAGATTACGGATTGTGTGGAAAGACTTTTGAAAGCATTAAACTTTGCAAAACGACTGAGCGTTTCAATTTTAATCTTTCTTTAATTATTCGCGATCTCTGTGATGTACAAACTGTTCGATTTGATTACAATCTTTAAAAAGGTCCTAGTATACGTCCTACAGTCCTTCCTTCGTTCGTGGTAATCAAAGTTATATATAAAGACTAGTTGGCTCACTCACATTCACATAAGAACAAGGTGTAAAATCCATCCACCCTCGATTAGTTACAAAAGTGGCCACCGCAGCAGTGAGAAGGGCTATTTTTCTCGCGACGTGCATTTAAATAACATGGGAAGCGCCAATTTTTATAACTTCAAGTCCACGTTACTCGAAATTTTCAGCGGCACACCCATGTTCTGAGGGACCCTTTCGAGTCACGAAAAATTGAGAGAAAATTGAGGAATCATGAAGTGCGGGAAATATTGAAAAATATATAGAAATTTTATAAAAAATCGATACAAAAAAATGAAAATTTTTGGAATGAGGGAGATGAGAAATAGGATGAAATTGATTAATATTTGTTTTGAAAAATGGTTAAATTATTGATTTGAAAATTTGTGAATTTTTGTTTTTCCTGAGAGTTGAAAAATAGGGGGTTGATGTAAAGAAAAACCAGGTGGCGCAGAAAGAATATATTATATCTACTCATATTATCTTAAAATGCTCCGTTGACGCGGTGTTAAAAAATGTTTCATAGGTCTTCCTGTAGTCTCTACAATATATTCTGAGTAAATACTCTCTAGGTTATTTTAATGCTTCAAAAAATTGTTTTTTTTCAAGATTTTTCCGTAAGAATCATTTTTTTTTTAATTTCTATTCCAAAATTAAAACAAGATAAGATTAAAAAATATGCGATCAACTTCAAAAGTTTAGTTTCTAATATAGCATCAACTAAAAATTGATGGCAGTAGAAAAAATAGGTGTTGATTAATGATGAAAAAAGAGTGAATAATCATCAAAAATGTCCATTTTTATTTTTTTTTAGATTATTTTATAAAATTACCATAATTTTTTTATGAAATCTTACTTCATTCCTCACCTCATATTTTAGCTTCATGCTTCTTGTACTGCTCCGAAAGACGAAAAAAATAATTTTTGTAACAAATTTTTCATAGAATATCATTCGTAAATTTTATTTCTTCATCATACTTGTCTACAGTAAATCTACTACACTATTTGATTACAAATTTCGAAGTCCTTTCACTCTTACTTCTTTTGAAATTTTGGCTTTAGAAACCATTTACATGTGTACAAAAGTTTTCCACAAAGTTAATTTTGAATTTTCTGACCATTTTTGGGTTCAAGCCTTCGCCCTACTTATTTGCTGATCTATGTATGCTTCAAATTTTATTTTCATTATAATTTTATCTTTCTCGAAAAGAAAAAAACCTTGAATATGTGAAGGAATTTTTCAATTTTCATTTCATTCCTTACTATGTTGATTCAACCAAGTTTTTAGTCATTATCAAGTAAATGACTCTCATCATATTCTATCAAGTTTAAAAATTTATAATTTCTTCCTTTGCCCACTACAACTCTTGAAACATTTTCGTGAAGTAAGAAGAATTGGTTTCAAATTCGAAATAATCGGAAAGTAGTTTTTTTTAGTATAATAAAAAATAATTAACAATGAAGTGAAAAATAAAAAAATCTTCATTTTTCTCATTGGACGTATTCAACCTGTAGCAAACGAACCTTGAAATACACATATGTAGGTATTCTCATTTCAGATAACGAACGTATTGTTTTCAATGAAAATCAAATGAAAGAAAACTAAATCGTATTAATCACACAAGTTGTGCTTCAATCGAATAGAAAGCTATTAAGATTTTTTAACATTTAATTATACATGTTTTGAAAGATAGTAATGTGATATAGTATATGTGCAAAAAAAATCCTAGCAAATTGTATACTAAAAAAAAAATACGAGAAATAACAAAAAAAAAAATTCATTTATTTACAAAATAATTAAATATATCTAAAACAGGCACGTTCAATTATTTTCGTACCATTTTTTCAATGATACATTAGGCGTAATGGCTTTTTTATACTTGTTGACGAGGCTATTAAAATGTTTTTCGTCGAAATCAATCTTTTTCGGTTTCGTTTTCACCTGTAAATCCATACCATTATTTTATTAGAATCGGAAAATTGATTTTTACTTGTATAGGATTGCATTAAATTTACCTTCGGATCACGTTTTATTTCTTTTCGCATTTGTAACATATGTTTTTTCTGTTTATTATTCTTTTTGGCCGATTTGACAGTTTCCATATGAACATCTTGTTGCGAGATGATTTTTCTACGCGATGGTAACTTAGTGTGTCCCGGATGGGATTCCATTCCGGCGAATGTAGGAACATTGTCGCTTCTCAAACGTTTCTTTTTGGCTTCGAATTTGGGTTTTTCAGAGTCTTGTTTTTTGAGTTTCTTAGATTCGGGGCAGAGTGGATTGTTCAGTTTACTTTTCTCCATTCTTTTCTGCTTGACGGAGATGACAGCGCGGTTTTCGATGGAAAATGCGACTATAGGTCTCTAAAAAGGAAAGAGTATTGAAATAAGGTATATATTACTTTTTTTGAGATTATGATCCAAACGTATAAGGTACCTTGTTCTTATTAAATATCGTTGGATTATTGTTGATTGCTCGTAAGGCGGCTAATGCGGGTTCATGTTCTTGGAATGACACGAATCCGTATCCTTTTGATAATGGTTTACCGTCTTTATCTAGTTGTCTAAGATTTCGCATTACTTTAGCCTAAAATATTATGTGAAAATTATGATGATTTAGTTGTTTGTTTTATACATTAATTTATTTTTGAATAATTTATTCACCTCAAAAATTTTAGCTTTGGGAGGAGAATGTTTTTTGAATAAAGTTCGCAGCATTTTATCATCATAGTTCAACGGTAAATTATGAATGATTAATCTAGTTCTGGAAATAAACATGTTTAAATTTTTCAACATATTACTTTTCCACATTTCGAGTTCTAGTCGTTTCTTCATATCAGACATGGAAACGCCGTTAGCTGCAGATGTTCCTGCTATCACAACTGTTGAAAAAGAAGAATTATTATCATATTTTTCGATTATGTATCATTAGTAGGTAAAATTATTCAAATGAGTACCTCCTTCTTTAACTAAATATAGATTTCGATTATCCTTCTTCTTGTCAGGATGTTTCTCTCTCTCTTTATTCATCAAATTTTTTTTATCTAAAGCAGGTAGAGGCTCCATCACAGAACCTTTGAATTTCAATTTTGAACCAGCATTCAAGCATTCTTCAGCATGTTTCTTATCCTAGAAAAAAATCCAATGTAATGCATTCTGAAAACATGTAATTAGCACAAACTGATTCTTCGAAAAAATTACTTTGAATTTCACAAAAGCTGTTCCTCTAGAATGTTCGGTTAACGGATCAATACAGACTACAGCGAAATATACAGGACCCACATGTTCTACCATAAAAGCTCTTAATTCATCATTGGTTATATCAAAAGGTACATTTTTCAAAAATACGGTTTTCCCTTCATTAATATCGTGTGACGGTTTAGGACGAGCTCTTTCGCTCGTAACAGAATCATCCTTTTTAATTGAAATATAATCTTCGTTATCGATACTGCCTTCAGATTCGGATTCGTCTTCATCTTCGTTTTCTGATTTAACTTGATCACTTTCTGCTTCGCTTTCATATTCATTAGTTTGAGATATAGGTTCACTTTTTACACTATTTTCGTCATCCGAATGGAATTCTGTAACCCTTTCTTCATCTTTTGGTTCATCTTTTATTTCATCGGTGGATGATTTTTGTGGTTGTGGTTTAGTGAATTTATCCTTCGGGATGGCCCAATCAACTACGATTACTCTGCCTGTGAAATTTAAGTTAGTATTGCGATGTAAATGAAAGGTAAATGAAGTACTGAAATATACCTTGCAGTGGTTTTCCACTCGTATGATATATAGCTTTAGCAGCATCTTGTTTTTTAGCAAATTGAACGAAACCACATCCGACGAGTTTACCATCGGCTCTTTTCAAAATATTTACATCTTGAACTTCCCCGTGAGAGGAGAAATGATTTTTTAAGGCTTCTTCTGTAATCTAATCGAGGTGAAAATGAAATTAAACAAAGTATTGAGAAAAATTAGCGTAGTAACGAGGTTTCTGTAGTGATAACGAGTTGCATGTACTCACCGAAAATGGAAGGTTTCTTACGATTAGACGACCTTTCTTGGCATTCTGCTTGGCTGTTTGGTCTTTTGATTTGAATTTTATTTTACGAGGTTTAGGCATATTGGTGTTTTTTTGTTAATTAAATTAATTTTTCGTTGAAATTACTCATTTTTTGGAAAAATTTTGTAAACATCGAATTTTAGGTATTCGATTTGGCGCACATGTGTTTGCCAGTGTTACCAATCTTTCCTTTCTCAATCTATTGAAGTAGCTGTTGTTAACAGCGAACTCTAGTGTAATGAATTGAATTAAAATTTAAAATCATAGCTTTGAGGAAAATAGTATAGTCGAACTCCATTTTGAATTCGTAACCCCGGAATCAAATCGATTGAAAAATTAAAAATTACTCTGAAATCTGGATTCAAGGTGGATGAGGCAGATGCAGTTTTGAGTCGAGTTTAAAAAAATACTCTGAAGTTAAAGATTGACTGTATAAGCTTACACTCTTACAGGAAATCTAAATTGAGAGCTTTTAAAGCGTTGGAAAGTTTACTTCTTGCTCGACAAAAAAAACACGAATAGAAAGAATGTTCTCTAAATTTTTCTTTAAATATTACCGTTCTTTCATAATTAACAATTAACATTTAAGAGATTGGTGCAGTGATAATTGCAAAAAACAATTTCCTCGCCACGCAACCAAGTCTCAAATTCGCTCTTCAAAATTTTATTTTGCATACCTATAGAAAAAATACGCTTCCAGTGCAATTTTTTGATCAAAGAATAAAAACAAAATATTTATAATTTTGTTCATTTCTCATAACTCACAACGTCATAAGTTAATCGAGCCCGTCCACCTCGAAATGAACTTGTTATGTCCTATCTCCGCCTAAGCTGACTTAGCACATCACTGGTATCAGTGATTAATCTTTTTCATTTTTCATCATAGGTTTGTTGGTTAATTTAGCAAAAAAAAAGGCAAAATTTGAAAAACACAATTTTGAATAAAAAAAGTTTATGAAATAAAATGTACTTTCTGCTTTGTTTCGCTGAAAGGTAAAATAATTACAGATAATATTAGATAAATGAAATATTTCGCTATACCTACTTGATGAAGAATTCAGGACAGATGTTCGACTAGATATTTGTTTATTTAGTGCTTACTAAACTAAGGCACCAAAGTCCTGACGGGATTCTTTTCCTAATTCAATGTTCATTTTTTTATATCTTTAATTAATATCATTATTATTCTTAAAAACAAAGGCGTCATTGTTTACTAGCAATAAATTTCGCTAATTTTAAAATTTACTCGTAAAGATTATGAATTTAGTAATTTTCATTACTTTTTCTCGCAACGTTTAGAAAAAAAAACCAATTATTGTTTATCAAAATTATTGATTTCGTAAAATTAATTTGCGAACTAATCAACATTCGATAAGAAAATTAAATATGTATTTCTTCATCGCATAATTATAACGATGCCACTTAATCAACGCAACACAAAAATTCATCCTGAAAGTTGAAACTCGAAATATAACCTAGCAATAGGTAAACAACGAAGAATAAAAACAAAACCAAAAATTAATAAAACGAATTTATTTTGATTGACAATAAATAATATAAATACGTAAACATAAAGAAAGCAAAGCACAGCACAATAAACAGAAGTGAAATTCAGTCTAATTATAATTCATAACATGACTAAATTTTTTTTTCAAATTTAACATAACATGTTAAAAAATTATCAAACAGTACGTCTTGTGCCGTGCACTCTCGCGTATAATTTTTACATATCACAATCATACACAATTCATCAACACCATTTTTATCCCACAGGGGAAAAAAGGTATAAAAGGGATAAAAAAATTTTATAACAAAAACTCATAATATTTAAAATCACATAACAATCCATACAAAAGTGATGACTGCGCGTATTAGAATTATTAAAACACTACAGGTGTAAAAAAAAAAAGAACAAAATACCATTAAAAAAGTGGTGTTATTGCTACGACAGCAATTTTCCGATACATCACATTCATACGGAATTCCGGTCACTAGGAGCAACAGAATTCAAACATTTCGCACCTTTTGGTTGAAAACCAATTAAAATATATTCACGGGGAAGGAAACATAATCATAAATATCGAATACTGAACAGCGAATATGCATTACCTTGATATGACGAAAAGGTACATGAATAAATTAAACAAAATGAAAAAAATGGTAAGAATAAAAAAACCGCTTGAGCGATAATGTGAATAATTTTGATTGAATGGGAATGTCGAATCGTTCACTGACGACGAGATGTGTTAATTATAAATCAATAAATAGGAAACACAGCTAGTAATGCGATTACACATTAACATAAATAATAAAGTAATTTTAAAATGCGATACATTGATTATCAAAATCGTTGTTCTAAAAAAAAAAAATGACTTGACCGCAAGGTAACTTCATTAATTTTCAGTACGTTTACTCTACCCAACAACGGGTAATTTTACGTGAAATAAATGTTTTTCTTAAATTTCTTATATTCTCGAAAACGTTGCACGGCGTACCTGAAAAAAAAAATTGAAAATGCAAAAAATTTTTATCCTGATAGCTAATATAAAATATTTTCTATTATTCTATATCTAGACAATACTAACTCTAAATAATCGAAATCGATACAAGAATGATGTAATTGCACTAAGCTCCACATGGACCACATAAAATGAGTGATTGGACTGAAACGTTTAACTTCCAAGTAAAGCTGTTGAACGAGTTCATCATTTACAGACACGCCATTTTCCGTGAATTCTTTAAGATATACCCTCAGCCAATCCAGTTGAAATTCTTCGGATGGATACAACGTACAATCGAAAGACGAAACGCCTAATCTGACAGAAATAACCATTAAAAAAAAATAACAGTCGAGTTTGGAAAAAAACATCTGTCTCGAGAAACAATTTACATCACTGACTTTTAGTTTCGAAATTTAATATTGATAGCGTGCGTACCGACGATTACAGTCGTTTACTATCCGCGTAGGTACGAGTATTTGCTTTGCGGAAATATAAAAATGCTAAATTACCAAGAACTTCGACCAATTTTACCTTAACCTTGACGATGGTTTTTTTTTTCTCTAAATTTTATTCTTATTCGCAGGAATATGAATTACGTTCTGAAGGATCGATATTATAGCAAGAAAATTTCCTTCGTTCGTTTCAGTAATCGGTATCAAGTTGTTTGGTGAGTAAACCATGAAATATTATAAGCAACCAAGCCCTATTGCTGTGGCTGAGTTTTCAATTTAGGCATGTTCACACTTGCAGATAATGTTGATGAACTTTTCACATCCGCACCCGGTACACAGGCTGAACACATATACTTATCGTTCGACACTATATGAGAAGTTGAATTTAAGAAATGCAAGACTTTTTTACATTAGTAATCATAATCATATAATATGAACCTACACTAGTTCAATTTAAAATTTTGAGGTCCCTCTGAAATATTCCCCAATGGTTCATTTCCCATTTTGAATAAGTACATTTAAACCTCAACATGAGAAGTTATATGGTAATCCTAAACCAACTTTGCTTATTAAATTTAAGCTTTTTAGATACATTTGGTGAAAAGATACGAACGATTCATGAAATTTTTTCAATTCAATTTTCTCTTCAGAAAATTGAAGTTGAAATTCTAATATATCGATAATTTTAACTCACTTTCATCAATATTTCCAATATTCCTATATAAGCCCATGTTTATGATATTTGAACGATTTTTAAAGCTTCTCTTGTACTTCTCGAATGTTTACTATCCGCATTTAGGACCCATTTTGACCTAAATAGAAGAGGTCACAGTCTAATCCCCATTTGACGCCAAAAAGCTTACTTCTAGGTACATGTGGTGAGGAGATAGGGACGATTCACAATATTTTTTGACTTGATTTCTCCTCCCCCTCCCCGCCTCCTAAAAAACATTTTTTCCAACTCCCCAACAAGCAGACTTGGGATATAAACACTCGAATAAATAAAAAAATCGATAAAAATAAAATTGAAATTGAAAAAAAAATTAATTTAAATTAACAAAAAAATAAATAAAAAAATAAAATAGAAAAAAATAAAAAAATAAAAAATATTATATAAATTATATCAATATATTCAATTAAAAATAAAACTGTAAAATGAACTGATCTAAAACCTGAAGTTGAAATTTGAGTACGTTAATTATTTGGACTTATTCTATTGTATAAAATCATAACTGAAAAATGTTGACTTTAGTTTACCAGAATTACATATTGAGGACAATAACCCCTCCTCATCCCCTCTACAACAGACGTGAAGGGGGCTTTGAGATAAAATATAATGATTTTTCTCCACAGTAATCATAAATGAATTCATATTTATCAAGTTTGAGCTGTTTGAGGTCTCTCAAACCATCCTCAAATTTTTACCCCCCCGCCCCATTTCTATCCAAATTCAAAAGATCATATTCTGGTCTCTAAGTAACTCTACATATAAAGTTTGAGCTCTCTAGCTACATGTGATTAGAGGTAAGGAAAATTAATGGAATTTTCTGACTTCATTTCCCCTCCAAAAGCCATCTTTCTCCGATCCCCTTCAAAATATTTAAGAAGTTAGAATTAGAGTATATATTAGCCATTCGCACTCGCTTTATCATACGAAATCATAATCGAAAATATTCTACTTTTCGCTAACCATCACCACATTTTGAGGACAATAATCGCTCCCCCTCCTACATCACTTGTGAAGATGAATTCGGAATATGATATAATTCTATGTTTGAGCGGTTTGAGGTTTCTCAAGCTTTTCTCAAATTTTCACCATCCGCCATTTTGGATTCATTTTGATGCAAATTTAAGGGGCCATATTCTAGTCTCTAATTAACTCTATTTACCAATTAGAAGCTTTCTGGATGAATTTTATGAGAAGATATCCGGATATCTAGGAAATTTCATGACTCTAAAGGTCATCAGAAAAATTTTTCTGACCCTAGCCCCCTCAAAATTCACGTAGGTAAACTGAGATTCGGATATACTGGTGTCCGATTTTTTCATTCCAAATTATAATAACATATTGGAGTGTCTTCTCACATAGCCTCATCAGCCAATCACGAAGAGGGTACTTAATAATAATTACCAAGAATAGACTTGAAGTTCTAAAATAATTATAAATGTTGTTCTTATCACTTTCTCTTTCAACAACACGACCTAATCCCCCCCCCCCATCATCCACATCGCATCGTATGGTATTCACCGATTTAATTTTTGAGGCATTTCAAGATCCACTATCCTCTTCAAAATTTGAGTGAATTCCATTTTAAACCGAGTTAAAAAATTTAGAAAACCTATCAAAGAAATTCATACGAACATTTCAATAAATTTTGAGCGAATAAATTAAGTACATACAATATACGTATATCCACGTAGTAATGGAATTGGCCAATCAACTACAACCAGTCTGAAACGTAAAGATATAAACTCACCATTCCCCACCCAATCCCTCCTTTTCAAATCAGGTAAGCTGTAATAGCTTAGTTTTTCATTAAAAACTCAACCAGCAAATTTTTGATATTAAAAAAAATCTATGGTCGTTCGAGTCGCTGAATAGATTCCACATATTTTCTAATGAAACAAGGTGCCCTGAGAGATTTATAAAAAAAAAAAGAGAGAAAACAAGTGCTTCAACGTATAATGATTTCTTTCAAGGTTGAAGTCTTATTATCTTTCATTACATAAAAGACGTTTCAATTCATGTTTTTTATTTATCCCTCTAATGCTTTAATAATTTCTTCAGCAAAGCTCGAAGCCAGCGATTAAACACATAACAACTTGATACCATACTACATATTCCTGCGGTTACTCCCTCCATACATTTTAAGCTCACATGTCTGTCTAAACTCTCATATGTAATATTTCACATATTCCCAAAGGCATTGGCTTATTCTTCGAATTTTTTTTTTCTCTCGTAACCTAAATATACTTTACGTAATTTTTCATGTACACTAAATAACAAAAAACGTACCGGCGAATTCGGCGAAATGATTGGCTATATCAAATGCTTGATAATTATATCCGGCATATTCGTAATCGATAAAAGTAACCGAATTATTCCTATGGATAACGTTGGCCAGTAAAAGATCGTTATGGCAGAATACCACAGGATTACTAACATTTTCCAACGTCTTTTTCAATTCGTTGAGTTCGTCTCTTAAAAAACTCTTGCCGCCGGGGAAATTTTCGCTAAACCTAAAACATTCAATGACAAATTAATCACCGCTTGGGCGGTAGCAGTTGGCAAAAAGGATATTTCCAATGATCGACCAACCTCAGTTGTTTATCGGGACTCGTGTACTGGTCCGGTATTAGGTCGATGAAACATTCGCATTTATCCCATAATATTGGAACTTTATCCAAATTACCCTCGTAACTGAGTTTATGCATTTTAGCAAGCATAGTTGCTACCAACGGGTAAACGGACGCGTCTCGACACGAGTTCACGTTTAGAATTTCGCCCGGAATGTAACTATATACCATGCCATTGTCGAAGGTGGCGAACAGCTTAGGTGCGTAACCTTTACTGCTCATTAGCTGTAAAATATAATTCCAATATAATTAGTCTCCCGGTGGTTCTAAATATAGCAGCGTACTACCAACTGATATTATGTCATAGGGTATTAATTGGTGTCGTGTGGTTTTTTTCCTCTCGAAGTTTATCTTTTAGAGGAAAATTTTTTTATTGTATAATACCAAATAATCGTAGTATTACTGAGAATTATTGCACTCCAAAGTGAGTAAACATTGTAAATGATAAAGCCGCCTACCCTTATCTTGTGTTGTTCCGATCCTGATAAAGAGTTCAGAAAAAACGTAAGCAGCCATGCCGCGATGAAATTGAGTTTTTTAATTGATGCTCGTTGAAATTTACGGATTACCCTTTCAATTGCTTTATCTCTTCTTTTACTTCTAAAATATAACCGAGGAGTTGATATTTGGATACCTTAAAATTCTTCGGGTCGCATTCATAAACGTTACTTATCCGTTACTTGGTCAAGTTTTGAATTTTCTCTATCATTTTTTCAGCTACTAAATGCTAATTTAAGAATTTTTAGGTTCATCTTTCGGTCCATTGTAATAATTTATTTTTTGTAGCTTTATATCGCCCCAAAAAATTGCTTCAAAAATCATTACTTACTCAAGTAGGATAGTGATTTTGTCTATGAATACTGCTCTTAGTCTCATTCTCAGTGGTATGAGCTAGATTCGTCAAATTTGAGTCACGTGGACAGGCTAGTACTGAAAATATGCGAGACCTGGGGATAATGAAGAAGTCGAGACCTCTTTAAATTCGCCTTTCCTCCCCTCCCCCGTCCATTATTAGTGAAAAATCGATTTTACAAATAATTTTTCGATGCAGTAGGTATTGAAAATACTGATGTAAAAAAATTCTAAAAAAAAAATAGCGCCAATACCTGTGTCTGCATTAGTTCATTCTTCAACTCTTGTACTGCAGAATTATATTTTATGTTCCCATTTCATGAATTTTTAAATAAAAAATTTATGTTTTTTTGCACCTTAATTACTGTTTTTTTATTTCATTTTATTTTGTTTTTTTGGAATAAAATTAATGATTATAGATTTGATTTTTAAAAAATTATAGCGTTTTCAACTATAAACCATGTTATAATAGAGATGATTATAATAAAATTTATAAATAATTTTTTTTTTTTAGTTTAGTTCATTTAATTAAAATTTTTTCATTTATACTTAATTTTAATATAAAAAATTATTATTTTTATTCATATTTGGAAACAAATATAACAAGCATTTAATCCAAAAAATATACGTAAAACTTTGAATAAAGGGTATACCCGAACAAGGGGTGATTTTGGCCCCAAGCGCTTTTTGGCTCCTATACCCCTCAGGTGGTGTGCCTAGACTGGAAAACATTTTTCGCCAAATTTTGGACCCCTACCCCCCTCCATTACCGTTCCACACCCATTTTATTGTCGTTTTTTCAGGAATTTTCATTTCGTTCAAAATGAAAGAAATTTTTTGTTCTTTCGCACACGGGTAGGTATCGTAGTGGTGTATCTAAGATAAAATTTTGAGCAATTTTGGTTCATTCCTTCATGAGGTTTTGGCCGTTTGAAATTTTCAACTGTGAAAAATACCTTAATAGCAAAAAACGACCACTTTTTTAAGATTTCCTAAAAACGTGTTTTTTTATGTAGATTTATCTTACGTATTCAGTTTTGAGATTTAGAAATGTAGTGGATCGCCAAATGCGAAAAACGTATCATATAATCGATTTTTTCCACTTTTCGGATACTAATAATTTTATTTTTCATTTTAAAATAAAAAAAAAAATTAATACACGACTAATACGAGTAGCGCAACAATCAGCCCTTCCCCTCACTCCCCTTCAGCTAGCAGTATAATATTATAAGCAGGTAGCGGATAAATATGCTCTAAAAATGGAAAAATACAACCACACTGGGCTATTAGAAGGGCCCAATTTGAGTTTTTACATCTCACTAGCCCATAAGCAGATCGATTGGAGGCCATCTTGATCGCCCTACCTAGTAGTTGAAAAGTTGCAGATTGACGCTCCAAAAAAATTTGAAATTTCTTCTATTAAGATTTTGAAATCTTTCCCATTTTTCATGATACGGTGTTACCCACGATTTTTTTTTTGAGCATTTTAAAAAGATTTTGGACATAAAACCCAAAATTGACCATTCGGATGGTGAAAAATTGGCAACGTATAACAGATGTATTCATACATTGTCCTCATCGAAATGGCAAAAAACTAGCAAGAAATCAAAATCTTTGAGAAATTTTCACGTATATAGAAATCGTCAATCTGCAACTTTTCAACCACTGGGTAGGCCGATCAAGATGGCCTCCAATCGATCTGCTTATGGGCTAGTGAGATGTAAAAACTCAAATTGGGCCCTTCTAATAGTCCAATGTGTTTATGGTTATGAATCGATCTAGAAGCTATAGAGAGGAAAAACCATGTTCTTTCGAAAATGAACCTATTTTGAGGAGTCCTATCCTCTCCCCAAATGGTCCGTGGGTTGAAATTTTACATGGGAACTTTCAACTCAAGGATAATCACCTCCTGAAATTTAATCAAAATTGAAGAAAATTTTTTCTTTTTCTTTTCACCCTAATACTTATAAAGTTATTTATTATAAAGGTAGAAGACCTGTGTAACGTTTACTACATATTATACAAATACTGTAGATTTTCTTCAACACGAAATCATTGCGATACACTGTTAGCTGAAGGGGAGTGAGAGGTATTAGTGGTGTATTAATTTTTTTTTTTATTTTAAAATGAAAAATAAAATTATTAGTATCCGAAAAGTGGAAAAAATCGATTATATGATACGTTTTTCGCATTTGGCGATCCACTACATTTCTAAATCTCAAAACTGAATACGTAAGATAAATCTACATAAAAAAACACGTTTTTAGGAAATCTTAAAAAAGTGGTCGTTTTTTGCTATTAAGGTATTTTTCACAGTTGAAAATTTCAAACGGCCAAAACCTCATGAAGGAATGAACCAAAATTGCTCAAAATTTTATCTTAGATACACCACTACGATACCTACCTGTGTGCGAAAGAACAAAAAATTTCTTCCATTTTGAACGAAATGAAAATTCGTGAAAAAACTACAATAAAATGGGTGTGGAACGGTAATGGAGGGGGGGTAGGGGTCCAAAATTTGTCGAAAAATTTTTTCTAGTCTAGGCACATCACCTGAGGGGTATAGTAGTCAAAAAGCGCTTGGGGCCAAAATCACTCCTTATTCGGGTATACCCTTTTAGTAGAAAAAAAAACATTATTCAGAGAATTGCAAAGCACATATTTTATATACCCCCCCCCCCCCCGCGAATATCAAAATTCATTTCTATAATCTTTGTTTTACGTTAAAATTGTTACAATTTCAAATTCTATTATTTTTAAATAGGTAAATAAAAAATTAAACAATTCGAAACTTCAATAGCTCGTAATTGAAGGAACACGACGAGTCTGCTCGTACATCTTTTCAAGCTTCTGGCGGGTAGTGGTCATGGATTTTTTTTGTTTTTTTGAATAAAGAATATCTCAGAAATTAAATTAGCGTTATCCCCAACTCCATCTTTAATTCATAAGGTACCAGTTCCTTTCAGAGAATCTACTTCAGAATATAATGTTCATAGGAAAAATAAAAAAAGACATCAGAAATGATAATTGGATTACTTTCTCCACATTGCTCTAGCTCAGTTAGGTGGCAGTCCTCTTAAAGAATTAAAAATAAGTATTATATCATTATACTAACAAGAAAACGCCTAGAAACCGACACTTCGATTCAATGAAGCCGATTTCGTTGGAAAATACAGTGACTCACCAAAATATTCAAGCACCCTATTTTTTTAAATATCATCTTCGATAAGCATGGGTAAATTACCCACTTTAAATATATAAATTTGAATAAGCGCGTCAGATAAGAGCAATCCATTTCTCAATTAGAACCCATTTTTACTGGCTTCATAGGCTCATGAGTCATTTCTACGTAGATCTTTATTTTTATGAGAAAAGAAACAAAAATTTTTCATTTCCACCCATGTAGATATCGTCGAGGAGAAAAATGAAATTCTGAGGAAAGAGTGATGAACAACTTATTCTTGAATTACACCCCTCCCCCTCACCTCCCTGACGTCGACCAATAAGGATATAGGGGAAATTGCTACCTCTCAATTTACTGTAAATTTATTGCTCTTCATTTTTTTAACTGATGTTTTCCTGTGAGAGTGACGATAGGCGAGATATCTTCAAAAAAATTTTTTGATAGCCATTTGCAATTTAAAGTCGAGGGCACCGCCTCCTTGCATTATAAACTCAAAAATATGGATCGCTACGTGCGAAAAAAATGTATACCAGCTAATGTTTTGTAAATTTAAAGTCTTTTATTTTGGTATAAAATTTTTCACTTACGAGTACGATAGCCTTGATAACTGCAATTGAAAAAGCACCACTATCACAACTCCCCCTACCCACCCACCCACTAAAAAATCGTGATAGCATGATTCTTATACTCAGGGAGAGTTTTTCCACAATATCCGAAAATGAAATTTTTTCTTTCTTGAAATGTCGATGGGACGTATAGGTGAGCTCCTGAACTAGCGCTCAGGAGAGGTGCAGTTTGGTTTTTCAACTATATTGCTCCAACTTCCCTCCGAATTCACTAAGGAACCTAAAATTAGAATTTGTGCTTATTTTATCATAATGACACCACTAAGAAAAGTTTTCGGCATCTTATGTACCCTCATTACTTTTTGGAGTCGATGTCCCCTCCTTTTCCCCTCCAAAATCATACATGGAAGTGAATTGGGGATATACTATAGTTCTCATTCGCAATAATTATATGAACTCATATTAATTACTTTTTTAGTGATTTGAGGCTCCTCAAGCTCCACTCAAATTTTGATAATCCGCCATTTTGTATCCATTTGGACCCAAATTCAAGAAGTCATATTCTGGCCACCAACGCGAGTATATATGGAAGATTCCACAAATTTCATAAATCGAAATATCCTCAAAAAAATCTTTTTTGCTCTAACTCCCCTCAAAATACAATTAGCTAGCTGAAATTTGGATATGTTGGTGTCAGTGACTCACTCTTTTATATGAGGTCAAAAACGAAAAATTTGAGGTATTTGCCCCTTCTCCAACCTCCCTCAAAATTTGAGCGATCCGTCATTTTGAATGTTATCGAAAAAACAAAAGAGTTGTTTGGTCGCATTTTTATTTTACATAAATTCTCTCACCAAGTTTTGAACGAATTTCATGAGTACTCGCCGGCGTTACGTGCGGGGGAAAATATACCGTGTCTCTCATTGATCTTCGACCGCCTTAGCGCAAAAATCTCTCGCAAGTGGCCTTAATAAAAGTATTTTGGATTGGCTGCGTGGTAATCCTGACTAAAACGTGGAGATCTTGAATCAGTGCTACCACACAACGAATTCAAAATATGTACTCTTATTTAAACTACTTGCGATTTTTGCGCTGAGAGGGTCGAAGATCAATGGAACGCACGGTATATACCAAAAAGTTGGACATTAGCAATGGTCTGAAACGCAAAGATTTGAAGACCCGCACCCTTCTCCGACCCTTCACCAAAATCAGGTAGACTGTAATAGCTATTATTTTCAAGTTGAAAACTCAGCTAAAAAGATTATTTTTATATTTTTTATTTTTCTTGACAAATTATACCTACCAAATGTGTTTCAAAATTGCTTTCCTTTTCTATAATAAATCAAGTTTTCAAATAGTTATTAATTTTCAGCGTAATTTTTATATTAAAAATGAAATGCTGATTTTTTAACTCCGATGCGCCACTCCTAAATTTGCCTTTTTTATATTTAATTCTTGTGATACAATAATCTCGAATAAAAATGAGTAATATTAAAAATCACGAACATGAAATTCCCAAAAAAAAAAAAAAAAAAGAAATGAAAGCTCAACTACCCTAATACTCAATTAGCACTTCAGAAATATTTTTTATGTTTCTCTAATCTTCATTTGCTGATTTCATATAGGCTGGATTCAAGTGCTTCTAATCCTACGCGTGATTCGGTTTTCATAGCTTCGTGATTACCGATGATATTTTCATTTAAATAATTTTTCCAACCATATAAAAATATTCGCAAACATATCTAGAACAATTTATTCCATTGTTCTCAACCGTATATTCGTACAAAATAGCAATAAAATGCTTAACTAAACTCAATTAGGCTCGCAGTAAGAATAACAGGATTTTACTAGTTCGAATTTTCGAATGAAGGTATTGACGAGTTTTCGATTTATTGACTATCGATGTCGTAAAATTGAAAAGATGAAAGTTTTTTTTTTTTAATTCAAGAGATTTTCTGTTCGTTTCTCTGATGAGTGCATTTCACGTGACACGTTTCCCCAAGTTATTATTTGTAGACAAAAATGGCTTATTGCATTTTGGCGCAGTTTAGCCAAACCATTTTTCACTTTCGCGTAATTATTTCACAAACATTTATTATTCCGTGTACATGGAAGCGAATGTAGTCTCAAACGACGTTTATCCTCTGCGGATGCTTCTCATTAAAAACAAGCTTTTTGGGAACACTCTGACTCGCCCAGGGATAATTCCCGAAATATTTGTTCGAGTTTATTTGGGTTTCTGCCACGAATACTCGGAATAATGAAAGAATTAATTCAACGATGCTATTATTCTCGAGAAAATAGTCTGCAAAAATGCTGACCGAATTTTTGGCACATTAGAGCTATAGGTGTGATAAATCATGAAACTTTCGTTGAAATGATTCAATAGGCTTTTCTAACATTATGAAAGTGCTAGTAGCGCGTGTAACTGTTAGAGACAATATAAACCGTAATAAACAAGTAGATTACATACTTCACGAGTTTCCGATAATATGGATGTGGGTCAACAAAAATGCAAGAGGTGATAGATAATGATTAATATAGCAATTTTTTACACTTCTTTTCGATTTAGGAATTAAGATTGTTAATAAGCCAAGTTCAATGGGAATGAATATTCGGAATAGGTAATTAAAAAACGATTAAAATTACAACTTCGAAATGCGAAGGATTTAATTTAAAATTGCATAATGAGAATGAAATACCTAATTCCATAAAATTGATTGCTAATTTAGGGGGAAACAATTTTTATAATCTCAACATTATTTTTTTCGTAAGTTCCCAAACAAACAAATGATCTTCTAAAGAATTTCATGTGAAAATATTAAATGAAAAACTTACTTTGAAATTTTGCACTTCGACTAATCTGTCAATAAATAAATCGGTTTTTTCGCCGTAAACTCGTACCAAAATCATGTCATTTGGGTCGTTACGACAATAACATCCAATCAACTTATTTGTAATACCATCGGTAAAAATCTAATAAAATGAATACTTCCTTAATTACATCGTGTTTTAAAAATGTCAAGATAGAGGAAGATTAAACTACCTTACCTTGAATCGAATATCTTCGGCTTTCCAGTCTAAACGAATATTTTTAATTATCTTCAAGGCAGCTTTGGGTAAATGCGAGTTGTCAATATGTATCGGGAAATGTTTCACTTCCATCATTCTAAAATAAGGTAGAAAAAAATCGGTAATTAAGTGATAAAATTGAAATTTTCTGTAACATAAATTCTTCGAATAGTTTTACCGCGTTCGAAGATTTCGTGCGTCGCGTCCGAGTTAAGGAAATTATTTGAAGAACATGTTTCTTTTGGTATTGCCTCTAACGTATTTACTCGAATTAGTCAATAAGTTCCGAAACAAACGGTATATGGTCACGCGAGGGATGTATTTACGAATTCCAAATGTGCACCACTAATTTAATAGATAAACGCCCACAGAGTTCGGTACATTTATCACCCATACGACTAAGTGTGAGTTGAGGTTGAAGTATAGAGTTTTCGATGGACTTGATTTAACGCCGAATTTAAGTTATAATAAATTATAGAGAATCAAGTATCTAGGTTGATGTTCTAGTGAAATTTTTTCGAAAAACTTACTTTATGGTATCTAGTTCACTGGCAGGATATCCTTTGACTAGTGATAAGAATGTTGACTAGCGATAAAAATTAAAAACACCGCGTTACGGGAGCAAAGTGTAGTTATGTTAGAGTGTTTGAGATGTCAGTTTAGAGAAATATAATCACTGCAACCGGTATGTAAATATTGGTATTGCAAAAATTTAATCTGCAACGCTAACACAACTGCACACGCATAACTGATGGAACATGCTCATGCTCAATCTTCAATCGTTCGTCATGCTTTATTATAAAAAATTTTACATTTTACCAATGTGGGGAAGAAAAAAGTAGCACGAAAGGGTGATTTTAATTTTAATTTTATGAGCAACACTGATTCCAACACTATTGTGGTGTTATGAAAACAGGTTAATGCAGGCGCCATTTTGAGTCATGTTTTATTGATGATGAAATTTTCATTTTTTTAATCAATTTTTTATTTTCATTTTTCAAACTTTCAATAATTATTTCAAATAAATTTTATGAAATTTTTTTTGTTCATTACTCATTAGGAAAGGTATTCATTCCTGCGTAAAAATTGAAATAGCATCCATAACGTCCTTCTTCAAGAGATTCATTAAATGAATTCCACAGGTCCTCAGCTATGATAATTTAACCCCTAAAATTCTTGAATTTCAAGTATTGATGTCGTAATATACGAAAGTTGATATATACAACCACTTTAAAAATGCAACACTTATCATTTTCAATTTTTCAACCCCCACCCCCTTATTCAGAACTTCGTGATACCCTTTTAATTGCTCCCTTCATTATAAATTTTTTCAAATACATCCATTTTCATGAGTTTCGGTGAAATGATTACAACCACAATCTACACCTATACAATGTAAAATATTTAAATTGCTATACCTATTCGTAGCTTCGAACTTCACAATATTATTTGATCGAAATAAGTTATTCATAATTTTCACCTTTGTTTTTATTGGTGTACTGAGTAAAATAAAATAATATCATTGTATTCAGTCTTTCAAAAAACACACCAAAGGACATTTTGAGCTATGGTGAAGAAATGAAAATTTTGTACAATTTTTTTCCAACTTGTAAAAATTCATCATCTAAAAAATTAAAAAAAATATACCCTCCTTGTTTTCAATTTTGCCCAGCTAAAATTATCAGTTTATTACCGATTTAACAATTATGAGAGACTCCATTCAGTGTGTCCCAGAGTCCTTGAATGTAATTTTCATCTTATGTGGCACTGATATAATACAAAATTTATAATAGTTGGAAAAATATTAATAATGAAAATCATGGTTTTCAAAAGAAAATAAATAAATTGAGTGATGGCTGAATGTGGTGATGGATAGTTGAACGTACTATAAAGACAGACACTTGCGCTGATTGCATCAGTTTGATAAATAATTAACTTCAAATACTGTTATATCAATTCTTAACCTCTTTCACAAAGTAAGAGCATAAGCGTTGGAGGGAGGAGCAGGGAAAAGATTACTCTCAGGCACCAAATTTGATCTAACATTTAACCTCTAAAATAGAAAACTGACAAAACTCTACACTGTCAATTCCAATTAAACTTTTTTCATTCCTCTTACATTTAATATTTTTATTTTTTATTGGAATTAAGAATTTAAAAAAAAAGAAAAAAAAAAGAAAAAGAACGTCTCTCGATTATTTTTACTTTATATTTAATTCTAATTCTGGTTTGATTCTTAACTGCGCTGAGAAAGAGGTTCCTTCCTATTCCCTACTTCTCGAATTTTAAATTTCAAATTTTCAACAAAGATATTTTCGATTCGTCATTTTATTTACCTTGCTTTTTTCAGTTTTTTCTTCAAATTATTGCCAAATTAAAGAGTAAAAGTTTATGATTATAAATTATGAATTATAGCGATTACTAAATAAAATATTCATTAATTAAGAATTATATTGAAATTTATCTGATTCTGAATTCCGAATTTCTGATTATCTAGTTAGGACAGCAACCCACTCAATGCAATAAAAAGCTCAAAATGGCGACTGCGTTCACCTCTCCCAGTAATATCCTAATGTTACAAGATAATTTTATTTTCTTCAGTAAGTTCGAAAGGAAATGCAATTATTCGCGCGAATAAATTAAATTAAAAATAATTATAGCTAAAATCAAAGATTTCAAATGGATTCTGACTTCTCAGTCTATTGTTTAGTGCTCATACACTCATTTCAATGATCCAAATCAATAGCAGAAGCCAGATTGTGTTTGGTGGTTTTTTTCGTATTGAAATTTTCTATCAAAATTTTATCAAAACGACAATCATTTTTCACGTTGGATTGTTATGAGAGGTAGAATATGAATAAAGAGTATGTATAGACTATTTTGATTATACAAAAATTCTATAAATATTTTCTCACAACTATCTTTTCTTATTTTTATCTTTAATTTTAGTTTTTTCAAGTGTGGAACTAGCTTGGATAAATCACCAGGATGCCAAAATACTATCGATAAGTCCAAAAAACTGCCGATTGTGTATCATCCAAAATACAATGTGAAATTTTTAGGATTCGAAAAATTGCACCCTTTTGACGCATCGAAATGGGGAAATATAATCGAAGTTCGTTTCAAAGATCCACTTTTCCAGATACAATTTTTTTTATATTAGTCAATTGGAATTTCACTAATGATATTTTTTATCTAGTACTTGAAGCAATATAAAATAATAACTGATGAAAATATCTACATTCCTCAAGAAATTTCGAATGATGAACTATTAAAAGTTCATACGAAAGCCTATCTCGATAGTCTGAGAGTAAGTGTTTTAAATTGAATTTTACTAAATACTTTTTTCAAACACGAAGTCGTTGATTATTTTGATATTATTTTGCAGTGGAGTTGTAAAGTAGCTGCTGTTGCTGAAATCCCATTATTAGCTCTTCTTCCAAATGTAGCTCTTCAAAAGATGTATTTAAAATGTATGAGGTAATTGATTTGCTTTGATAAGAATTCAGTTGAAAATATTCTTCATCGATTCTATAATTTTTAGATATCAAGTTGGAGGTAGCGTATTAGCTGCTAGATTAGCCGTAGATCATGGCTGGGCTATTAATGTCGGTGGTGGATTTCATCATTGCTCGAGGGGTAATGGTGGAGGATTTTGTCCTTATGCTGATATAACTTTACTTATTCACCGAGTGTTTGAGGATTTCGGTTACAAAATAAAGAGAGTCATGATTGTAGATTTAGATGCTCATCAGGTTAGTAACCTGTAATGCTTTGTGGTCATTTCATTTGCAATTTCAAACAGGATTTTTTTTCAAAATTAGGGCAATGGACATGAAAATGATTTTAGAGACGATGATAGAGTTTTCATAATGGATGCCTATAACGTTCAAATTTACCCAAACGATGTTGCTGCTAAAGAAGGGATTAATTGTGCCATTGAATTGAAATGTTTTACCGCAGATCGTGAATATTTGTCTTTAATAGAAAAGTTCGTATTCTACAGATAATGTCTGTTTATTCGTATAAAATTAAAAAACGCAGCAATAAATTTTATGTTTCAATTTAGATACTTTGAAAAATCCTTGAAAGAATTTGTTCCTGATTTCATAGTTTATAATGCAGGTACAGACATATTAGAGGGTGACCCTCTAGGAAAATTATCGATTACCGATCTCGTAAGATTTTTTATCATGTTGAAGTGAATAAAAAAATGATAAAAATAGAATTCATATATTGAAAAATAATAACATGTTTGCAGGGAATTATTCAAAGAGATAAATTAATTTTTTGGAAAGCTCGTGAACGTCAAATACCGATTGTAATGGTTACCAGCGGTGGATATAAGAAGTGTACTGCCAAAATTATTGCCGATTCAATACTCAATTTATTCAACTCCGGTGTAATTTACTGAAGTTTATTTCGTTGCTCTTATTAGCTAATTTGTTCATCTACTGCTCGTATTAAAGTAGTTATAATAATCTTCTGTTGGTATGTTTAATAAAGTTTCTTGATTTATTCTACGATTTTTAAATTGTTGTTCTTTGGCTAGTAACATGTTTTGCAATTGTCTTTGATACTCGGCGTCTCTGAAAAATATTCTGGTGGTTGAAATTTGTTATATTTTGTTAATAGCTTGATTACAATGCGTGAATTACCTATACGCTGAAAATTTCACTAGCTGTTCTTCTTCGATGGCTTTCAAACTACATTTGATTAGGTTTCTTTGCATAATTTCATCATCTCTGCGTAATAATTCTTCGAGTTGTTTTCTTTCTCTCACTTGTTCTTCTAATGCCTGTTTATCTACCTACAAGCAATTTTGTAATGATGAAATACAAAAAAAATCGTCATGTCATTTTTTAATTTCATATGCAAGTTTCTATCTTGAAAATTATAAATTTCTAATAAAAATAATTAAATCTATAACTTACACCAATAAGTCGTTGTTTATCATTAAAAATGCGTTTTTTTCTCTCCCTTTCCAAGATGCGCATTCTAGTCAATTTTTTATCGTAATCAAAAGGTATCATATTTCTAGATTTATATATATTTTTTACAAACTTTGATTTAAAATTTTTATTATAAGATTAGTGAACTGAGTTATTGGTATATTTAAAGACTGTGAAAATAATTGCTATGGCAACTTTGAAACAAATGCTGTGCTATTCGGCTCTTAAGAATTGCGCATTGATAAAAAGTTACATAGGATTTGGAAATACTGATTATATCTGATCAATAATTCCATATTAATAGGTATTTAAAAAAATAAAACTTTACGTATGTCCCTCGCCAATTTAATAATTCATTGTATGTTTTCCAAGTGAAGTTGGTTGTTTCTACAAAAAGAAAAAAATAGTGAATTAATTTTCAACTTCTTGCTTTATCATTTGATAAGGAATGCTCGTGTCAAAATTATCTTATAGTATCGTAACTTCATATAATTCATATAAACAATTACCTATTTCAAGATATCAGTTTATAGTTTATTGATAACTGGATGAAGTAAATTTTATTTAGGCTTACACTAATGATCGACTTATTAAATAAATAGATGTTCTTCGAAGTTCCTCGATTGAATCATTAGATTAGGAAAAATTGAAGAGTATTTTATAATGTCAATGGTGGTTTTGGTTAATATTCAACACGGAACTGAGTTTTCTTCATTGTATAGCTTCAGTAATACGCGTTTTATTTGGCGTATGCATATTTCATAAGCGAATCCTAAGTTTCAAAATAGGGACCCTTGCATGTAGGGGCTATTTTTTGAAACATGGAAAGCACATGATTGAAGTACCTACGAGCTGGTCTATCCGGTACAAGGGGGGGGTGGAAGGGTTACCCTATGCTCTCGGAAAATATGTAAATATGTTCGTATCATTATGAGATAAAATTTAAGAAGTTGAGTCGATTTTGTTTATCTTCATCTCCTTCTCTACGTAGTTGAATCATTTGAGTTGTAATCAAATGTGTACATATGTGCGTAACATGCTGACTTAATTAGTAACTAATTACCTACCATTTTTTTAATTGCTAGTAGAATAATGAGCGGGTAAAAATGATATCAGAATAATATGCCAAGAATTGTAATTTTATTTTCATTTCATGTATGTCATTTCAATAAGTGATTTTGTGAGAATAATTTTTGATATTTTTTTTTGAAAGAACTCGTCAATCGATTTTTTTAATATAATTATATTTTTCTGAAAGGATGTTGAACATTTGCTCATGATTACAAAACAAGTGAATAAGGACATACGAAATAGTGTTTATTATAACATTGAAATTTTAAATCAGTATGGAAGGGAGCTATTCTTCAGCATTCATTTAGAAAGAAATATATGACTATATGTATTGAAAAAAAAATCTATCGACTAGCTCAAAAAAAAATGATAATAAAAAAATGAAAAAATAAAAATGATTTTATAAGAAAAAAAAAATGATTTTCACTATGGAAAAAATAGCTACAAACGAATTATTATTTTTTTCATCCGTTGTTTATTCTAGTAATTATTTAAAAAGATATGGTAATTAGCTACTTAATAAGTGGAAATGTTACGCATATAGGTACCTACGTAATTATTTAATTAAAACTTTTAATTTAACCTCGTATTTTATCACGAATTGTTTACGTATGTAGGTAACACAATTAAATTATCGTAGCATAATTTTGCGATTATTAGTTAATTACTTTTTCAAATTTTTCGCTCAATTTAAGGGCAGGTCAGTATTTGCAAATTCCCGGTTTATTGTTTTTGCAGTTTCGTTTTTGTTGAATCACGTTGAGTAAAACAATAACATCCACAGTTACAGCGTGAAATCAATAATTACTATTTAACAGCTATATGCTCCTTGCAGATCAAATTTGAATATAAATTGTTGAAATTTAGCATATTTATAAATATTTAATGACCTAAACTCTCCCGTTTTGGGTAGGGATTAATATTAATGAATTATTTATGTTCATTGGATAACAACGTCTAACCATATTTTAATCCGCCAATGTGGCAACACTGTTAACAAGCTTGCAATTTCTGGTAATAACATCACACATGAAGATAACAAAAGTATTCAAACTTCAAAGAGAGGAGTTTGAGTGCTGGAAGTAGTTGTGTGACTTGATGTGTATCGTGTGTATTAATTTACGCATTATTAAATTAATCTTGTGAACGTTTTATTGCTTTATTTCGCGGTTTACATTTAATTGTGAATTGTTACATAACCTAAAAAAATTTCGTGAGTTTTTACCTATTCCTCTTTGCTAAAGTTATGCTAAAAAATTGCCTCCACTATCCATTATTTTTTTTTCTTCCATCAGCATCACTATTTCCATAATTTATTCTAAAAAAAAAAGTACGAAATTACATTCTCTATATTGGCACTATTTTCGACTCAGCTGATGGACAGAATTTTCAGCTGAAATTCTGAAGGTCAAGTTGCCACTAGGAAATTCGGTCATTCCGGCTTTTCCTGTTACTGTTCTGTTAGCTTTTTTTGAAATATTGTGTTAATGTAATTATATTATTTTGTATTTCGCTATTTTCTACTTATTCACGTGTTATGTTTGTTTATTAGAATTACTCCTTTCGAAAGCTCTACGTACGTGTGAACTAACAGTAGCTGAGTCCGTCGAATGAACTGAATGTGGTAGTGCGTCGCTTTTTGCATTATTGACTATTATGTGAACAACGTGTTAATAATGTCAACAGTGAAGAAATGCGTTAATCGAAAATTTTGTACGGTACCAGAAGACTATCCGTTTAAGAATGGAAAGTGTAGACCAACATCCGGGAAAGCGGCTGATTTTTCTAAATTAATAAAATACATAGACGACAATATCGTCGGTAGGAATGTCACGTTTTTAGGACCTTTTGGACGGCGTAAAGGTGAGCTCACGAATTATTTTTTCATTCGTTTGAAATTAGTCATAGACGAGGTAAAGGTGAATAACATGAAATGGAAGCCAATATTTTGGCAGGTAACTGTATTTGGATGGCAGACAGAGTGATGGATATATTTTTGTTTTTAACCAACGTATTTTTTCTTCGTAGTGCAAATAAGTCGTACTACTGTGTTATTTCTAACGTGATTTTTAAAATGTACTGACTATTTGAAAAAATAATTATTTCGTTCTCACAAGAATGATGATCGATTACCGTTGATTAAAGAACTGTTTCATGAGTACCGCTTCGTTAATTTAACATTTCTCAAACGCCTGACTCGGTGTCATAAATTTCCCGCCCGGAATTAATTATTAATGGCGTGTAATCGACAATTAATTTTTTATTTTCGTCAAATAATTATTAATTTCAAAATTTAAAGATATAATAAAAGACATGTATACTGGAGCCAGTACTGAAGTCCGAATGGCTCAGGGGTACATTAGCTGTATTCGCATTCATGGCTAGAAGGTTGATTGTTTTAGCCTTATCATTTTTGATTTTGACATGAAACCATTCATACATTTGGCAAATTGGCAAAAAAGATGGGGCGCTACGTTGTATATGAACTCCATGGAAGACGCTACTCTATGTTGGGATATGCTGACGACATAGTTTTCATCACAAAGGGGTTTGCAGGAATACAGTCCGTGCTAGCTGAAGTAGATAAAGTGGCCAACGCCGCAGAGCTGAGCTTCAACCCTCGCAAGTGTGCGAGTCTCCATGTGGACTGTAGGGAAGTCTCTTGTGTGGTCAACACTCATTTTGAGGTCAGCAGGGTCCCTGTGAGGGTACTCAGGGAAGGGCGAAGGGAATACGTATCTGTATCTGGATATTGCTGTAGGTTTTCTGGCAGATCAGGCACCAAGAAGGACCATTGCTGAGGCACTAGATTTAGTGGGCAAAGGTAGTGAGAGTTTGCTTGTGCTATGGCGAAAATTGAAGGCCATGTCCGCATTCATATTGTCAAAATTAGAATTTGTCATGAGAGGGACCCACATCGAGAACAGACAGGTTACTGCATTCAATGCTGTTATCAAGTGGGTGACCAAAGAGGCCTTAGGCGTACCCAAAAGGGCGAGAAACGAGGTAGTCTATGCGGGTCAGTTGCACGGCGAGCAGGTGTGCTCTCACTTAGTAATTTGGCCACAGGAAGAAGTGCTAATATTATGTAATCGCTATGGTGAGAAGCCCCCCTACAGGTGTTGCTCAATATATGTAAAGTTCAACATTAAGTATTATAATCGTGTGAGTCACCACAGGGAGGGGCTCAGGTTTATATTTATTTACATATTTAAATGCAAGCATGTTTAAATGAATATTCTCCAATTAAAGGTTTAAATCTGTTAAAAAAAAAAATTATAATCAAGGTTGTAGCGCGGAAGCTGAGGTAGGTTTTATCGACATTTTTAGTGGGACAAAATGTTATTTTTGGATGTTGTATAAGATCTCCTCCTGAGTATAGGAAATCATGTTGTTGTCACTGGTATTGGTCCCATCTAGGCGCGGAGTGAGGGATTGTAGAGTTGCCACTTTTTGATTGTTATTATCTCGGCTACCATTGGTCATAGATGAAAAATTTTCACACAAAAATAAATGGGTTTGGATTTACCGAAAATGAGGTGGCGAGCATTTTTCTCGTACGACCATGCTTTTTGAGTAATTAACGCGATAAAAAAGTGCTCTTGGCCTTAAAATGCAAATGGTTGTCAAAAATGTTGTCTTTCGAAGATATCTCACTTGTTGATGTTTTTATGGGGAAAATATCTTAGTTAAAAAATGAAGAGCACAAAATTTTACAACAATCAGGCGAAATCAATTTTTGATAGCCCCATTTGGATAAGTGCTCGAAAGGGATGCAATTTGATTTTTGGTGCATATTGGAGCGACTATCGGTCGTTAGTGAAAACTACTCATAATGCAATAATGATAATCGCATTTCCAGGAAATCGAGTAATATGCATTTTTCCACGCAGGTCTCGTACTTCTTGAATTATTGAGATGCCCTCAAACCCAAGATTTCAAATATTATAAAAATTGCTCTTTTTGAAAATATCTCATTTGTTAGCACTTCTACATAAAGAACACATCAGTTGAAAATGTAGAGCATTAAATTTTCAATAAATTGGGTAGTAGTTATTTCCCACTAGACCCTGAGGTGACGCTCAAGAGGGGTGTAGTTTAGTTCTTCACATATATCGCAGCTAGTATTGATCGTAGGTGAATAAGATTGATGTAATATTTAGACAATCGAATTTTCGACAGTTACAGTCATAATGATTTTTGTTTGTCCTAAAATGGTGAGAGGAGGGAGTGAGTAAAATTTTTTTTCATTGAAACGAAAAGTACGAGGTAGGTATCAAAATGAAGAGAGTTTAATTTCCAATAATTTGAGTTTATATCATTTTTAAATTGGTTCTTTGTTTCATTAAAGGGGGTAGGGGGTTAAATTATATTTTTTTGCGCTGTAAGTAGTGGAGTAATATGTTGAAACAGGCTGATCAGCTACTAACGATCTTAGGTCTATTAATACATTGTATGATTTATTCGGCGCATGTTATATATCCTCAAGCATTATTGCTGTACGTCACTGATCAATTGTATCGCAAATACTATCGGTACCTCGAACAAATAATTTGAAGTGTTTGAAAAACGCTGTATTTTGTCTTCAGATATTTTTATCGAATTTCAGCGCTGAAACTTCAAAGCAATTTATTATTTTACAACTCGTAGAATTTTTTCAACATTCGTCGTATTTACTCGTTAGGTAAAATAAACGACACGTGAGGATATAATTTTCCATCAATAGGCCTATGTAGAATAGTGGATGTAATTCTTGGAAGAATTGTTTGTATATAAATATCGCACCGAATGTCCAGCCGGTCTTGATACACGTGAGATATTCGCCAACGTAAGACTGTTTCGTACTACGTCGTAGAAATCCGCACATTCTTCGAGTTCGTGTTACAGCACCACGCGATACGTTGTGTCTATATGTACCGGGTAATTAGCATTTAATAAAGAAAAACTATACCGAATAGTAATTATTTTGTCAACTCTGCCAACAATCGTTGCACTTGAGAAGAATTCGCCCCGAATAATACCTAGAATTTTTCGACTGACCTAAATTCCTTACGTAAAGAATAATTTTTCAACTTAATGTACCGTTCATGTAACGTAATCAAAGGCGATGTGTTTCAAAAGCATTAGGATGATTCGATGATCGCGTGTTCGTACAGTTCTGTGTTTTTTAATAGATGCGTTCAAGGTTATAGTGGCGATTCAGTTTGATGTGTGGATTGTTTTGAAGCTGTCAGAAAGCTTATTGATTTGACGTGGGAATAAAGGTTCCATGCCCGAAGAATTTTTAATTGGGAGTTCTCGGAAGGTTTTTTTTTTTTCGTGGTTGCCAACCACATGTTTTACGATACCATTAGTCGTCAATGTCCGATTTAATTGGCTCCGAGGGGATTATTATGAATGAATATTGATGGTAGGAAATATTCGCGATAAGGTAATAGTTTTTAGAAGGCTGTCAAGCTAGGGTTTATTGTTTGAGAAGGCAGAGGAGGTATTCTGCAGTTTGAGCAAAAAATTGATGTATGTTTAATGTTTGCTTTTGATAGTAAAAAAATTGTAGCGATTTGTGTGTTAAAGAAAAATGCACTCATGTACTGTATGGACAATTTGCAAATTATGAAGCTCGAATAAGTTGTTACTTTTGAATTTAAAAATAGGCAACCCTCGTATATAAAATTATTTAGGAGGAATTCGCTACGAAAATAACAGGAGTTTCAGTGATTCTACAGAGAACCTAAGTGTTGAAGCCAAATTGAAAGAAATAATGTTAAATCAGAAAATATTCAAAAATGAAAAAATACTGAAAACAGAGTGGTCTAGAAATTTAAACTTTTTCAAAAAAATTTAAAAGGCCAAAGTATGTGTAAAAAGTTATCTGAGGCGACAAATGGGAATTGAAGGTGGTAGCTACCAAATATTATTTTTCTCCCAGATCCTGATTTTACTTTATCTAGTTCATCACACCCTTAACATCTTTGCTGCTTAAAAATAGCATTTTTATCAATGATTCAACGTTAATGATTTCTGTTCTATAGAATCGGATCAAAGTGTCTCTTTTTGGATATTTTGTCACAATTTTTCCTCATTTATAACTATTTATTATTAACTGGTAAAAGGAAAAACAGGATTGGGGGTGTGATCCTTTCCCATATCTACACTACTGGATACTTTTTTTTTAAGTCTCAAACCCCAAAAATTTTCAAATCTCAAAAATAAAAATATGTAAGAATAAATTTGTAATACCTAATTACGATGTACAAATTTTTCGTCGCAAATGACCATGGATGTCGAGCGACACAAAATAAAAGGATTTAAAAAAATTTGGAAAATCGAAAATTGAAAATGCTTAAAAATGAATAATCTTCAACTTGAACGGATAAATAACCTTATGAAATTTTTGAATTCTTTTGGCTTACTTAAATTGATAAAATCATTACAACCGTGCCTCTAGCCATAGCTGCTGTACACGACACGTAAAAAAAAACATACAATAAGTACTTATTTTCAAAAATGAAAAATTCTCCATAAATTGAAAAAGTTGAAACATTATAAATTGAAAATGTCCAAAAGTTTATTACAGGTTTGAAAAAAAAGTTGGAGATTGAAAAATTGTAAAAAAATGCCGAATACCTCGAAAAAGGAAAAAATCACGAACTTTCAAAAATTAATGAATGTTATACTCATATTATGTATTATTAAAGTATCAAACAATTTAAAAAATATTAATTATATGCATTTCTTGAAAATATTTTCCACATTTTAAGTAAGGATGTTCGGATGTTCACAAAAAAGTTTCATCAAATGTTTTAAAAATGAATTTTCTCTGGGTCCCCAGCACTCTTGACCTTGTGAATATCCAAAGAAACTAAAATATAACTGAAAATTGAAATTCTGAGGGAATGTGTCTTGTTGTCCTTGTCATAACAATTCGATTCAAATTGCTGTCCAGAGTTTCGTTGAATCACACAAGTATTTCAACAAATGATGAAAGGATAAAAGGTATGAAAAGATGATGAAAATTATTTTCTGTGATGTTAAAGATGAAAAAGTAATTTTAAATCAAATGAGACAAATTCATTTGATTTTTTCAATTTAAAAAAAAAAAAAGAAAAAAGAAAACGTGCCATTTACTGCAACAAATTTTAGCATGAGCATATTTTTGTCTTATTATGTATCAGTGGTAACGTTGGGTAATAGATCGTTTGATTGTTGGGGGAGAGGAGGGGGAGGCGAGGAGGAGCATGAATTATCTTATTTCAAAAAGCGACGAATTTCTATTTTTAAAATATGTATTCTCGTGTTATGAGATATTCTACTTTTTTTTTACTGACATAGTAGCAAAACTTGGTAATATTGTTGGTTAAATATTTTTGAGTGGAGAAGTGTTGGTTCGTTGCTTTTAAAAATTTTTAGAAAAAATGAGGAATTTCGATTTCACAAAATTATTGCATGTCCTGATATTATAAAAGACTGTATTTTTTAGCGTTTTTTTTTCTGATTATGTTATCAATTTTTGGCCATGTGTTCAATTTTTAAATATTTATAAATGTTTGGATTCATTTTTCATTTTTGTACATTTTTATTTTTCAGACATAATTTCCACTTTGAATTTTTTTTTTCTAAACATATTGCAAATTTTTAAACGTTTTCCATTTTTTTTTTTTTTGAAAAATTTTATCACATTATTTCTTGATGTTTTTTTTTTAAATTTTTTACGAAAGAAAAATCAGAATCTCCGAAATCTTCTTAGTCTATTTAGAAAATCCCACCGAAAGGCAACTAGTCCTTCAAGCCTAGTCTGTTTAGAGTAGTCCAAAAATTCTAAAAGAATATTATTCGAAAGGGCTCCCTTCGAGTATTCCAGATTGCCTACGCATCGTTTAATATCTCTATTTTGTCACATTAAAACGATAGATTAAAAACCTTGCATAACATTTCGATTTCACAGACCGATAAACAAGTAAAGAATTCCCGCCAGATCGCGTAATTACGAAACACATTAAACAAAAACATCCGCCGAGTCGAATATCGCATTTAAACTCGGCTCTCGGAATTAATTACACGCCCAAATAGCGAAGAGTTCTGCCTCTACGTTGCATTTTATCAATCGGCGAATATCGTTGTAAATAAACGTACAGTTCGAAACGCGTTCGCCCATACCGACGATCAGCTTAAAATTCCATTTTCTTCTACGTACATTAAATTGGCGAAAATTTTTTTGGCATCTCGAGACTCGTTATTATAATGCGCCTATTGCGTGGATACGTCACAACTCGTTAGACAAAAAGGACTTTTTTCTGGTCGACGATGCGGGTTATAAATTATTCGCGATTTTAAACAAGCTGGCTTAAAATTCGCGCCTCCGTGTATCCCACGCGATAGACTCGAAATGAAAATTAATGAGTCGAAAAACAACGACGACGAATCGTGTCTCGTGAACGTTCGGAAAATCTCGATCGAATTGATGAAATTAAGTCACCGAAGGTAGCTAAATTGGAGATAAATACGTAAATTCGGGGGCTCCCGTGAGGCCCTTATTGTTGAAATTATTCACTAACGCACCAGCAGGTTACCGAGAGAGAAGGCGAAAAAGGAAATTTGGACGAAATCCAATAAAAGTAAAAATTCTCGACGCAACTATGTGTTTATCTTTCTTAACACGCATTATCCAAGGATTTATCGAAGTACGTAGAGGCCGTTAATCCGTCACTGTCTCGAACGATATGTACTCTCAGCTTGTGTCTGTGACTGAGAATCGAAAAGTCCCATTTTTCGGTACGCTCTCTGCAACAAGTGTCCCAAATGATACAGTCTCCACTCGAATCCCGCCTCAAGTTCGTTAGCTCCTAAGCTTTTGATCCCTTCGAGCCCCTGTTGTCAATTCGGCACCCATCTCGAACCATTATATCGTATTACCTTGAAATGAAATCCGATTCGATTGGCATTACTTGAGGTCTTTAAATTATTCATCGCTCGTCCACAAGGACGGAATACCGAATTGGCCACGTGCCACGACGATCCTTTTCAACGGAGGCGTGGAAACGTCGAAATAAGTATTTTTGATTTTTATACAGTTATGTAATAGGTAAATGCACCTGATTGATATGCGTCCCTTGAAATAACGTGAACACGTGGTTTTGACACGTAAATTAGTTCGTCGTCGGTAGTAACGGTGAATTATTTACGCGCGAAGAAAGCAATACGATTAAGGTATTCGCTGAACGTTGCGTAGGAACATGTGATGTGGTCAGTAAGCGTGATTAGGGGGTTTAGTTTACCATCGTGCTTACCTTTGCACCTTACATCGGTTGTTGGGAAAACATATTTTGTTTCTATATATAAATCCATCGATATTTTTCCATTGTGAAATTCTGTGAATAAAACGTTATTGAATGGAGAACGGGCGTATTTCATGTGAGACTAACCAAATATTGGAGGGGGTATTAACTTCTTTTCTTTGTTTGTTACTGTTGTATTGAATATAAAATTTTCCTGGAAGCGGGAGGGCTTAAGTTTTTGTAAAGCGTCTCAAATCCCGAGCTCTCTGTGGTAACGGGCGTGATGGAGAATCCTCGGAGTGGTGTGAATCGAATTCATTGTTCACCGAAAGTTGAGAGTTTTTTGCAAATATTTTGGAAATGAAAGTTTCTAAAGAAAAAATGTGTAGGAACAAAATTGCAAAAAAATTAATTCTCTATAACTTTGCTTCTACATATTTTTCATGAAAGTTCGGCGAAAGTTGAAGTTTTAAACTTTGAAGCTTTTTCAGTTTTTCGTAAATATCTCGGAAAAGAAGATTCGTAAAAAAGAAATGTATAAGAACAAAATTTCAGAAAATTCAATTCTCAACTTTGCTTCTATCCATTTTTCATGAAAGTTCACAGAAAGTTGAGCTTTTGAACTTCGAAGATTTTTTATTTTTTTCTAAATATCTTGGAAATGAATGTTTTTGAGAAAAAAATGTGTAGGAACGAAGTTGTAGAAAATTTCATTCTCTATAACTTTGATTTTATCCATTTTTCATGAACGTTCGGCAAAAGTTAAGGTTTTAAACTTGGAAGCTTTTTTAGTTTTTTTTTTTTTTTTTTTTTTTTTTTTTTTAATATAGGTATAATTATATATTTTGAGAACGAAGCATCGGAGAGAAAAATAAATACCAATTAGTTCGTTGTAAATTTAAAGCTCTACAACTTTGGTTCTCATACAGTTTTCAAAAAAGCTCATGGTTTTCTGGAAAAATTAACTTACGTGAAGAGTCCAATGATTGGTATGTTCTGTTCTCTAAAAGCTCGATGTTTTCATTTTCCAGTGATAACTCGAGTAGAACATGAAATGATTCCAAATTTAGGAGATAGGTATATATGGTATGAAGGATAAGAGTCTTATTGTTTTTGATATCGTTTCTTTCACTAAAAGTTGAGCTTTCGAACTTAGAAGATTTTTTAATTTTTTGCAAATATCTTGGGAATGAAGGGTCGTGAAGAAAAAATGTATAGAACAAAATTGTAGGAAATTGTATTCTCTATAACTTAGGTTCTTATATATCTTCCATAAAAATTCATGGAAAGTTGAGCTTTTGAACTTGGAATTTATTTTTATTGCTTTGTTATCACTTCTGCATACACATCAGGCAACATCAGGTTATTGTTCAAGGTTATGGTGAAGTCTACTATTTACGTATAGTTCTTCCTAGTTAGTAGTTTTTTTTATGGTTATAATTTTTAGGCTACCACAGCCACAGCTCCTTCAGTTTTGAACATAGGCAATTTGTGCTAAGGGCCTTTTTTGTTACACTTGAGGAAAATTAAAGGGTGAAAAAAATGTTTTTTTTTTTTTTTTTTTTTTTTTTGAAGATCCGGTTTAGGCGCTTGGTATAGTTGCAAAATGACCTCAAAAGTATGCCGAAAATTTTTTAGCTCCTTAAGGTAATATTATCATTCCCTTCATCATTGGGTAAAATTTTGAAAATTTATTATACTGGAATAAATTATCAAAAAAATTAATTTTGGAGTGTATGAAAATTTTTTTTGTGACTGATTTTAAGGGTCACATTTCATTAATTAATTAATTGATTAATAATTACTGTTGGAACGCTATGTAGAATAGAATAAATACATGGAAATCAGAGCTGAAATTTTCATATATGGCAAAACTAGATGCTTGAACAGTGATTTCTATGTATTGGTCATATTTCGTTTTGTGAACTTCAGAGAAATAATTATTTGCCTATTTTTTTCAATATTTAGGCCTTCTGATAAGGATGATAGGAATGGATTTTTTTGGGGGTGAGGGGTGGCGGAATTACTCTATAACTTCTGAAAATCTTTTAAAATGCGTTAAAAAGTTTAAAAATGGCATGAAAATTATGATGAATTTTCATTTTGCAAACTTGTCTAATACTTTAACATAAAACGGCGCGTACAAAAAAAAAATGGATGAAATTTAAGCATGTTATCAACAGTTTACGGGCTGTATTGCTTGATTTCATCAATAATATTTCCAGTGTTCGAATAAATGAATAATGATGGAATTTGAAATTTTATATAGCTGTTGTGTCCCCAGCAAGTTGAAAAAAATAAAGAAAAAATACGAAAATTTTTCTGTTAGGTGATATAATTATACTATTTCTCTTGAGTTCCTAATGTTCGAAATTTATAATTTTTTTATTTATTTAAGAAATAAGAAGTTAAGTTTGAAAAAAAAATTGGGGGAAAAATATATACCTATCAGTTATTTTTTTTTTGTCAACTCCATTTATTGCAACTAAAATTAAAAATCTATAAAATGTAAAACATGAGTTTTTGAAGAAATTGATTCAATATGTGTCCATCTCCAGCCTAGTATGTATAACATTTGCAAAATATGTGCATTTTGAAATTTGGTTTGTGTCATCAGAGTGATAGGAGAAGTTTATGATTTGTTATTGACTCCATTGATACAGAATCAATGCGTGCAGATGCATAAGTTTGCCAGCTGCAGTAATAACTTGAACATTTTACTCATTTTACTGTTTTTTTTATTCAGTTTCGCTTGTGGTGGTGGGAGATGGCCTAACTGATGTGGGTTGGCAATATGTTTCGATTAACCTAAAGGAGCGCCAAACCGACACTATCTACGTCTTAAACAATCTGTATGAAAATTATTGTTGCTGAATCTTCTCGATATACGTAAGATTATAGGGTGTCTAATGATCGAGCAAGTCATGCAAGTCATGCAGAAGTTATGCAAAGTCAAGCAATTGACTCGAAGGTCAAGTATTTAAAAAAAATCCATCTCCCTTATGAAATAAAAAAATATAAAATGAAGAATAAAAAATGCAAATTTCTTAGCTAAAAGCCTTCCGGTTATTGCAGAGTCGAAACGAAAACTCTGACTTGGTGCAATAAGTAAAGAACTAACATACCTTACCTATGGAATCCTCATGATGCAAGATTTTCATTCTTATTTTGGTATTTTCTTGATCGGTGGGGGGCGGGCGTTGATCCTTAAAATAGTCAAGAAAGTCATGCAAAAGGTGATACAAAGTGAAGCAGTTTGCTAGATTTGGTCAGGCTCCCTTAATTATACGCGTTAACAAATACAATTTTGGGCTCGTGTAAATCCTGTTTTCTCCTTCGCGTCTCACAGTAGAAAGCATCAAAGTAGTAAGAAGTTTTCTTCCATGTATATCTTCATTTCTGCCGTAGTGATTCATCCTTCCTAAAATCAGCAGTATACGAACGTAAGAACCAATAGCGATACATACGTGTATGTTTAACTCTCATCATATCGTTATCATCGTGCTCCATATCGTTACGATGATAAGCGAAGTTTCAAAACAAGGCGCCTTAATTAACGCTGTAGACGAGCGATGACCATTACTCTATATAAATGCCCTCGCCCTCGCATCTGTTCCCGTCAACGGTAACTGGTACTCAGTGCATAAGAAAAATTACGCATTATTCGGGTTATACAAGTGTATTAAAATTTCCACTTTAATATAAATGTCAGCTCGTCGGTGTGTGGCATCGGTTACCATCTTAATAAATAACGAAAATGTGAGGAAATTTTCGCGTAGGAATTTTTGTCAAGTTCAAAAGAACCGCTTGAAGCGAATGAAAGCTGAAAAACATTATTGGGAAATATTTACCCGTTTATTGTTATGAGAGGGCGATCGTTGATAATGATATTTTACGAAGCTCCGATTATGTTTACCGCCACTCGGTACGTAAATGCGCCATCGTATAGGTATTGTCTACACGTAAACGTTTAAGGTGAGACAATAACTCGGTGTATTTTTCACTATACTAGTGTACATAGGGTTTTTAATGGCTCGGTGTGATAATGACATTGAATAAGCTCGAACACAACAAGGCTACGTAAAACGGAATACTTGTCGCAGTCGTAGGTGATTTGAGCTATACGCCGAAACCGGGTCACTACTTTTAATGTTGTGTTTACCAACGCCTTATCAATGGACGTGTCTGTTATCAGAAAGTATGAATAATACGATATGCGAAAATACTCGCGTACAAATGTTATCAAGGGCTGTAAAATTTCTCGAAAATCTACGTAGAATTCCCTCCCTCGTCGCATCAGTCTTAATCGATTTATATCTGTAACGATAATAACAACGATATAGTAGGCGTAATGTAGTTGCGAAAATTCACCAACACGGTCGGATAATAAATTCGCTGTCGGGCTTATCCGTAAATAAATCCTTCGGTGCTTTCTTCGTCCGTTGATAATCAACTTTGATTTATAATCGAAGTACGATGTGTTAAAATCAAGGACACGTGCGAACACTTTCAATCACATACGCAGAATGGCGCGCTTTAATTAAAAATGTCCGTAGAATTTTACATAATTAGTGCTCGGGTCCGCGGGTGCTTGATGAGTTCTTTATATGTGGGTTTTTTTCACGTCGGATGTTTGATTAAGTTTATTTGTTGTTGGAAAGAATGATTCGATTTGTTGGAGCTCTTTCTTTTGTGAAAATGAATTGAAATTTCGATTTTTTTTTTTTCGTTATATTTTTATTTAGGAAGTCTGAGCACAAAAAGAGCAGTTGTGGGAGTTAATTTTACAGGGATTTTTCACGAATGTACATGCTGAAAATTCATATTATTTGGTGGAGAACACAGCCCTCGTGGTGAGGAAGAGTGAATCAGTCTAGAAAAAGGTTTTTCGCTCATTTTCTTCGAGGATTCACTCTATGGTGGAAAATAATTCAATTGAAATTTATTCTGCTCTGAACTCTTCTACCAGTTTTGTATGAAATAAGATATGGAAAATTCACGAAATTTCCTGCAGTAATTCCCCCTCCAGAAAAATGGTTTTTGCTTCAACTCCCCTCCAGATACACTTGGGAAGAAAATCAGATTAAGTAAGTCACTTGGGCTTATTTTATCATATGACATCACAATAAGAAGTTTTTAACCTTTCGTGTACACCAACACATTTTCAGATCGATAACCCCTCCTTCTCCCCTCCAACATAATGTATGGAGGTGAATTAAGGATATGTGTACTTCTCATCCACACTAATCACGTGAGTTCATATTAATTACATTTTTACTAATTTGAGGCTTCCCAAGTTCTACTCAAATTTTGATAATCCGCCATTTTGGATCCATTTTGATGCAAATTCAAGATGTCATATTCTGGTCACCAACAACCAACCCCGCACACAAAGACTGAACTTTGTAGATTTATTTGGTGAGAATATATGGAAGATTCCAGAAATTTCTCTATTCAAAACATCCTCAAAAAGCCGTTCTTTGCTCCAACTCCCCTCCAAATAACTTGGGAAATTTAAATTAGAATAGGTTAGTCACTTGAGCTGATTTTATCATATGAAACCACAATAAAAAAATTTCAACCTTACGTATAACCGCCAACACATTTTGAGTTCGATAACCCCTCCTTCTCCCTTCCAACATTTTTGATAAATTTTGACCTTAACTCAAGAGTTCATATTCTGGTCACCAACTAACCTTACATACAAAGTTTGACCTTTCTAGATTGATTTGGTGAGTATATATGGAAGATTCCAGAAATTTCATAACTTAAAACTTCCTCAAAAAGCCGTTATTTGCTCTTTCTCCCCTCAAAATACACTTAGGAAGCTGAAATTCGAATATGTCGGTGTCCGTGACTCACTATTTCATGTGAGGTTAAAAACGAAAATTTTGAGCCATTTGCCCTTCCTCCAGCGTTCCTCAAAATTTAAGTGATCCGCCATTTTGAGATTTATTGAAAAATCCAAAGAAGTAGTTTTTTGTATTTTTAAGACGAGTCTTTCACCAAATTTTGAGCGGATTTATGAATACCTGTCAGCGCTAAACGTAGGAGGAAAAAAAATATTTTACCTAATTATACTGAAAACTTGGACTTTGCTGAATGATTACAAATGGTGTAAAACTCGAAGATTTGAAGACCGCACCCTCCCCCCCCGATCTCCCTTCTTAAATGAGGTGGGCTGTAATATTTAACTTGAAAACTCAGTTGAAATACTCATAAACATTGATTTACTTATCAAGAAATATTTTTTTGAAAATAAGTCTTTGGTGATGCCTCTAAAAGTTCATGATATGAAATTAATGAGAGAAAGAATAATCTAAAATTTTTTCGTTATAGTCATAATTATAATTTTAGGATTTAACGAGTCCGACTTGGAACCAAAATTACATTTTGTACCCAAGCTCGAAATACGTGTTTTTCAACATTCAATACATTTATTTTTTTGACTCTGACCCAACTGATTCGATCTTTGATTTCACGTACTCGCTGGAGAACTTTTATGACACGATTAAAAATCATATAAATTCAAGAATTGTGGAAAATTATTTTCTAGCATCTCAAGGTGTCCGTTGGTGGAGTGAGGGGGAGTTGTGGGAATTGCTTGTATTTCAAATTTTAATTTTAGAACATATAAATTCTATAGATTGATATTACATCCAGCAGTGAAGTGTAAATTTAATTTTCGAAAAATCAAAAATTTGATGCGATACAACTAGAGTAATATATATCTTCGATTAGAATTTTTCCATTCGAAATCTTAGAGTTGGACTTGTGAAGGTTCCCTTGTGAGCTGAGAAGATAGGATGATAAAACTGTTTTTTGGTATGCTTATTAGGGTACGTCGAATTTCCGTTTTTTCGAAAAATAAAGGAGTTAGTCGCAGTAGTTACTAATGGGACAAACCTTCTCCAGTGAAAGTACCTCTGGTCAGAGTTTGCAGTGTATGGCACAATTAAAAAAAAAATTCAGCTTTCTAATTTAAACTTTTAGACCTCACCGGCAAAAATGACGTCAAATTTGTAACAATTTTTAAATTTTGAAAAAAAAATGTTCGAGCAATGGAAAATTTTTCTGAAAATTTATCCATCAATTTATTAATTTAAAAATTTTTTTTTTTTTAATATGAAAGATCTGAACTATTTTTAAATTTTCTTCAAAAAGCGCTAATTTTGGTTGATAATTTATATTTATTGGTCTTGTGCACAATATGGGCTTAATTTAGGCTCTTTTGGACTCAAGAGGCAAAATATGTTCGATTTTTGTTCCACTGGGGTTCCTCAAATCCGAGTTTTTTGATGTTGATACATCTATACGAAATTATTTCAAAACAAGAATGTGATGTTTCGGGCAAGCTTTGTGAGGTAGAAACAAGTAAACGTATTTCGCATCTTGAGATCGAATAGCTTAAATTTAGTTTATACTGTGCACACGACGAAATAACCGAAATTGGTGCTTTTTGATGAATAATTAATGAACCTTATTACATCCTCCGAATTCAAAAACAAAAAATTAATGGCTTAAATTTTTTTCATTCTTTGGACAGCAATTTAAAAGGTAGAAAAATTTTTAATTTCCCGTAAATTCTAAAACTTTGACTTCATTTTGGGAATCTAAAAATTTAATTAGGTCACTGAAATTTTTATGATATGCCTTTGAAGTCATTTAGTAGCTGTGATGAACCGAAATTCGGCCCACCCTTGTGCTTACTCTTCCCGCACCATGTGGGCTGCGCTACAAACGGATCAATTGTGACTTTAATTATATAATTTGTCACGCTATTCTCTGAACATTCATGAAAGAAATAATTTAAAATAATTTTTCAAAAAAACTTAAAATAATTGAGCTGTGTGTCGTAGTTGAAAAATGAAAAATAATTGGTATTCTTGCGTTTTTTTTTTTTTTTTTTGGAACAAGAATAGATTTTTCTCTCGTCTTTAAAATATGCATAGAATAACTCGTTGACCTATATTCAGCTAGCGGGAAGCCTTAGTCGCAGTATTCGAACGAATCGTCGAATTTTCATAATAGCACGAAAATTTCACAGCTTGGAAATTTTGGTCGTAACGGAAGTTTCCTCGCTCGTCAACACACCGTGTACCGTATTCTTAATGAGTCATTAATTAATATTTCATGTTTACGTAGGTCGCGGTCGTGTGACGTTTTGATCACTAGTAGGGGAAAAGGACTGTGCTCGTATCGAGCCTCGTATAACCTAAAACCCTATTTTTATAAATCATATACGAAATTTCACTCCACTCATCCTAGCACGCAATACCCTATAGCTCGTATCGTGCGTGCTTATCGCACGAAGTGAAACGCATAACGTGTACCCCTCAAAAATACGACTTTGTTTACGGAAAAGTCGACACTCGGTTAGTGGGTCAGAGTAACGGCGTAGGGTGCTTTTAAAGGTCGCAATTTCCAAAATGTTGTTTACCACAGGAGTCGTCCGAAATGCTGCGCAGTACTGTCGCCAGAGTAACCATATTAAAAAGGCAACTGCGTATCAGCGTTTACGTTTATATAATATACTCTAAAGATAGCATGGGGGGGGGGTTATCCACTCCCGAATTCGCTTATGCATATTTACACCTCGTTATACAAGGATTTGGGTAAAACGAAAGGAAAGGAAGGTGAAAACGGAAGATACATCTATTACGATCTTCCCCGAGTATTCATCTTTACGAGCCTTCTGTCGCGGATCGATTGAAGGGTTATTTTGGTCGGCGCGCATTTTCTCGCATTTTGCGTAGTTTTTGAAACGTCGCCGTTGTTCCTTGTTCCGCGATGAAATGTATGGTGACCTTGAAATACGACGGGAGTTTTATGGTTATGGTCTGGAGACTGTTATGGGTTTTATGAGATTGAGAAGTTTTTACTTATTGGTGGTTTTTATTATTTTTATTTTCATTTCGAAGCGTAATTATAATGAGTGATAAGCCCGGTAAACATGTTTAGTGTTTATTGTGGCTTGTGCCGCGCAAATTGGTTTCAGCTTCGAATGTTTTTTCTCTCGGGAGATTTTTACGGGCTGTAATTTTTGCTACTTATGTGTACCCTGGTCGTAAATTTGTGTTAAATTACGGTTTTTTTTCCGAGGCATTATCGACGAATTTTTTCTAAGGTGGAATGAAGGTGTTCTTTTAGCCATAGCTACGTAGTATTTTTTTCGAAAAATATATGTAGGACTTACGCAATACGAGTGTGTATAAAAAATTTGAAAGAAAAGTGAAAATAAACATTAACTCAGTTTTTCAGTTGAGTACGTTTTAATTTTGCAAATAAATTTATTATTATAAAAATTCAATATAGACAAGTTTTATTTCATGGTAATTCAATTTAATAATGGGCAGGGCTGGTTTAGCATTTTTTTTTTATTTTCAATAATAATTTTGCACTTCTTCAAAAAGTGGTGTTCTTATATCAAAAAATTTTTTAAAAATATAATTACTATCTAATTGTTTCCATCAATTACGTATAGTCTTCGTAAGCAAAAGCATAAATAAATAAATAAATAAATAAATATTTGAACTATGTACTCATAAGCACGCTTTTCATGATATTATACCAAAAAAATTTTTTTTTTAATTATTATACTTGCCGTGTACTGCCACTTGGGCCAGAGGCAAGGGAGAAGAGGGAGATTAGATTGTAGAGAATAGGTTAGTAGCTATCAGGGAGGATAAGAAGTTTTAAAGTCAGAAGAGAGAATTTCGGTAAGAGAAGAGGAGCGAAAGAATAATTTTTTGATTCTCTGTAATATGGTTAATATTTTTAAAGAAATGTAAAGGTAACGTGGAGAAGGGAGGGGGAAGGGGTACGAGATGGACTACAAAATTTTTGTGTCACCAGCGGTAAAATAGGTAAAACCATCTCTGATGATGACAATTTAAGTTTTATCAAGGTGGTCCTTACGTAAATTATTGGCATATTTACTAGTGTAAAGTGCCCTTATCAAGGTGGTCCTTACGTAAATTATTGACATATTTACTAGTGTAAAGTGCCCTTATCATTTTTCAGGTAGAAAAATTTTGAAAATATTAACATAGAAAAAAAATAAAAATTTATATTACTTTTTTTTTAAATTATTTACACTGGCGTCTGTAATTTCCAAGACTATCGCGCCAGTTTCTCTTTAGATTTGTCTAAATAGTTTTGCTGTCTTCAGGAAAGTGAGGATACTATCTAAGTGGTGGGGGTCATGCGTATTTAAGATTAGATATTTTCAAAGGTGTCGAAATGGTTCTCAACGGAGTAAAAGGTGTGTTGGCACTGTAAACATATTAGTCCAGTATAAATTGGAATTTAGAATAGGAAAATTCTCATGGAAGTAATATTTGATCCTTTTCGTCTTCAACATACTCAAATACCCCAAAAATCGAAGTGGACCAGAATCTCCTTAGAAGAAAGGATTTAACCCTCCGAAAAATCGTTTTAAGCGTTTATCTCCGTAATTAATCAGTTTACTTGAGAAAAATTCCATTAAAAAATTATTCTACGTTTCGTTTCCTGAAAAAAAGGTAATATTGTTTTTCTGATAAAGTGCTCCTAAAATCCCCAAAACGACTCGTAAATTTTGATATTGAGGGATTTCAAAATTTTTCAGTAGTGTCATTTTCAAGCCATGAGGTAACTTTTTGGGACCTCGGATTATCAGTTTTTGAGGGAAAAAAGCAAATTTTTAGTGCACCCTATTGTACATGCTATTATACTTTGGTAACATGGCTTGTAAATTCGTTTTTCGAATGATTTCATTTATCCTAGTTAACAAATTTAGCTTTTCAAGTTCAACAAAATTACGAAATTTTGATATTATGTATCAACATTTTTCAAACAAACAATTCGTCGATTCAGAATCTAATATTGCATTTTCTTCGCATAATGAACAAATTTTTAATGTTTTCATCTGAATCTGAAAAGATCAGTTTCTATTTGCAGCCAAAGTTGAACCGTGGTCTACACGTTGCAAGTATCTATAGATTTCCCTAATGGTATTTTTAATACAGAAAGAATTCGATAAGCGTGGGAATAATTAACAGTAGACAGATGATTCTGCTTGTAAATTTTTCTTTAAGGAATTTATGAAGAGCATCATATTGCTGTAGTACTTTCGAAACATATACAGTAGTTTATATAAACACCTCATCGTAAAATTTTATGAGAATTTATACTTTGAGGAATTCTTGGATATTTTCAAATGTAATATTACATTTGGCACGGTATCTACTAAAAAAGTAAACATCTTTCAAAATTTCAATAATTGTAGGTGCATTGGGTTAGGAATTCTATATTATAGTGTCACAGAATCGAGTCAATGATACAATTTTTTTTATTAGTCAAGACATCGAAGAAGTTGTATTTATTATCTGTACAGAATCTTAGAGTCAATCATACGATTTTTTATTGGTCAAGGTACCGAAAAAAAAAAAAAAAAAAAACGAAATGGAAAATCAATAATGGAGTCCAAGTCGATAAAAAAAAAATCATTTGTTTTAAAAACGGTAAGCAGCCATGCCACATTTACTGGAGCTGAGTTTTTAATTTGGGCGGGGTGAGGGAGGGGGTTGTTAACACTTACAGACAAGATGATCTGTTCGCATCCACACTCAGTGTCGAGGAAGGAAATACATTTGAAAAGGAGATATGGACGTTTCAAGAATCTCTTCACGTGACCCAGTAGCGAAGCAAACCCCCCTTCCCCTAATCGCTTCTAAAACAACCTATATAGTTGGATTTTGGATATGAGTACTTTTTACCTGTAAAAATTACCTATTATTTTAAACATTCTCTTCCTACACCCACCCTGCTATCTACTAAACAGCTTTATGGTAAAAATCTCTTCCCTATCCCCATCTTCTCCTCAATCTGCCCAAGCAGGGAAGCATGAATCAGTCATGCTACATAGATCCGCGGACATTTACATCCTCCCCCTTTTAGATTATGTATGGCGGGCGGAGTGAGGGATGGATGTAAGATTTGATTTGAAAAAAATCGGATTTTTTTGGCATATAATGTCATATTTTGTTGTTCTAAGATAAAACACAAAGTAATTCGTCAACATCCAAATTTTTTTTTCAGGTTACTGTAAAATTGCAATATTTCACTCATTTAAAAAAAATGATCAATAAATAAACAATCCGTAGTTGTCCTAAAAAATAAAAATCTAGCACATGTCTTTTGAGTCCAAGAGGACAGAAATCAAGTTTATGGTAAATGCTAATGATAAATTACTTATTCATTAGTTTTCATACAAATATGCGAGATATTTAAAATTATCAGTAAATTAAAAAAAAAAAAAATGCAGATATCACCGAAATACAAAAAAAAAAAAAGATGGTCCTTCAACATTTTTTTTTTCCTTCTCTGAAGTATAAAATATTTTAGATTGTTAAAAATTGAAAATTTTTGAAATTAAAAAAAAAGTTATTGACCTAGAGAGCTAAACCTTCACGTTCGTACTGTAGGGTAGGGGTAGTTATGAAACTTTTTTTTAATCTGTACACCTTCAGTTTTTGAAATAACAAAAGCAAATCTACTTCTGTTGTACTACGCTTGAAAAAAAAATTCAAAAATTAATTTTTGTAGTGTATCTAATCTACATCGAACTCACAAAAAGTAACAGCGTAATAAAATAATGTAATCATACTTATTTTGAATTTTCTATAAAAATTATCTTTACTTTTTTTTTGTATTATGTTACGAGAAGGTATAGAAAAATTTGTTTAAAATCCTTCATTATCAAAAATTGAACATGCGCTATCTCATTTTATTTTTTGTTTATGGAAAATGTCGAGTGAATTTTTTCTGGCTATTCAGCTGACTTTCAAGCTAGAAGTAAACTGAAAATTAGTTAGTGAGAAAATATGAAAATCATTTCCAAGAATGTATCACAAAAAAAATAATAAATAATAATAATAATAATAAAATGTTTTAAAACTTTGACACATTTACTAATTACTAATTTTTTTCAAAAAAATGAAATCTCTCCCCTAAGGTTCTAAATTTTCTGAAAATTTAAATTTAAAAAAATTTGGTAAGTAGTTCGATTTTTCACGCAAGATAATCAGTTAATCATATTGTACCTTTGAAGGGAGAGAAAAAAATCGCTGAATTTTTCTTCAACATCAAGAAGTTTGAAATTTCTGAACTGAAAAACATTCTATTTTAATATTTCATTTTTTTTGTTGATGAGTGTAGTACACTATACAGCATGAATAATTTATAAATAAAATGGATGTACCAGTCATGTTTTCAGTTTTTTAAGACTCGAGAACAATTTTATTTTCAAGCGATTCCCAAGGTTTCATATTATATCTTTAAAAGGTCATAAATTATGTTTATCATTTACTGCTCAGTTTCAACGTTAAATATATGAGTAATATTTTAAGAACTTCTGCAAAATAGAAATTAAGAGTAACTGGTCTGTTTTTAGCAAAAATCAAACCGTTGATATTTATTTCACCCTCGAATTACCGATTTATTAACAATTTCTCAAAATCAAAATACTCGTGATTTTTTGAAAAAAAAAAAAAGTTTTACACTCATTGAACGAGGTAAAAATATCGATTGAAGTTTTTTTTTTTATTGAACAATTAAATACGACCCTTGAACGCAAATAAATCAAATTGCTCAAGATTAATTTTTTTCTCAATTTTAAATTTTAGAAACTTCAAATCAATTTTGGGTTTTTGGCAATGGCTTCTCGTAAGTTTGGGAACTGAATATTTTCGATGTTTTTTTCGAGGTCATTCGATAATTACTGCTCGTCACCCATTCACTCTCCAAAACACACGCAGAAGAAAAGAAGCCCATCGTCGAACTACCCACGTTTACACATGTACAATTTCACCATCTATCAAAAGCGCAGTTATTGCCTAAATTTTTTATTTAAATGTTTAGAAAAACAAAAGCAGGGTGAGGGTAATTATTACGCGAGGACATCTTGTAAATGTTTCACACTCTCGATTTCGACGGCAGAAACGTGCTTAAAAATATCCGCAATTTGTAACCACGATCACGTCCCGCTCGAACCAGGATTTGCCGCGTCTCGTCCAACGCAGGCGACCAAAACACCGCTTGAATTTACGACGAATAATCCGCGCTGGATTTAACGAATTGGCGATTTTACAGTAAAAATTACATGTCCGTAAGGCGCCATTTTAACACAAGCACGCGGAACTGAATTGGCTTGCTGACAATTTTCGTTACTTGCGAACCCGTACCTTTTTTTATTCACGTATCACCGAATGACCATCCGATAACGTGTAACCTTTGGCGGCTTCGATTTACGATACTAGGCTTAAATTAAATCGCTTCGATACTCGACCTCGTATCTTAATTGCCCACAACATCGAAAATCGTGTCGATACAGTCCACGCGATATATTAATAAAACGATGACTAGCCGGATGAATATTTTTGCCAAAATTGCCGCAATTTTTCTCACTTTCGCCATGCCAAGAGTGAAATAATTTTCATCTATGCGTCGGATACGCTGTGTTTTGTAAATCGTTCAACTTAATTATAACACGGTCCTTATGAACTGTGACCGCGCTTCGAGCGTATGGTCTGGTATAATGACCATCCTTGCGACTATTTCGGCTATGGTCTTCCGGTTCTTTCGTCTACTGGCCTCGTGCGAGATCATTTGCGGTTATTTCGGTACACAGAGTATCGCATTGGTATATCAGTGGTGTACCGTGTTTACGCGTCCGCAATTATTTATATTTTATTAAAGAACCCGGCAACCGGGGTTTCTAGTACTGTACGTGTTTACCGTTTACCACAAAGCAATCGGAGCGTATTATGTGTGAGGGGAAACAGACGAGTGCAAATGAAACGGAATTTTGTTGTTTTGTAAATTATAATGTTTCCATGTAACTTATATATTTATCGCATTATACGCAAAGTGACTCGTACAAGGAGACGAGCTGATGGCGATATAAATATACGATCGTTTGTCATTCTTGATCGTAGTTTGTTCTTTTTCACTATTTCCTAATTGTAGTAATAACAATGTAAGCATGATGTGAGACTTTTTTTTTAAAGCTGAGTTTCAAATAAAAGCGATAGTTATTATAGTTCACATGTTTTGTGAAAGAGGTTTCGGGGTGGTTCACTTAAATTTTAAAGACGCCTGGAGTATTCTTCAGAATTCCAAAAATTTAATTCCTCATGTTATATTTTAAGAGTAAAATAAGGACATTATCATGTCCAAATATCAATTTCCCAAAGTAAATTTGGAGGCGAGTTAGAGCAAAAAAGAGCTTTCTGAGGAAGTTTTGAGTTGTGAAATTTCTTCGCCATCTCCTCATCAAATCGACCCAGCGAGCTCAAACTTTGTATGTACGGTGTTTTATGAAAGTTCTTGTTTTATTTTGTGTGTGTGTGATGAATATTCGACTGTAATGAAGCAAAAGTAATGATGCTTGCCTAATCAAAATATTGAAGGGGCTGAGATATACGGCTTTGAAAAAAAAAATTCTTATAGGATAATGACTTGTTTTCAAAATTAATATATCGTGACCTATTGAAGATGGCAATATAGGGGTACGTCAGCATATAAAACGTATGATGGAGTACTATTGGATAAAAAATGGTGAATGTACAAGGGATAAGAGGAGAAAAATTTTGAAACAAGTGTGAAAACGTGTGTTGAAAACTATCAGATTTTCTTAATTTTTCATGATTAACTTTTGGAAAGGCCTTATCAATTATCTCATTTGAAAATTTTTATATACATAATTTGGATTGTGTCATCTTCAACATAGGATTGGTATCTATTTTCAAACTTGTCTAATGCTTATTGCTTATAAATCGAAATAAAAAATAACGAATAAAAAATAAAACAAAAAACGTAAGCAGCCATGCCCCATTACTGGAGCTGACTTTCTAACTAGGGCTTACTCAGGTTGGGAAATAACGTTGCTAACCTCTTCATGACTACAAGCCACACCTAATACCAAGTCTGAAAACCACTACCCTATCCCTTTCAAATTCTTATTGGATTCATATTGACCCAAACTGAAGAGGTCATATTCTGATCATCAACGTACCCTACACCCGAAGTTTGACTTTTTTAGGTCAATTTGGTGTTGAGATATGGAAGATTTCAGCGATCTCCCCCCCCCCAAGAGGTTTTCTACTCTAATCCCCTCCAAATTCACTTGGGAAGCTAGAATCAGAATAAGTTAATCACTTGGATTCATTTTATCATTTATGACACCGCAATAAAAAAATTTGAACCTTTCGGGTACCCCTAGCACATTTTGATGGTCGATAATCTCTATTTATCCTCTCCAACATCATGTATGGAAGTGAATTGAGGATATTGTGTACTTCTCATCACCAATAATCACGTGAGTTCATATTAATTACATTTTTGCCAATTTGAGACTCCTCAAGCTCTACTCAGATTTTAATGATTCCCCATTTTGAATTCATTTTGACCCAAATTCAAGAGGTCATATTCTGGTCACCAAATAACCCTACACACAAAGTTTGACCTTTCCAGGTTGATTCGGTGAGGAGCAGCTTCCTCAAAAAGCCATTTTTTACTCTTAATTTCCCTCAAAATGCACTTAAGAAACTAAAATTTGGATATGTTGGAGTCCGTAACTCACTCTTTCGTATGAGATCAAAAACGAAGAATTTGAGCGATTTGTCTGTTCTCCAGCCCCCCCTCAAAATTTGAGTGATCCGCCATTTTGAAATTTATCGAAGACAAAAAACAACTTTTGTCGCATTTCTAAGAAATGTCTCTCACCAAGTTTTAGGCAAATTTCATAAATATCCTCCTGCGTTACGTGGTGGGGGGGGTAATATGAATATATACATCAAAGAGTTGGACATTTGCTTGATGTTTACCAATGGTGTGAAACGCAAAGATTTGAAGACCCCTCCCTCCCCCAACCTTCCCTTCCCTAATCATGTAGGCTGAAATAGCTGTCGTTTTTGAGTCGAAAACTCAGCTAAAAAGCCAATAATAATGATGATGAAATATTTTGAAAATTAATATCTTGTGAACTATCAACGATGGGGATATGGTGGTTGCGTTAATATATAGAGCATATGATGTAGTATTATTGGATAAAAATGGTGACTTTAGAAGGGGTGAGAAGGGGAATGTTTTGAAATAAGGGCGAAGAGTGTATAAATTTCGATTATGGTTTCATGTGATCAAGTTGACCAAAATGACAAATATTCAATTTTCAGCTTTCCAAGTGAGTTTGGAGAGGAGTTGAAGCAAAAAATGGCTTTTTGAGGAGAAATCAAGAAATAATTTCATGAATCTTTTGCATCTCCTCATCAAATGTACTTGAAAAGTTCCAATTTTTTGCATAGAATTGGTTGGTAACCAGAATGTCAATTCCTTGCGTTTTCATCAAAGTGTATCCGCAAATGATGAATGGTCAAAATCTGAGGAAGGCTAAAAAAGCCTCAAATATCTTAAATTTCATAAATATAGACTCAGCGTTGTTTTTTCCATCGATTTTTGAATCTCGACTGCCAGACCACTTAGAGCTGTTCAAAATAGAAAAATCTCAAAAAGTGAAACTCGATCGGTTTATATCAATGCGTTTCTTGGATGGGGGAGAGGGCAGGTAGAGTTTCCCCATTCATTAACACATCAAGAACGAATAGCTTGAAAGAGAAATGTTTAGATAAAATGTTAAGTATAGGGGTGAAAACTTTAGACGCCGTGAGTGATATTTTTTATTTTTTATTCTATTTTACCATCAATTCCTAATCAATTTTCTGGTTTATTAATAATATTATTTTCGGTAATAATAATCCTAATTTTTTCTTTTATTAAAAAAAAATAAAATGGTTCAAAATAATAAACTTAATTTTAAAATTTTTTTTTTATTATTTTTTTTTTTTATTTATTACAAGAAATCATTTCCATTCCTGTAAAATTTTTTACACGTCATTGAGGCTGCAAAATGGAACCTTTTCCCAGGTTCCCGGCGAATCAAAAGAATAAAACTTTTTTGATAATTTTTTTCCATCCATTCTACTATAAATCTCGTCCTTAGTCTAGTAGCTACCTACTTACTTATTAGCATAGTTTTGTGTGTATAGCATCAGTTATTATTTATCCTTTAATTTTTTTTTTTTTTTTTTTGATTTTTGAGTAAATTAAATACCTATTTAGAAGCTACCTACGTACTTGAATTTGTTTTTTTTTTTATCTTGATTTTGTAAATAAAAGCTCCTTTTATCGTGAACCTATTTACTTCTCGAGTAGATTTTGGGATTAGTAAAATGAATATTACTTCTTTTTCATGTTGAATTTTTTCTCGTCTCAATTTTTAAAATGTACTCTTCTTTGGTTAGTATACCTACTTATTTCATTTTATGTTTTTTTTTTTTTAAATTATTTTGAAGATGAATATTAATTTTCTCTTTGAGGTTAAATTCTTCTCCAACTTAATATTTTAAGTAGACCTTCTTTTGATAGTATTCTTTAATTTAATTAATAAGATTATTAAAAAAAATAAAAAAAATTAAAACTCGAATAATGACGATATTTTTACTATTCTAATTCACCAAGCTGCCATGTGTTCGTTTCATTTGGCCCGCTGAAGAATATTGAAAGTAAAAAGACGAAATATTTAAGGTTTTTATGAATGGTAATAGACGTCGCATAGTTTGGGTTATTGACTGCGCGACAAGTGTGTCACATTAGGCGAACGTCGCCTCTAGTTTAATTGTGACATTTTATTTCCTCGTAATTCGTTTTTATTACGCGGAAATGCTTAATTTGTACGACTATATAGCGATTTAAGTGATCTAAAGATGTGTGGCTCGCTTTTCATATCCACCGATTTTTCGGCTGCTTCTTAAATTCGATGCAATTCAAACATTAAGAGGTGGACAAAATTGTCCTTAATTTTTCAGAAATATCGAATTACCGGAACGACTTGTTCGAGGAAAATACATTGTATACGATAGGAAAAAAACAGCGAAGAGCGAAATAAAAACATCGGTATTAAATTCGTCAGGGCTTAGTTGTTTACATTTATGTGTAACGACAGATATGCAGTTACACTCGAAGAATATGACATTCGCCTAACTCATTGATAATATTTTATCGCTGTACACCGCGTGATATAAGTATTTGTTTCGGTTAGAGCAAAATTTACCATAGAGGGGGGTGCGGCGTAGCGATACAATTTGAACAGATTATTTTCGCAGCAAAACAAACACACTGTAATTATTTATTCAGGTGTTGTTTACTTCCTTATTTTGAAAAAAAATTTACCGTATTCGTGACCCAATTCCACGTCTAGTCGTCGAGAAGAGTCTGAACTTCCGATACAGATCGTTTTATCGGCCGACTAAGTTTGCATTATTCATTTAGATAGCTGTGGCCATAACGTACGATCCGTGTGAACGGACAAATCAACGAGAAATATTTATCAGCTTTAATTAAAACATGAAATCATTCCAAGTATGACGTAAGCGACGACAGTATTTCTAGGGAAACCTTCGAAGTGCATTGTATTATACGCGGTCTAGAATTACTTTGTTAAATTAATTTTTTTTTCATCATTTCAACCAGCGTAGGGTTACCTTTTTCGTGAAAGTTGTTTTTAACCTTGAGAAAAATTTTTTATCTGTTTCAGTGGTATATTGCGATTACACGGCGAGTGGAAGAGCGTTACAGTTTATCGAAGATTATATTCTAAAGGAGGTACTGCCACTGTACGCCAATACTCATACGTCCTCCAACGTTACTTCCCTGCAGTCTAGTTTTTACAGGTAAATAGAACCGGTATTCGGTAGACCGGTTGGTGGTAATATTGATAAGGAAAAGTCGCGCTGATTGTTTTCATATTATTGTAGACAAGAAGCTCGCGATGTTATACGCAATGCCGTCCATGCGTCGGAAAACGATGTGGTTATATTTGCCGGCAATGGATGCGCAGGCGCTTTGCACAAGTTGATTCACGCGTTAGATTTGGAAGAACCTCCGGTCGTATTTGTTGGCTCGAATGAGCATCATTCCGTTTTACTGCCGTGGAAGGAGATCGGCGCTAAGGTAAGGGTGAACTCGATGATTCTCTGTGAGATAGTATGACTCATTTGAGATATTGATCGAAATATTCCTAGAGTTTTGGAATGATAGAGATTGAAAACATCGTTAAAACGATACCTATTATTGATAGCCTACTTCTGCGAGAATGGGTCGAGGTAGCAGGGATTTCGTATCTGTACGTTTCAGGCCATTTGTAGTGAATTGGTCAATGTCCATTATAATGGTTATGCTCGAGAGCGAAGTAGTTATGCGTGTAAATCGCTCATGGTTCCGTGAAAGGATCAAAGATGCTCGTGTAAACATATGAAAGTAATTTTTTCAGAGGTTTTATTAGAGCCGAAATTACGACGTACTCAGATTTCAAGGTGGGCTGGAAGGGCGCCAAAAACTTGAACTTTTGATCGTGGTCTTATATAATAAAGTAGGTCAAGGACTTCAATATGTCCGAATTCAGCCTCGTAATTGCATTCATAGAGGAGTAAAAGACCAAAATGGCTTTTTAAAGGAGTTTTGCCTTATAGAATTGATCGAATCTTCCTTATGTTCTTGCAGAATTTATGTAGCGAACTCAAATTTTGAGTATTTAATTAGATGGAGATCACAGTAGGAGTTCTTAAGTTCAACATAATGTGGAAACGTGATGACGAATGTCTTAAAATTTTAGAGAAACTTGAAGAGCTTCTTATATTTCAAGTTCAATAAATTTTAGCTCAAATACAGGAAACGAAAGGTATAATCGACGTAATAGAGCGTAAAGGTTGTATATGCAATTTTTTGGTTTTTCAGATTTTTATATAATTATTCTGATTCTATAGAACATCCTCTTCACGACTACACCGATGAAAAAGCACCAAAACCATTGGCCAATGTAATAATCCACTTTTACACAGAGCTAGTTCCATTGAAACAGCCCCAAGTTGAAATTTTGTTTTGACTCTCATTTAAAATTTGCTAAAATGGATATACTTACAAACTTTACGCTGTATTACGTCGTAATGTATCTTGAATTGATCAGCACATATGATTTTGAAGGGGTATGGACAATTGGACATGGAGCAGTTCAGATTTTTAAATGTCAAGAGAATAGGGTGAGAGGAAGGTAGAACTTATTACTTTTTATCGTGACCTTGTATGAGGCAGTGAGCTTATAATATTAGCCTGTTTTATTATATTTAGTTTTTTAAAGTGCCCCCTTGCTCTGTCATATTAATCAATTATTGCGGCGAAGCCGTATTACTCTATTTCTAGAGCACAAATTAAGCACAAAAAAGCAAAGATATATACAATATTATTAAATATATGAAAATCCGAGATCAACATCCCCCCCCCCCACCACCAAAATTTTGGTGATTATATCTCATTATCTCCTCTTCAATGCCAGCATCACTAACCTCTCAATTGTCATATACTACATTTCTTTCCATGCCAAATATGTCAAACCCCTCCACTTCTCCCCCTACCCAACTATTTTGTTTGTTATACTATTATTATTTATTTTTATCTTTTTAAATAGAAATCGAGTTTTTCAATTTTTTCGAAATTTAAGCCTCCAAGGCGATGTTGGAGACAAAAATGGATTTTGATAGGAAAACAGTCGTATGAATTTTCTATATCTCTTTAGGAAACTTACTTGGAGAGTTAGTTGGGTACCACGTAATATCTCGAGTTTAAATTAAATTAGACCCGAATTGGGGGGGGGGAGATTCCTTAAAATTTAAGGACAGCTTGATGAGCTCTAAACGGTTGAAATTTCAATGAATTCGAACTTGTATGATTTACGAACACTTAGAATATGGTTCATCTCCAATTTAGCTCTGGAAATGAGTTTGGGAAAAAAATTGATTGTGAAGTGTAACATTTTTTTCATTAAATAAAATGAGCGAAATACCCCGTATGGAAATTTCTACCGCCTACATGAAGTGAAAAGGGAGTTTGAGTCAAGAAAGAGTTTGGAGTTTGTAGAGGGAACTGGCTTGTGACACTTCCAAAAACCTGTTCATCTCCTGGCTAAGTACACTTGAGAAACTTACACTTTGTATGTAGGTTGTGTTTAAGACGGTTCTTTTATGTTGGCATAAAATGAATCCAAAAGGGTAGATGGCCAAAATTTCAGCAATACTTGAGGAACCAAAAATAGCCTGAATTTGATACTGAGGTTAAACGCTATAAACTTTCTTATGGTTGTAGAGGTTCTTGCGGAGGGGAGGGGTGAAAAGAGAAGGGTGGTGTGATTAGAGCATTTGAGGCTCGAAATATATTTTTTTTAGTATTTTTTAAGAGCCTAACAAAAAATATGCTCTGGTTATGAGCTCTCAACAGTCTTGACCTTGTCAGTACATTTTGAAAAGATTTTAAAAGATCATGAAAAAATAAAGTCTGAAGTAACTGTAGCATAAAATTTTGAAAAAATGATCATGTTTCCCATTGTCATGTGACAGTTATCACTTGACTTGAATTTTCAATTTCTCAGTTTTGTTGATGATCAAGGTGTTTCAACGGGTGATGAAAATTATAAAAGTAATAAAAAGTCATGAAATAATTTTTCGTAATGTTAGTGATGAAAAAGTGATTTTAAGTGAAAAGTGGTGAATTTTTTTTTTCATTTCTTCAATTTCATTGGATGAAACTCACTCTTCATAACAGTCCCACCAACTTATCACGCCTACTTCGCTTCCTACGTTCAACATCCCTTTACCCACTTATTTAAGTAAATAAATAAATAAATAAAATAAAATAAAATAATAATAATAATGAAATAAAATAAAATAAATTAACCTCTAGCCCAGAACTGTACACGGCGTATGATAAAAAAAAAGTAAAACATCTTAATTTTTTAAATTTAAAAAAAATTTATATACTTTTGCGTTATTATACTGTTTTTTTAATATTCTGGGAGTAACACTGGGTAATAATTTATTTAATTTTATCGAGGGGGGGAGGGAAGAGGGTAATATAGTATTTTTTAATTAAAAGATAAATATTAATTATTTGATTTTATCAAAATAATATACATTTTTCAACATTTGCTTTTTTTAATATCAATTTTGAAAATTGAAAACTTATTTAAATATCAATAATATTATATTGTATAATTTTTTATTTAAATTTATGTTTCAAAACATGATGTAAAAGTGGTGAATTTTAATTTTACAAAATTGGTGGGCATCCTGTAGGGACAGCTTTAAGGGGGTATGGGGGTGTGGTGTGCCGCACAAATATTGGCTGTTTAGATTTTTTTGTATCAGCTGACAATTTAAAATTCAGTTTATGACATTAGGTAGGTACCTACTAATGTGTTCCCTTATTTTTCAAAAAAAAAGTGCAAATCAGTTTACATTACGTTTTTCTTAGTCTGATTCCCTCTTCCCTCTAAAAAATTTTTTCAGTTTGTCACTGGCACCCTGAGCTTTCTTTTCGTATTTGAAGAATGAATTTTAATACCTACCCAAATAGATATTACCAGGCCTACCCCGTCCCCCCCATTTACCATTGTGTTTTGAGGAAAAATTCGAATTAAATAATTTTTCGATATTTTAACAATTTTATTTTGGAGCATTGTATGCCCCCACCTGCTACCACAAAAAAGCCCTAGATGTTACCAAAATTTTGGCTTGCTAAAAATAAAATGGAAATTTTATAGAAATAATTTTTAAGGCTGAAATGTTTTGTAAACTTCATTTGAAAGTATTCGCGATGTTTTTTTTAAAGAGATGCCATGAAATGAGATTTCTTTGGTTTACTTTCATTATTACTTTGGAAACCTCTATGGATTAAAAATTCTGCGTCTAAATTTTCTTCCCGATTGTGGAAGCTGTGGACGATATTCAATCTTCTCGTAGGACGAGCCTTCCCAATTAATGACCTAATACTTGAGAAGATTGAAATATCACAGGCATATAATCCAAAATGCCAACATTAGCCGGGCATACGTCGATTAATAAATCACGTTGTTTTTTTCATCGGACGCTCGATAATTTAACGATGCATTAAGTAATAAACGTTGTTTTTTAAAACGGATTAATATTATTGAGAAGATAGCGAAAAAGGATTAAATGAAGCGGGCGAACGCAGCGGTACATTATTGCGACGCAGCCATATCGTGTATGGAATCCTATTCCCATACCATACTGATCGTGCACGTAAAACGTACACGCCTGTAATAACATCGTTTTCATTAGCACCTTCGATTCACAAGGATAATTTTCTAGACCATTTGATAAACAAGTATGTGCTAATGGTTACCGAAATGAAAGTTCTAACGATTAACGTCAAATTTTAAAACTTTGGAATTGGGAATTTTTCGGCACATCAAGTGTGAATGTATTTTTCGCATGAATGTCGAAAAATAAATCCTTGAACGTTACACTCGCACGTGATTCTTGTAATATTGAAAATTCGTAAGTCCCAGAACACTGGGATTCCGAAATATGTCACATAAATGGGTTAAATTAGTGGAGCGCATCGGCTCAGCAGTGCTGCCAATTTTATTTCGAGGTGCAATACGCGTTCTGTCATGTGTAAGGTCGACGTATTTATACCCACGTTGTAATTCGAGTGGAGAAATGCTATAGTGTTTTTGACATATAATGGCTACGATCAGTGTTAACCTTGAAATTTTCGAATTAACAGGTGGTCAGAATAGCTGAAACGAAGGAAGGATTTTTAGATCTCGTTGATTTAGAAAATAAGCTGCAAAAAGAGAAACAATTGCTCAACGGTCTAAGCTCACGTGTTCAATTCATCGGCTGCTTTTCGGCGGCGTCTAATATTACCGGAATTTTGGCCGATGATATCGCCACCACTGTGCTCTTACATCAGTATGGAGCGTTATCGTTCTGGGACTACGCTACCGCGGGTAGGTAACTCGGTAAAGAGATCGAACGATTAATGAAAATTTTTTATGAATTTTCATTTATATGTTTCAGCTCCTTATGTTCCTTTGGATATGAATCCTTTGCTTCCTGGTAATGATAAAGGAGTGCATAAAGATGCCATAATATTTTCTGGTCATAAATTTGTAGGCGGAGTGCAGTCTCCAGGTTGGTGAGATGTCTTCGTATGGAACTGATTTTGTATTAGTGTGGTATTATTTATTTTATTTTTCTGTTCTTAAAGGAGTACTCGTAGCCAAGAAACAGTTATTCAGAAATGAAATTCCAGAAGCCAGCGGTGGCCAAACTGTGTTCCTTGTGTCTCGAGATAATCATAAATATCTACGGGTGGGTGTGAATAATTAATATCTATCATTATTTTCAAGAAAATCACGCTTATATGATTTTTATAGAATTCATATTGTTTATTAGTGATTTTTTTTTTCATCATAATATTTCGATTTTCTTTATTCGCCTAAAATTTATAATTAATTTTTTAGAATTCATTTCTCTTTTAATTTTTCATTATTGTTATTCCAAGTTTTCTCGATTTAAAAAAACGGTAATCTGTTTCTTTTATCCAAATGTCTTCACTGTCTTCTTGAATTTATTTTTTTATAATTAATTTATTTTTCATCTAAAAATTTTTTAAATTGTGATTTTTTTTATAAACATCCTCTTGTTTACAGATTTATTTTAAATTTGAACTTTTGCTTTATATTTTTTTCTTTTTTTTTTGTTATTAAATTGTTTCTCTTTTCTTCGTGGTGCCCATCCAATTGACTTGTGGACGTTAATTTCAAATTTTTTTGTGTATTTTCCTTTCCTCTCCCCTCCCCCTTTTTTATCCAGTTTTTATTTCCACGTTGATTTTGAATTTTTGATTTATTTTTTGTAATTTATTTTTTCAATTTTTCGATTTTTTTCTTGGCAGTTTTCTTATTTTTTTAGACAATTTTTATGTTTTCCTATTGAATTCTAAATTGATATTTTATAATTAATTTTTTTTTCAATTCTAATTGTGTTGGAAATCTAATTGTATTAGCTGAGTTTTCAACTTCAAAACGATAGCTTTTACAGTCTATCTGATTTGGAAAGAAAGTCGCAGGGGAGGGGGTCTTCAAATCTTTGCGTTTCAGACCATTCGTAATCGTCTGGCAAATGTCCAACATTTTGATACATATTTATTTTTTCCCTATGCTCAAAACTTGGTGAAAGAATCTTCTCGGAAATACGACAAAACTACTTTTTTGTTTTTAGATACACCTCAAAATGGTGAATCACTGAAATGTTGAGGGTGGTTCGAGAACGGGCATATAGCTCAAAATTTTTGTTTTTGGTCTCACATGAAAGAGTGAGTCACGGACACTAACATCCGAATTTCATCTACACAAGTGCATTCGAAGGAGAGCTAGAGCAAAAACTGTTTTTGAGGAAGTTTTGAGTTATGAAATTTGTGGAATCTTCCATATATCCTCATCAAATCAATCTATATACGTCAAGCTTTGTATGTGGAGTTAGTTGGTGACCAAAATATGACCTCTTGAATTTGGGTCAAAATGGATACAAAATGGCGGATTATCAAAATTTGAGTAGAGCTTGAAGAGCCTCAAATTAGTAAAAATGGAATTAATGTGAACTCATATGGTTATCGAGGATAAGACGTACGCAGTGTTCTCATTTAGCTCTCAAAAATGATGTTGTAGGTAGGAGGGGTTATCGATCTCAAAATGTGGGTGAGGGTACAGGAAAAATAGAAAAATTTTTTATTGCGGTATCATACGATAAAATGATCTCTTGTGACTACCTCATTTTAATTTTAGCTTCACAAGTGAATTTACAAGGGAGTTAGAGCAAAAAACTGCTTTTGGAAAGGAATTTGCTGCAGGAAATATCATGATTATTTCATATGTCATCGCCAAATCCTCCTAGAAGAGTCAAATTTCTTTTCTAGGGTTAGTTGATAACTAGAATATGACTTCTTCAATTGTTGTCAAAATCAGTTCAAAATGGCATATCAAAAAAAGTTGGTTAGTTATAATTTGAGACATATGTGTTCATATGATTATTGTATGGCAAGAAATACTGTATTGGTTCCAAATTCAACTTCTTCAGTGGTTTTGGAAGGGATAGGGTAGAGGTTTCTAGACTTGGTATTGATTGTAGCCTGTATTCTTGAAGGGTTTAGCAATGATATATCCAAACGTGAACAGGCCCCAGTTAAAACCTCAGCTCCATTTATGCGGTATGGTTGCTTACGTTTTTTTTTTTTTTTTTTTTTTTTTTATTGATTAATTTTTATTAAGTTTCATTAGGTTTTTTAAAATTTGTTCTCAGCGGTTTTCTTCTATTTTAGCCAAACTTTGTTTTTTATGTTAATCTTGAATTCTATATAGATTAATTTTCTATGATAAATTTTTTTTTAACTCAAAATAATATTGAAAATTTAGTTTTATTTATTTTTTTGTCAGAATATCGAAACCCGCGAAGAAGGTGGAACTGGTGCCATCGTAGATTCGATTCGAATGGGACTAGCGATGCATTTAAAACAAACTTTGGGTCCGCCGAATATTTTGTCTCGAGAGCAAAAAATTACAAAGTAAGAAACACCATCAAATTGGTAAATTGCTCATTAATGGCGGATTCGATTGGCTCGCTCACACGAAATATTTTCATTCGCTTTAGGACTGTGCTATCATTTATCAGAACAATTCCGGAAATAATACTGCTCGGTAATGGATCTCATACGATTAAAAGATTACCCATATTTTCATTCGTAGTGAGACATCCTCGAGGGATGTTCTTACATCATAACTTCGTTTGCTCGGTTTTAAACGACGTATTCGGTATACAAGCCAGAGGAGGATGCGCTTGCGCTGGTCCGTACGCTCATGATTTATTAGGCATCGACGAAAAGTTATCCGGCGCTTATGAGGAAATATTATTGGAAGACGAGTAAGTGAATAATTTCATAGGTAATTTTCACATTTCGGATTCCTATTCATTGATATCTCGTGATAGGAGATTGGATCGACTACCCCATTTCAAAGGCGAAGAAGAACGTCCTAGTTATGAAGTGTTGAGGCCTGGTTTTACGCGTATTTCCTTACCGTATTTTATATCCGATGCTGAAGTTTCATTCGTCCTTGAAGCGGTGAAAATGGTGGCTACTGAAGGATGGAAATTACTGCCACAGTATGTTTTGTATCCGGATGTCGGCGAGTGGAAGCATCGTACTAATTTGGTAACTATGCGAGATTTTTAAGCAGAATTGAATGTACATTGTGGTTTTGATGATGAATGTAACTTTTTTGTAGGTATTTCGTGAGCGTAAATGGTTGACTTCATTTAGATTTGTTGATGGTAAAATGACAACTAACGAAAGGAAGATTTCTGGACAGAGTCCTTTCCCCCAAGATCCTTCTGATTGTTTGCATATGGCGAGAAATATCTTCAATAAAGCCAGAAAGGTCGGTGACATAGTGAATAAAATTTAAAACAGATGAAAAATCTATTTGAATCTGATAAAAATACTTGAATTTTTTTTTTAAATCCTTTTATTTTGTGTCGCTCGGCATCTGTGGTCATTTGTAACGAAAAATTTGTACATCTTAATTACTTTAGTAAAATGAATTAAATTTAAATTTTTTCCATTTTTTTTTTATATTTTATAAATTTTCTTATTTACAAAATTGGGAAATTAAGTAATTCTAAAATGAAAAAATTTCAAATTTTTTTAGAAATTTTCATTTAAATTTTTTTTTTTGAAAATATGTTCATATTTATTTATTTATTTATTCATTTTTTATTTTTGTTTTTGAAAAATTTAATTACAAATTTATGTTTACTATTTCCCATATAATTTGTAAATATTTTACAGATGGCTCACCGCTACCCGTTGGCCGACCAACGAATAATGTTCGACGAAGAAACCGAAAAACTACGTTGGTTCATGTTACCCAGCGAAGCGCAAGACCTACTCCTTGGTAACTGCCAAAAAGTCAAAACCAAGGTTCCCTTCTCGCCAGGCGAGTACTGCGGTACCCGAAACAACAGTATTAGCGAAGATCACACCGAATCCTCGCCCACTTTAATCCCAAAGTGTAATGTTTCATCTTTATTGAATTGTTCTTCATCATCCTTATATACAAGACATAACAGTCTTACGTCTTATGAAACTTCACCATTGAAAAGAAGCACTAGCTTTTTAGCTGAAAAAGCGTGCTCAGATTGCGGTTGTTTGTCGCCTCATCATTCGGGAATTAATAGAGAAGCATCGCCTATTTCTCGTACCCGATGTTATAGCTTGGAGTCGAGCTCGGCATCTCCTCCAAATAGGTTATTATCGTCGATAGAAAATGGACATTGTTCGTGCGGCAGTCAGACTGATATTAGTGATGCCGAGTCTGTGTGCAAAGGTAAATATTTCAGGTGTAATGAATTCTTTGGTGCGAGGTAATGAAGATAATGAATTATTTTTTGTTTGGCAGATGGTCAAGCATCCGCTGATTTCAGCGATTTTAGTGATATGGGCATTACAACTTTATTTCCGAATTCGGAAAACGAAAATATACAGGTACAAAAATTGATTTCACCAATTGATATTTCATTAGGTATTGGTTATGAAAATGAATTATGTTAAATCATGTTTCTTTATTTTTATCGATTTTAATTTTAATATTGAAAAATTGAAAGAAATAAAAATTTTTGTTTCATAATTATTTATTTGAAATGTAAAGAATCTCTCCTGATAAGATAGTGAAAACGGCCTTTGTCCCAAACTCGGTCACAAGTGGTCCTAAATGTTGGCTTCGATCAAAAAACTCCCGAAAAAATTTTTTGACCCCAACCTCCACCCCTTCCTGAGAACTCGTCCCCATATGTCAAAAATACAGTATTTTTTTACTCTGGATGGGATGGATAAAAAATTTTGAAACTCTTACAAATGTTGGATAATATATAGGTACATTTGTGGAGATTTTCTCAAATTTTTCGATTCATATTTTCTTGAATTTTTGAGCTTTGAAATTTTCGAAAATTCGAAAAAAAAATTGACGAGGTACATTGCTAATTTTTTTTTCATAATTAGCTCATGCCCTAAGGCACAACATGATAATATTTTCAACCCTGCGAAAATTTCAAAATTTTTCATCCATACAATCCAGAGTGAAAAGATAATGAATTTTAGACATAGAGGGACGATTTCTCAGGAGGGAGTGGAGGTGAGCCGTCGGAAATTTTTTAAAGAGTTTTTTCATCGAGGGCAACATTTAGGACCACTTGTGACCGGATTTGGGTCTAGGGCCACATTCACCATCTTATTAGGAGAGATCTTTTGGTAAACACAGGTGTTTTAAGAGGTATAGCGAATTTTCAGCCATTGTCCAATATTCTTTAAAACATATCGAAACACTGTATAGATGAATTAGGAATAGTCGCTAATCTCCTTCCCCTCTTCCTGTAATAGGCGTATGTGAAAGGAGTAACCGAAGAACTAGCCACGGAAATTAAGACTGAAATCAGAGAAGTAATCAACACCGTCGACAACGTATTATCCGAAAGCATGGAAAATCTTGATGTAAACTCATCGTACGAAAAACGCTACAGTCCGGATTTCCGAAGAACTAGTTCGATTCCATTACTTAATAAATCTCCTTCGAGTCATTATCCAATGCCTAATCACAGCCATAGCGATAAGACTTCCTACTACTGTAACCTACCGATGCCTAATTACGGAATGGAGAATGGCAGAAGGACCCCTAGTAAGTATTTTCGTGCTATATGCATTATGTAGCAAAGTTTGAATTGATTCGTGAATTCGAAAATGTTCTTCGTATAGATTCGCGTAAACGATTATACAGCTACGATGGCAAACAATGTCCAGTTAGCTGCGCAGATACAGCAGCCAATAACGTTAGCGATCACGTGGCCGTATACTTGGCCGAGCTCACCTCGGAAATGGTCACGGAAATGAAATCCGAATTACGTGAAATGGTTAACGCCGTCGATGAAATAATATCTCCGTCAAACGGCGATAAAAATCATTCCGGTAGTTTCGATACGATCGGTCGAAACCGCACTGTATCTTTGACCTTGAAAGAGGAATGGGAAGACAGCGATGATAGTCAGTCTCAATATGAAACGAAGAAAAGCGATGGTATGTTGTAGATAATTACTCGTCTCATCATTTGGCAAAGTGAAATTCACTAGGTTGTAATTTTATTTTTTTCTTCAGTTAAAGCTACTCCGGTTGAGAAAAATAAAGACGGCGCTGAAACCGAAGAAACTAAATCGTTAACGAAAAGCGACAGCTCGAGTGACAGCGGTGTCGCCGAAATTACCACCAAAGAATCTCCCACTAAAATAGCCAAACGTAAGATTTCAGTTATTGCCCGAGAAACCAGATCATCTCCTAATGTCAAAGAAGATCTCGAAGAAGCAGAATGGGAATTGAAAGTAGAAAAATGCGAAACTCTCGGAGAAAATAAAGCCTGTAGTTTGGATAAACGTAAAAGAAGTTTCGAATGTATAACTCTTCAGCCAAAATGGCATTGTCCACCGAAAACTGTATGGAAACCTACAGTCGAGGTATCACACGTTTCGATTAGAAGATGAGGAATAGTTTTTTGTGTGTAAAAAAACCGTATTTGTTGTTTAACATTTTTTTTAGGCTATTCGAGAATTCGATATGATAAGAGAAGGGGATCGTATTTTGGTTTGTTTATCCGGAGGTAAAGATTCGCTGTCTTTGTTGCATACTTTACATCAATATCAGTATTATTCTCAATCGTATGGAGTTACGTTTACTTTCGGAGCAGTCACAGTCGATCCTGGTAGTTCAACGTATGATCCGAGACCTCTTATACCTTATTTACATGCATTGGGTGTTCATTATCTATACGAGGAGCAAAGTAATTTTTTTTATATTCGATTTTTCTTTGTGAAATATAATACGTATATTTTTTTTTATTCCTAAAACATTTTACTGTGAATTAACAAGAAATTGTGCCCCCCTATTTTTTGCAAAAAAAAAAAAATAAACAAATGAAAAACATTCAGTCGCTTCAAAATTCTGTAAAAATTAGCTGCTAAATTTTTTTCTAGTTTTTAGGAGAACTACTATAATCTTTGTGCTCCAAAGAATTCCAAATTACGTGAAAACCAATTTTTTGAATGTCTTGTATTTTTAAAAACTTCGCTTTATTTCCATTTTGGAAGGTTTTAAATTCAAATTTCGAGGCTGAAATTTTCATCACGTCGTTCTCAGATAATTGCAATTACTAGACACCTACCCTCCACCTTTTGAGGGAGGTTAAAATTAAGTTTATCGTAGGGTTGATGGGGGGGGGGGGCGAGGAAGAAGGAAGAGTCGGGTGTGATAATGAAGCAGCCCTTGACAGTACATTTTCAACCATCACAAAGGTACGTCCCACTGACACTACACGTGCCTGAGCTATGATGAAAATGAGCAACTTTATCTCTTTCAATTTTCTGTCATTTCTTCAAAATGAAACATGATGATTTATTCACTATTTATAAATTTTTAAACATTTTTGTACGTCTTAATTACTAGTTATTTACTTATGTTATTTACAAAGTGATAAAAAAAAATGTTAAATCAAAAAATAATAAATTTATTTTAATTTGTCCATCTACCAATATTATCAAGTATTGATTGCAATCAGCGAAAAAATACACTATTAATCGATATGCTGCTGGACTATATTGATAATTGAAAGTTGTATTTCTACTTATAAAATTTTCGTTTCAACTTTTCATGAATTGAAAAGTGAAATTTCATTTTTCACTTTTCATTCGACCATCACTAATCAAATGAGTATATAAGTTTCTTCTTTCGTGACAAATTAAAATAAAATTTTGAATCAAGATTTGCCGCTGGGATATTCCCTCCTCCCCATGGCTATTCCGCTGATATTGTTAATTCAGGATTTCGATTGCTTCCTCTTAAATTGTGTAATGAATTTGTCTTGATTCGTCAATAGATCAAATTATATTGAAAATGTTTCAGAAGTTCAAGAGAAAGTCGAAGAAAACAGTTGTTCTTCCGTCTGTAGCTTTTGTAGCCGCATAACACGCGATCGTTTGTACAAAGCGGCTCGGAATAACAACTACAACGTAATAGCATTGGGACAACACCTCGATGACTTGGCCGAAAGTCTGTTAGTGTCTGCCTTCCACAACGGCAAATTGAAATCGATGAAAGCTCACTATTACAACAGGTACGGTATCATATAAAAATTTATGTTTAATTTCAATTTTTTCGATTGACCGAATTAATCGCTTCCTAAAGCCTAAATAATTACAACGCAGCGAAACGAAAAATTTATCGGAGGGTTTTTCGAATACTTATTATACTTGTTGTATTCGACTGTGGTGATAGAGTGCAAAAATTTTCTAGGAAAAAGAATAAAACAAAAATGCCGGTTAAACGGAATGGCTGCCTTGAGTTATTTGGCAATTGGAATTTTTGTGGGGAATGCTCGATCATCTGAATTCGACGTGTAATTTTTTTCTAAAGAAAAATATGTTATTTCTTCATGTATTAATTTATACGATGTTTTGTGAATATTTTATAGAGAACGCGATCTAAGGGTAATACGTCCGTTTGTGTATGTGCGAGAGAAATATCTTCGACAGTTCGCCGAAAATCGTAAATTACCCGTGATCGCTGATAATCCGGCTTGTTTTGAGGCGCTCAAAGTGAGTTCATTATGTTGACACCTACTGCATGTATATTTTTTACATTCATCGTTTATAGTATAAAATTTTGGGATGTGGAAAAAATAGATTTATTGGCATAACTCACGCTTTACAAAGCTTAATCCGCTGAAATATTTATCGATCGAAAATGTTTTATGGTGTTTATTTTTAGCTTCGCTTTGATATAATTTATCGCATTTTATTGTGGTTTCCATTAATTCACTTACAACGTAATTTATTGTTGTTGAGCAATTTTTCGTTTTTATTGCTCGATTTTTCGTTGCGTTAGCGACGAAATGTTGCAGGTAAGTGCTTATTATTTTAAATTTAACCAGATATTAACAATCGAGCTCATTTCACTTCCATATGATGTATGAAGTAATACTAGCACCGCGTTCTCCGCACGCCTTAATAATTTTATTTGTTTCAAATAGCACGCTTTGCAAGTTATTTATAAAGTAATTAAAACTCAGCTTCTCATCTTTGCCCCTTCATGTCCCAAAATATCATTCTTTTTAGTTAAACGAATAGATTTTCTAAACGCAGAATTTTCCTTTTACAGGAAAAGCATCGCACCAAGCAGTTGCTGGCTCAGCAGGAAATCCTATATCCTAAATTATTCACTAGTCTTAAATCCGCCCTTCAACCTCTGATCAGCTTCAAACATGCCGGAGACGAAAATAATGCGCATAAAAAGAAGAAACAAAGTTATACGGACGAAAATGACCCCATTAATTGCGGAAGTTCGGATACCGAAGAAGAAGATCCGAATTAATCTTCCGGTCTAAATAGACTGAAAAGTTACTTGGTACTTACGTGTTTATTTTTATTTTTGTTTTGTCTTAAAGTGACTATTATAAGCCTGAGAATTTTATGTTAGGTATTGCTTAAGTATTACGATACGTTTACTTAGGTTTTTTTTTTTGTTCATTATGATAGTTACGTCAAATTTCATTTTTAAAGTTTAGATTTCAGGAAGTTGAAAGCTTTTTGTTATTTTTTAATTTACATTTTATGGCCTTCGAAAAATGACAGGAAAGTATTTTATATTTTTTATTTCGATTGATTTATGATTTTTTTAAATGATATTCGTCGGATGTCTCCTCAAATTATATTTATAAGTTCAGTGTAACCGATATTATTGTTGTGATATGATTTGTGATCGATGTTATTCTTTTGACGCTTGAAATAGTGTAAAAATGAATGAATATGAATTAAGCCTTAATAGGCTGATGTCGCATAATATAGGATAATCGGTGTCCCATTCCAGTATTTAAGAAGTCCAATTATGGAGACGTAACCTATAATATATTGAAACCTATTAGTCAAAGGTTTCGAATTATTTTCCGCTGGTACTGAGGAAAAGCGATTCAGTTTGTATTAATATTCAGAATTGTAGAGTAGTTTGGAAGGTAAATGGCCATAGCGTCGGATATTTTTTACTTACCTTTCATTTATTTATTGATAGAAATTTAGATTTAGATTTTGTATGAAATCAATATTTTCGGAAAGTATTGGAGTAATGAAGAAACTCCCAGAGTTTAGACACGTTGATTACATTTAATGTAAAGATGGTTAATTTAAGTTACCTGTTTTAAAAATTGAAACTTTCGACGTTACGTTAGGTTAAGAATTTAATTCGCTTCGTTTGCCATAAAATGTGATATATTTTTTTATGTTTTCCTTATATAAAAGCATATTTACATAATTTTAGTTTTTTTTTTTTTTTTTTTTTTCGTTGATAACGCTATTAAAAAAGTCGCTTTTATTAAATAAAAGCTAATTTCAATTATGCGTTTTTCATTTATACGAAGACTAGGAAGAATATCCTGTATTAATCCCTATTGCGAATTTGCTTATCAAACGTAATTATGAGTTATTAGTTGTATGTACTTTTCTTGAAGATTGTTATTTTGTTTTGTGGCATAGGACCACATAATAGCCACCTCACCACGCAGAGGTGAGGTGTGAGTTGGAGCGAGCTGAAGCACCATGTGAGGAAGCAGCAATCATCACTACCTCACTCACTACTGTGGTGAGCTAAAAGGGTCGTACATGTTAATTGGTGCTAGCACCATAGGAAGAGAGACTATTAATTTTCTAACGTACTATATTATGCTTCGAAAACACAAACCAAAAATATCCTAACAAACCAGGCACCTATTTGCTTATAATTACTGTAACATACAATTAATACTGGTAAGTTAACGTAACTTTTAATTCGTCTGCCTCGTTCACTTGACAATCATAGACGTCCCGAGATAGAAGCAGGAATCACAAGACGTGTTCTTGATTCGTTGTCACGTACACTCGCGAAATAAATGCAATCGCGATTAGTTTTAATAATTAGCTGTTATTTTCCTTTTTTTTGGGGGGGAGGGGGGAGATGAATCATTATCCAAAATTTAGGTGCGACGAAAACACCCTTCAAATGTAAAAGACTGATAACTCTGGAATGTGATTGCCAATTGTTTCATTTGGAATTTAAACTACCTATACACCAAAATAAGTCTTCCAAAAAAAGCTCAATTTAAAGCTGAAATCTGGACGTGAAAATTCCTTGAAGTTCTTGAGGGTTTTTAAAATTCGCAAGTAGCTGAAGCATAAGGCTTAAAGCTTGAATTTAAGACTTTTTGAAATTTTGACATTGTGAATAATGAATATTGAAATTTTGGTTCAAAACTTCAGAAATGTAAAAATTAAAAATTTCCAAAGTAGTTTCAAAAAATTTTTGTTTTGAATTTAAGCTTTTAATTAAAAAGATACTTGAACTTGGAGCATATTCATTTCTTAAAATATAAACTTGAAGCTTATGATAAATCAGAGAAAAGTCAAATTTATTGCTTAAAGCTCAAGGCTGACTTGCCATTCCTGGTCTACGCTCCTTGAATGTAATTAAAGGAATTTCAAAGAAAATTATTTTGATCGAAGGAATATTAGCTGAAAAATGCACAGAATGATTTTACTTGTTATAAATTCAAGATTTTTTTCGTTCTGGAAAATTAAAAAAAAAAAAAGTTTGTGACTTTATATGCATTGTAATTTCCACTTTTTCTATCCGAAATTGATCGAGAGCAAGTGTTACAAAAAAAAAAAAAAAAAAAAAATAGAACTTGAGTGCTATTGGATCCTATGTGTAAGATTTATGTAAAATGTCTACAAAATAAAAAGTATAGTAGAATATGTATGTAGTAAGTACTTACAATATTTTCTCAATTTAGTCGAAGTGAAAATTATATAATTATTCTAATGTTAATACTAATTAATCCTTATAACATTATGTGGATTTTGACATAAGCCACGTGATATTCAAGAAGCGTTGTATGAAATATGTACTAATGCATGGAAATCTTGTTCTCTCCCTGAAAAAAATGCGTCAACTTTCAATTTTTGCCTTGATTTTTGAAGGGAGAAGTAGGATATGGAAATTTTTTTGATTAAATAATTTTTTTTTTTTGTAAATTAACACCCATTATTCTGTAGAAAGGATTTCAAATTTCGATTACTCGATTTCCTAATAAAATTTTTGATGATCAATAAATTTTTAAGGTGAAAATTACTTCATTTTTTTGGTGGATGGTAACACTGCTTGTTGATGCTATCTCTTAAATGAACAATACATATACCATGTATTCAATTAATTGTTCAACACTCAGCACAAAAGTCCCAACATAATCCTCTTGTTATGTGTCGGACATCGATTATTAAAAAACAAAGGCTATATTTTAGGCGTGGTTATTAATCTATCAAGAGTTACTTTTTTTTTTCTTCTTTTTCTAATATACGTGAATAAACTTTAATTAAAATATAGGTAGGAGATTAGATATTTCAAGGGGAGGATAAAAATTTTAATTTTTTTTTCACTTCTCATGGCAACAAGGTTTCCGATAACGAATCTACAATATCTAAGCCGTTCTCTTTCTTAAAAACAATAGACATCCTCCCCAAACTGTAATCTTCCTTTCCGTGCCTCTGGCCATAGTAGCAGAACACGGCACGTTAATGGAGTAAGTAAGTAAGTAAGTAAGTAAAACCTTTGTATGATTACTGGATTCAGTTGTCCTCAGTCGATGTTATGTAACTGCGAAAAAGCATTTTACATCTTCACTTTATTTGAAAGGAAATTTCGAATAATTTTTCCTACTTACGTATATTTCAGTCCTAACATGAAATAAATATTGTAAATTACACATTGCACGTAGCACAAAAAATTTTGCAAACAGAGAGCTAATGAAATAAACTTAGAATATTTCATGCTTATTTAGATGAAATATTAGTCAAAGTAGTTGATTTATTATCAGTCGACTTCAACGTAGGTTCCTGTAATCTCTTTTGCCAATTTTCAAGCATGCCAGTACGTTTTAGAAAACTACAAATTATTTGTTTCTTACAAGAGAATGCGATGAAAATAAATACACCCTGAGCGGTATTCAAGAGTATGAAAATGAACCAAATTACTGGTTCCTGCGTGTACCCACCAACGAAACCTGTCACCCACGTGATACCCGTTAGTAAAGCGATACGAGCGAACAATTTAAAGTCCACTTGGGATTTCTGATTAACCGACTGACACTGGTTGCTGCGAACCATGATCGAAGTGTGGAAAAAAAAGCCGAAATTGACAATAACAATCAGACACACCGGTAGAACAAAGAATATCAACAAAGCGTAGCCATTTTGGAACCAACACGTTTTCTCTCCGAAATGAGGAGCTAATTTGGAATTCGCTCTGAAACAATGCAGAAATACTGTAATCCATACCGCAATCAGAGGCGCGCTCCAACATGATAAGGAATATATGCGAAAGGTTTTCTGCGCTTTGGACGGACTTTGTAGGTGTTTGGTGACGTTCCAGAAAGTTCTCCATATATCATATGAAATGATGAGCATCCATGTGAAAGCGCTTAAAAAGAAGTAATACATTAATATCGCCACAATAGTGCATATCGTGCCATCGACAACATTTCCCATAAGGAAGGTGCCATATGCTAACATCAATGCCATACAATACGACGCCATGCATTTGCCTCCTATTGTGTGTAACTCTCGGACGTATGAAAATATGGTCAAATGAATGACCAAAAAGAATAAAGAAACTGATATGGCTATCGATGTATAAACTGAGAAAAACCAGTTTTCATTTGTCGACGTTTCTGTGGTATTCCCTTCAATCAGGCATGCCCCTTCTGTCCAAGATGTCTGATTTTGATGACATAATTTGAAGGATTTTTCGAAATCAAATAAAATTATGAACGATAATCCCATCTCATTCTCTCCCAAGCGTGTACCTGGATCGAAGACATGGCAGAGTAAATTATTTTCTTTGATTCCGTTGCAAATTGCGCAGTATTTATTCTTATACACTTGATAGTATTGTCTATCGGATACTCTGAGATATGGACCGTTACATTTTTCCCTTATGTCCAAATCAACCCAAGTCGTTGGACAATAGTTGATGATAGGATAATACCAGCAATATTCAATCTTCATCATATCAGGTGGATAAGGTTTCAGGTCGCAGTATTTAACAGTACCGTTAAGCATGAAATACCATCTATTATTAAATTGTAAATCTTCAATTTTTAAATTATTCAAATTTTTGCATAAGGCACGATTGATATCAAATGAGCAGTTATATGCAACTTCAATATTCCACAATTTGACGTTATTTTCTGCGTTACAAATTGCGCAGTATATATTTCCATACGTGATATTGGTTTTTATACTAGTGACAGGTAGTCCCAGTTCTACATCTTTGATATTTAAATCTAAATAAATTTCAGACATCGAACATTTTTCACGTATTTTTTCATTACTCCACGATGAAGGACATGCATTTTTCACGAAATATCGATTCTTACCATAGGTGCGACATTGGTACTGGCTCGGTTTCCGTTGCTCTTCGCTATCGTAATATTTCGAATCCACGCAACAGTCTCGGTAATGGATGCATCTTTCGTCGCAGTTGCAGGATCTGTCGGTCACGCGATCGTATGTAGCGTTGTCATCAGAATAATTGGAACAGTTGTTTTTTGGACATGACCTGAAGAAAGAGATCTGCGATTATGTATCATTTGCGTTTTATACGTATAGTTCATTTGTTACTTATTATTTACGTGTTTTTTTCTAACTATTACTCTCTCTCGCTCAAAAAAACACTAAAAATAAAAAACAACAAAAATTAAAAACATCAACCAAAAAAAATAAAAAATAATAATAAAATTAATTTTATAGAAAAATACCTAGAACATCGAAAAGTGATTGAAATTATTGTTTTTTGTTTTTTTATTTTTATTTTTATGGCATATTCAATTTAACTGCTGTTGGGTTATCACGCCATCTTTCAGGGGGATTAGATTTGGTGGGACAGAACCAAGCGGTTCGGGAATACTAAGACTTTGTGGATAGTGGAAGTGTTGTCTGGGATGTTCTGTTCGGAGAATCAATAATGAAAAATTACAAAAAAAAAACCTTAACAAAGAAATAAGCAAAAAATGAATAAATTTAAAATTTAAATTATCCATCAAAAATAAAAAAAAAAGTGAAAACTGAATATTAATTTATATATTAAAAATTAAAATTGAAAATTGAAAAAAGTCATAAAATGAAAAAAAAAAGATTAGTTGAAATAACATGTAAATTTTATTTTTTAATTCATAAAAATGTTAAGTCGAAAGTAAAATTATTTCACGGGTTCCCTCCTTTGACATGTCATAGCTTTCGATATTTCTGAGGGAAAGTGATACTTTATGAACTGCACGAATGGTAAAAACAGGAAATAGTTTTTTTGCACCATAAAGCTGGAATATTATGTATTTAAATAATATATAAACAATTATCACCCAAAGAACACAAAATAATGGAAAAATTTTAAAACTCCTAAAATAAGAAGAATTTCACAGTAATTTTTTTTCCATATCTGTAGATAACAGAATATTTATACTGGCGTCTATAATTTTCAGGACTATCTCGCCAGTTTCTCTTTAGATTTTTTTAAAATCCAAATAAACATTTGAATGAAGAAAATTTTAACTATTTGGCATGTTTACTAGAATGAAGTCATTAAACTACTTTAATCGATTTTTGTCATAACTTTCTGTAAATTTTGTATCTTGTTTGGAGGTAATTTGGCCACTATTATTGACACAGTCTCAATACATGAAATGAAGGGCATAAGAAGGAAAATTAACTCACTTTGATACCTATTTTATTGAAAATTGGCTTGAAAAAGTCGACAAAAATTTTTTTCACAGTTTTTTCCAGCATATGGTGGTGCTATATAATAATGGAGAAAAATATCGAAATTAAAAATTCTCAAAAACGAATGAAACAACTTCGGAATTTCGTAAGCTTTGATGAATGAATAGGATATTACGATGAAGATGAACTCAAATTTTGATGGTTCACTCAAAGATTTTACCCTTCCTCCATCGCTAAAAAGGTTTGAAAGGTGTCATGTCGAATATTTTTATGAATAGGTAACCCCTTCAAATATTTATTTATGATGAAATTTTGGCTCATTAATTTCTATTTTTTATAATTCAAATTTTTATTGGATACTCCTTCAAATATTTATTCATGATGAAATTTTGGCTGATTAATTTCCATTTTTTATAATTCAAATATTTATTGCATTTATGCTTGAAAATATAAAATTACTCACCCTATGAAGAATCGATCATCTGAATCCGAATCTAGGTTCGAAGAAAAATTGAAATTTTTCCCATCTGTTTTATTCTTCTCGGATAATTGAATTTTGGTACCATGTTCCGAAGCTCTAATCCACGTTGAATTAAGAGAAACGAAATTTTCTTCGATTATAACAGCTTCATTTTGTAACCATGTGGCCCATGGTGAATTGAAAAATACTATTAAAAAATAACCTATTGACCGTGGAAAATGCATCGTAGCGAATGTTAGTCCGTATCATCCCGCGTTTACGAAAGCGTGAAGCACGTAATAATGAGCTGAAGGACCCGTTGCGAATCATTTTCAAAATTAATCTAGTTAATTAAAAAAATATAGGTATATTGTATAGGAAAGCTACGAACACGATAGAGTTAATCTATTGTCGCATTATGGTTCATTTTGAAAATTATTCGCAAAATATAAGTACATTAAGGTGATTGAATATAAACAAAATTTATGTGTTCATAGGTAGAGTAGTGGTCATCGGGATTGATTTAGTGTCAGCGGACTTGATCATAGAATCTTGTAAAGCAATTTGCCAATTTTTGCATATACCGACACGTTTTAGAAAACTGTAAATTATTCTTTTCTTGCAAGAAAATGCGATAAAAATGAGTACCCCCTGAGCGGTGTTCAAAACGATGAAAATGAACCAAATCACAGGTTCTTGGGTGTACCCGCCGAAGAAACCAGTTATCCATGTGATACCGGTAAGTAAAGCGATACGAGCGAATAATCTGAAATCCACTTGCGATTTTTGATTCACCGATTCGCATTGGCTGCTACGTACCATAATCGAAGTATGGAGAAAAAGTGTGAAATTAATAATAATAATAAGACACACCGGACCGACAAAAAATATCAACAGAGAGTATCCATTTTGGAACCAGCAGGAGCCTTCTCCAAAATGTGGAGCCAAGTTGGAATCTGACGAGGACACGTGCAAATACGTGGAAATAAGTACTGGGATCAGAGGTGCGCTCCAAGACCATGAAGAATATAGTACAAAGGTTTTCTTAGAATTAGAAGGACTTCGTAAATGTTTAGTAACGTTCCAAAACGTTTTCCATAAATCGTACGAGATGGTGAGCATCCATGTGAAAGCGCTTATAAAGAAGTAATATATTAATATAGCCACAGTAGTGCATATCACACCGTCGACAAAATAAGCCAAAAGGAAGGTACCATATGCTAATGCTAAAGCAACGCAGTACGATGCTATGCATTTTCCTCCTATGGAATGTAATTCTTGTACGTATGAAAATATGATCAAGTGAAGGACTAGGAAAAGTAAAGACAGCGATATAGCTATCGATGTATAAGCGGTGAAAAACCAATTATCATCCGCCGACGACGTCCGTGTGGTGTTTGCTTCCAAAATACATGTTTGTTCGTTCAATGATGCCTGATCTTGATGACATAATGGTAACAATTTTGTTTCAAATTTATAATCGAATAAGACAGTGAACGAGTTTGAAGGTCCGAATAAGACATTGTCTGTTCCACACTCTTCACAGACATTACAATTCAAATCGCTTTCATTAGCCCCATTACAGTAAGCGCAGTATTCGTTCTTGTAAACCCGTTCATTCTTCATATTTGTTACTCGGAGATAAGCACCTCTGCATTTTTCTTCCATGTCTATATCAGTCCAAGTCGACGGGCAGGAACTAATGATAGAATGACCCTGGCAATACTCAATGGTCGTGTTTTCGGGTGGACGTAGTTGTATCGAATCAATATATTGAACCGTATCGTTGTAGATGAAAGACCATCGATTGTTTCTAAACTGAATTTCGTTTACAGTTGATTTTTTTAAATTTGAGCACATTTTAGCATCTGAGTAACCAGGTCCGCAATCATATTCCATCTTAATTTGCCATAACTTCACGAAACTTTCTTTGTTACATAATGCGCAATATATATTTCCATATGTAATATTAGTTTTTATACTGGTCACTGGTATTCGTAATTCTACTTCTTTAATATTCAAATTTGAATAATCCTCAGACATGGAGCATTTTTCTCGTATTTTCTCATTCGTCCACGTTGTAAGACATACGCTTTTCGTTAAGTACCAGGCAAAACCATAGTTGCGACATTCATACTGACTCGGTTTACGTTGCGATTCGTCGTAATATCTGGAATCGACGCAGCAATCTTGATAATTGATGCATTTTTCGTCGCAGTGACAAGATCTTTCTGTGAGTCGATTGTTGATCGTTTCATTATTATCGATCGAGTAATCCGAACAGTTGTTTTTTGGACATGGTCTGCGAAAAAAAGTATTGCATTATGTATTGCGAGCACGTGTTGTAGTTTGAACTATTATCTAAGGCGATAATTTTTCTATTCCGAGTAAAACACTTGATAATTGTTACTCGCTCTTTTGATAATAGCGAGTAGGTCCGTACATATTGAAGTCATTTTTGCGGGTATATTTTTCTATTTTTGTTTATCAGCTTATTCAACACATACCAAATAAATAATACCTATACGAATTGAGTTGGATTCATTTTCAAAATTGAAATATTTTTACAAATAATCAATCAGTATTACATTATTTAAAGCCAAGAAATTGATTGTGAATTTTTGATAAAATTCAAAATGTTTTTCTGTATCAGGCGTTTTAGATAATATTCGCATTTTGATTTTTAATTAGGTGTGTATTGTTATAGTGAAAAATGAATGATTGATTAAAATCATTGATGAGATGAAAGGAAATGAAATTTAGAACGTTGCTCTCATCGATAAAAATTTTGAAAAAACTAGAAGCCTAATTTTTTTCTTGCAATCCAAGGATCTCAATATTATGACACCAAACACAAACAAAATTTAAATCTCATACAAAATCTCCAACACGAAATTCTGACTACCTAAAAACCTAACAAGCTTTCAAACCTAAAATCCTTTTAATAGATGCTGATTCAAATTGAAGGACAGAAAATATCTCTTTCAATTATTATTTCTTAAAATTATAGTTAAATTTAAATAAAATAATATATATTTTTTATTCAATAAATTTATGTATGTTATTAATATAATTGTTATCCTTGATGAAATTAAAATTAAAGAATTGATTGAAGCTATAAAAAAATTTAATTATTTAAATATTTTTAAATTATTATAATTCATTATGAAATTGTTAAATAAAGAAAAAGAAAAATCAATGTTAAAAAAAGTTATAAAAAAAAATTAATTCCGAAATAATAAAAATATTTTAGTTAATTTTAAAAATTTATGCTTCTCATATAATCCTCAAATTTTTACGACCCACCATTTTGGATCCATTTTGACCCATATTTAAGAGATCATATTCTGGTCATGAACTAATACTACATACTAAGTTTCATCTTGGTAGGTCGATTTGGTGAGGGAATATGGAGAATTCATGAAATCCTGCAGCAATTTCCCTTCTAAAAGTCGTTCTTTGCTCCAACTCCTCTCCAAATTCATTTAGGAGGGTAAAATTGGAATAGGTTAGCCACATGTGCTTATTTTACCATATGACATCTCAATAAAAAATTTTCGACCGCTCATGTATCACTACCACATTTTGAGGTCGATAACCCCTCCTTCTCCCCTCCCATATTATGTGTGAATGTGAATTTGAGATATAGTAAGTATAATTTTTATTCCAAATAATTATATGAGTTCATATTAATTACGTTTTCACTAATTTAACCTCCTCGAGCTGTACTCAAATTTTGAAGATGCGTCATTTTGGATCCATTTTGACCCAAATTCAGAAGGTCATATTCTAGTCACCAACTAACCTTACATACAAAGTTTGACCATTTTTGATCGATTTGGTGAGAAGATATAGAAAATTCAAGAAATTTAATGACTCAGAACTTCCTCGAAAAGCCGTTTTTTGCTCTAGCTCCCCTTGGAATGCACTTGTGGAGGTGAAATTTGGATATGTTGGTGTTCGTTACTTACTATTTTTTGATATGAAATCAAAAATGAACAGTTTGAGCTATTTGTCTGTTCTACAGCCCCCCTCAAAATTTGAGTGATCCACCATTTTGAAATTTATCGAAAAAACAAAAAAGTTACTCGCGTGCATTTTCAAGAAGAATCCCTCACTAAATTTTGAGCAATGTTACGCGTGAGAAAAAGTATATATATGCCAAAAAGTTGGATATTTACCAGATGATTACAAATGGTTTGAAATGCGAAGATTTGAAGACCCCACGCTCCCCCCGACCTTCCTTTCCCAAATCAGAGCTATCGTTTTTAAGTTGAAAACTTAGCTAAAAAAGACGAACATCATTTTGGCAGTTGCACTTGGGTCGTCTTAATGCACAAAGCTCGAGAAAAAATTGTAATTTTTTAATCAAAATCGTTTTGAGTGCATGTAGTGAAATAAAGTCATATGTTGTTATAACGATGTGCATTTTTTAGCTTATGTGAAAATTTCAGTGATAATTCACATGAAAATTTTGCTAAACAATTTTTTATGTTATATGCAATCTCATACCGCGTTACCAGAGCTGAATGCTTTTCTATACTCGAAAATATAATTAATGAACATCTTCATGGAGTAGCATTAGATCTTGGGCATAGCATTCTGATAATAGAAATGCTTCTAAATAATTCACAATTTTCTTTTGAAATGAAAGATTATGGGTGTTTTTTAGTGTGAGAATAGTGAATAAAACTGGTAGAAAATTATGTTTATGGTTAACGGTTTCAAATTATTTGACATTTGTACCAGTGTAGTTGAACAGTCAAATGAATTACATAATTAATTGAGATAGTTGACAAAGTAGCCTTAGCTGAAGATTTGTCATATTCATATAATTATGTACTTTCAAAAAATGGCACCTTTGTCGTTAGCGTTTGGAATTATATTTCACTAAATTAATACCAACTTCTGATGTTGCTCTCTTTGCTCTCAGAAAGTGTCATTATTAAATTTGGATTTCCAGAATGAATTAGTAAATCATGAAAACAACATATCATATGTTAATTTACTGTAATAGTAAATTGTAGCAATTGATTGAAATTTTCTCTTTACTAAGCAATTTACATTAAATAACAATTGCTGGTAATTTAACATAAATAAAAAAACTTACTTCATAAAATAGGCCAGTAGGATGGGACTTGAATCATCAATAGATATTTCGTTGCGTTGATTTCCGTCGTATAATAGTAAATCTTTGTTGATTCTAGTTCCATTTTTTTCGGCGATGGTTGTTAAATCACAGATTATAGTAAAAAATAAAGTACTAATGAGCCATCGAAAATATTTCATCACTAATACGAACAAATAATACTCGACGTTTGATGAACTATAGAATACGTATGGAGTTGATCAGCTCGTAATGAGCCATTTCTGCAATTTCACTATCTAAATTAAAAATGAAAACTATACTGTTGCTGCGAACTACTAACACGATAACGTTTTGGGACCACCTTTATCCTAAGCATTATCATTTGTTAATTCATTGCAAATTATTAATAATAAAAACTGCGGACAAAACGCAAACTCGTGAATGCATATATGTGATTTATGAGGTTTGCGTTTTTTTTGAATTGTTTCTATTACACAAAACTTTCTCGTAATTTTCTTCAAAAGTAAAGTATTGATGTTCTTCAGTATAGGTGTAGGTAGCTTGTCAGTGAAGTTTTTATGTATATAGGTACATTTTGTTTCGTCTTTTTTTTCTTGTTTGGAAATGAGCGCTTATGATTTGTATGATGATGGCAAATAATGAATATGAGATATTTATTCGTATATAGGGAATTTTTGAGAATGTTGCGATCAAACAGTATTGTTACTGAACGTGAATAATTTGAGTAGTATACTTATTTTTTGCTTATTTTTTATCTCTCAAATAATGTGCAAATGAAAGTGGGGCTTACCCAAGGTTGGGTTTTGAAGGTAAGAACCCCTCTCCTATGAGATTCTTTCTTTAAATATTGTTAAATTGTATGATTCTTCTATAAAACAGTTTTCATTCAAATTTATACTGAAATAGAATCCTTAAATTTAAAAAAAAAATTAAATTTTACACCACTACTGTTATTATAATTATGTAGAAGAATTAAGCGATTCAATAATGTTTAAATATTCAAGAAACTAATTTCATGGCATGGAGAGGTTTTGAACACCATAAGTCTAATTAAAAAAAAAAAAAAAAAAACGTAACCAACATCCTGAAGTCTTACTTTTTTTTGGTAAAAAAATTCTTTTTAAAATATCTCAATTTCACATCTACTACTCACGCTTAGAGAACTTTAAATTCTTTTTTATTAGTATAATATGGGTAATTGATATCGAAAGTAAACACAATTAACTTTAAGTCTCATTTCACACATTGATTACAAACCTACAGCTAATTAAATTCATTTAACGATTATTAGAAAAAAATTTTCTTTATTTAACAATAGACATGAAAGGATTAATAATTTATAATCAAGTTGTAAAGAATTAAAAAAAAGAGAGAAAATGTTCAAAGTTGCTCATTACGAAAGTGGAAAAAAAATTTCAAATCTTTTTCTTTGTATGTCTGCCCCTTAAATAAATGGGATAGGCGAACCATCATACTTGAGCGTCACACGAGTAAGATCTTGCTTGTTAACCATTTTCCTTTTTTTTTTATACGCGATAAATCAAATCATTTTCAAACGTTGAGTATTTCCAATAAATTTGAAAATAAAAAAAATTTATACGCTCATTTGCCTAATATACTTATTGGTTAAAAATATAAATTTATTAGACTTACCCAGCTACGTGGGTTTCCTTAAGCTAGTCCTTTTCTTCTGTTTTCTGCACTTCTATTTACTATTTCGCAAATAAATTGCAAATGAGTGTTATCGTGGCAGTTTCGTTTAATTTGACAACTGTCTGTTCTAATAACGTACATAAGTACATAATTACGTATATGTTTTCATAACTTCATTCGTTTGAGTATTCCATATGATAGTAGCATGTATAATCTGTTTGTAATATTAATTGTGTATTTTTCGAAAAAAATGATCGAGAAAATATTGAAAGAAGAACCAATAAAAAACTAAAAATACATTCCGTATGTGTTCAATTTTATTTAATTTAGCAAGAAATTTCGTGATTCTAAATTTTCTTTAAAAAGCCGTTTTTACTTGAAAAGCTTAAATTTGGATATGTTGATGTCGGTGACTTACTCTTTTATATGAAATCAAAAGCAAAAAATTTTAGCTATTTGCCCCTTCTCCAGTACCCCTCGAAATTTGAGTAATCCGCCATTTTGAATTTTATTGAAAAAACAAAAAAGTACTTTTTTTTGCATTTCTAAGAAAAGTTTCTCACCAAGTTTTAAGCGAATTTCATTGATATCCGCCGACGCTACGTGTGGTGTAAAAATTTATGTACAAAATGCCACCCTAGGTAAGCTGTAATAGCTATCGCTTTTTAGTTGAAAAGTCAGCCATAAATTCTCAGATTTTTTGCATTCAGGAAAGCTTGACTCGTGCGTTTTCATCGACACTGTGTACACTAATTGAGATCTGTTAAGGACTGAAATCTCTCATTTGGAGTGTTCATATTAACTTTACATTATACGGAATTAGATTCTCATTTTCAAACTTCGAAAAACCTACTTCTATCCAGCTAGATATGCCATCTAGTTTTCTGTGACATGAAGCCATGATTTTAAACTGTTATTCTAGAAAATAAACAAAATGAAAAAAATTTTATATAAAAGGTGTGTTAATTTACCAAAAATTTCTCATTTTAAACAATATACATAAAGGTAATTGAATGCAAACAAAATTTAGGAATTCTTAGATACAGTAGTGGTCATCGTCGTCGATTTACTGTCGCTGGACTTGATCACAGAATCTTGTAAAGCATTTTGCCAATTTTCGCATATACCGGCACGTTTTAGAAAACTGTAAATTATTCTTTTCTTGCAAGAAAATGCGATAAAAATGAGTACCCCTTGAGCGGTATTCAAAACGATGAAAATGAACCAAATCACAGGTTTTTGGGTGTACCCGCCGAAGAAACCAGTTATCCATGTGATACCGGTTAGTAGGGCAATACGAGCGAATAATCTGAAATCCACTTGCGATTTTTGATTAACCGATTGACACTGGCTGCTACGTACCATAATCGAAGTATGGAGAAAAAGTGCGAAATTAACAATAATAATAACACATACCGGACAGACAAAAAATATCAACAAAGAGTATCCATTTTTAAACCAGCAAGAGCCTTCATCGAAATGTGGAGCTAAGTTGGAATCTGACGAGGACACGTGTAAATACGTGGAAATAAGTACTGGGATCAGAGGTGCGCTCCAAGACCACAAAGAATATAATATGAAGGTTTTCTTAGAATTAGATGGACTTCGTAAATGTTTAGTGGCATTCCAAAAAGTTTTCCATAAATCGTACGAGATGGTGAGCATCCACGTAAAAGCGCTTATGAAGAAGTAATATATCAGTATAGCCACAGTAGTGCATATCACACCATCGACAAAAGAAGTCAAAAGGAAGGTACCATATGCTAATGTTAACGCAATACAATACGATGCAATGCATTTGCCTCCTATGGAATGTAGTTCTTGAACGTATGAGAATATGATCAAGTGGATGACTAGGAAAAGTAAAGAGAGCGATATGGCTATAGATGTGTATGCAGTGAAAAACCAATTATCATTCGTTGACGACGTCTGTGTGGTGTTTGCTTCCAAAAGGCATGTTTGTTCGTTCAGTGATGTCTGGTCTTGGTGACATAATGGTAACAATGATGTTCCCAATTTATAATCGAATAAAATAGTAAATGATTGTGAAACTGAGTATGGAGTAATTTCTGCTGACCTCGAATAAGGTATATGACAGCTCAGATTACTTTCATTAGCTCCATTGCAGTAGGCGCAGTATTCGTTTTTATAAATATTTCCATTGCTCAGATCTGTTACTCTGAGATATGGACCGCTGCATTTTACCTTCATGTCTAAATCAGTCCATGTCGATGGGCAGGAACTAATTATAGAATGGCTTTGGCAATGCTCAAATGTCATATTCTCAGGTGAACGTAGTATTAAAATAATGTATTGAATCGTACCGTTGTAAACGAAGAACCATCGATTGTTTTTAAATTGAATTTCGTTTACAGTTGAGTTTTTTAAATTTGAGCACACGTCAAGACCTGAGTGATCATAATGGCAATTATATTCTATCTTGATTTTCCACAGTTTCACGAAACTTTCATAGTTACATAACGCGCAATATATATTTCCATACGTAATATTAGTTTTCAGACTGGTTGCTGGGATTCGTAATTCTATTTCTTCGATGTTTAAATTTGAATAATCCTCAGACATGGAGCATTTTTCGCGTATTTTTTTGTTCGTCCACGTTGTAGGACATACGGTTTTGGTAAAATACCAGTTAAAATCATATTTACGACATTCATACTGACTCGGTTTCCGTTGCTCTTCTTCGTTGTAATATCGTGAATCGGCGCAACAGTCTCGATAATCGAGGCATTTTTTGTCGCAATGACAAGATCTGTCGATGACTCGATCGTATATAGTTTCGTTATTATTGAGCGAATAATCCGAACAGTTGCTTTTTGGACATGGTCTGCAAAAAAAGGTATTGCATTAATTATCGTGAAAACGTATTACGTAGTTTAAACGCTCTAAGGCGATAATTTTTTTATTCCTAGTAAAACATATGATAATCATTCGCTCTTTCGATAATAGTGAATACGTATATTATAATGGAGTCATTTTTCCGGGTATATTTTTACATTCGAGAAAAACTTATCTTTATGTATTACAAATCTTTCCATAGTTATTCAGAAAAAATGCCTCAAATAAAATATCATTATATGCTATCCAATTCCATAGTTTGGTTGAACTAAAAAACCCCGCGAATATGTAAGGTAGCTTTAATGCTTAAATTCAAGATTTTAATTTTAATAAAATTTTTAAGTGAATTTCATATGCTTTTTGAGGTCAGAATTTCATCGTTGATTCCCTCCTCCCACCTTAAAAATAATATTGCGAAAACTTTTCTAAAAAACTTGATTCTTTATTGTCTTATATCACTTTAAAAGTGCCAAAAAATTCTGTTGTTTGGGTAGTATGCATAGAATCCATAATTGTAGCCAGGATATGTCCATCGGAGGGATTTTAAAATTATTTCCAGAATATGCGTTTTATACAGCGCCAAATTAATGTAGATATTTTGCCACTTTACGAACAGTATATTGTCTACGTGACTCCATATTATTCCCCCACACCCCGACCAAAATCAAATATCGATAAATTATTCTTTAATAAAAAAAAAAAAAAAAAAAAAAAAACGTAAGCAGCCATGCCGCGTTCCTGGAGCTGATTTTTTAACTGCGGCTTGTTCAGATTTACAAATAATATTGCTAACCTTTTCATGTCTGCAGACCACGCTCAATACCAAGTCTGAAAACCCCAACCCTTTAGTTTCTCAACCACTTAAAAAGTTGAATTTGGAACAAAAGTTGTATATCTTGCCATGAATAAATGATCATGTGAGCCCATATTTTTCAATTTATAACTAGGTACTTGAGGCCCATCAAATCATCTTCAAATTGTCAAGATCCGCTATTATGAATCCATTTTGACCCAAATTGAAGAGACCATATTCTGGTCATCAACTACATACAAAGTTTGAGCTTTTTAGGTCCATTTGGTGAGGAGATATGGAAGGTTCATAAAATTTCCTGTTGTAATATCCCCTCCAAAAAACAGCTTTTTGCTCTAACTCCTCTCCAAATACACTTAGGAAGCTAAAATTTGGATATGTTAGTTTCCCTAACTTTTTCATATGGGATCAAAAACGAAAAATTTGAGATATTTGCCCCTTCTCCAGCTCCCCTCAAAATTTCAGTGATCCGTCATTTAAAATTTGATGAACAACCAAGAAAGTAATTTTTTCGCACTTCTAAGAAGAGTCTCTCATCAAATTGTGAGTAAATTTTATGAATACACGCCCGCCTTGGGGGGGGGGAGATATACTCTCTACATGCACTAAAAAGTTGCACATTTGCCAGAGGATTACAAATGGTCTGAAACGCAAAGATTTGAAGACCTCACTCTCCCCCGACCCTATTTCCCAAATTAGATAGGCTGTAATTTTACGTCATGTTTTACTTAGCGTATAGGGTAATGCTTATAATTAGGGTAGTATGAGGTGGAAGGAAGGATTTTCTATGAATATGCTTCACGAATAAATTAAAGAAGATGAACAATTTTTTGTAATGGTTCAAGCAGTTGGAGAAATCATTAAATAAATTAAATAATTTAATTATTTGAATTATATTAATTATTATCCTTTTATATTTAATTATTTCATTAAAATTATTTATTTCATTTCAATTAAAAAATGTTTTTAAAAGTTTAATTTGTTAAATTAATTTAAATGATTTTATTAATTTTTTTTAAATAACTATGACAAAGTTTGTGTTTACTTATAATTTTTTAATAATAATTTTTTAATTTCAAATAACATTTTTATATTAATGAGAAATTTTTATTTAATGATTTTTTTTCTTATTGGCCTACTTAAATTTAAATTAAAAAAAAATAAATATATAAATTAAAAATTGTAAAATAATTTCTTTTCAAAATAAAATTTCGATTTTTATAAAAATTATGTATAAACCAATTATACAAAATTGATATTCTTTTTGGATTTTAGAATTGTATTTCAGGATAAATTTAAACTATAATTGTTATTGTATGTATACAAATACCTATAATTTTATGAGCTTCTGATGTAGTCACAAAGTATACTTTGAAATGTAGTAAAAATTTAGTTCTCTCGGTGTAAAAAAAAACTTGTGTACATATAGAGGGGAGGCAACAACCATGAAAATCATCTTAAAGTATTTTTTTCATAAAACTTTCTTCAAGAAAAATTTCTGAGTACGGCAATAAACGTCACAGAGTCGAAAGCACGTGAATTTGTAAGGAGTTTTTTTTTTACGAATTCTTAGATTTATCAGTGAAATCAGCTACTTAGGTAAATTAACAACTAATACTTAATCAGTAATATCGTGAATGAATGTGCTCTTCATATACTGTGATGTGAAAACGTGCTGAATAAAAGTTGAAAATTTTGAGTGGGTACGAAGTGATGTAACCTGCTTTTTATATTGTGCGCTTGGAGTGAAATTACGTCATAGGTTGTGATAACATTTTGAATTTTCCATAGTTGGCATGAAATTTTTGCTTTGCTCAAGAATATTATTAATAGAAATATTCATCGAAGGAGATGAGATTTTGAATATAGCTTGGTAGTAGAAATCCTGATTTTTTTTCAAAAATGTTTATTAGATGAAAAAATATGATTATGGGGAAGGGGAGATGAAGTTGGCAGAAAACTATGATGATGAATGAAGTTTTTTAATGATTTGACATTTGTATGTACCTGAGCTATACAGCAGTTTAATGTATCAGGCTCCTAAACAAGATGGAGAATGAGAGAGGGATATTTTTTTTGAGAATATATGTTTTTTAAGTTCTCAGTCAAAATATATGATGAGAGTAATTTTTCAAAATTAAATTTTACTCATGCACAAAAAAATATGTACCTATTTACAATTAAAATGTTATTTTAATACGAAAATTGTAATTTTCCATTTAATTTTCTATTGAGACCATTTAGTCTGGCTGAAGGTTTGTTATTTTGGATACCTTTAAAGTTTAAAACTATATTAGACTTTTTATTAATACTCAGAATTGTAAATAAAATTTTGTTCTGCTAAATCAATACAAGAGTTCATAAATTACACATTTTTGTTCTGCTAATACCCAAATCAACTTGGGCCCATTATGTGCGTAATAATTTGGCTACAAGTATCTCCATAAATATGATGGTATCATGGGGGTGAATTTTCAGTAAATTAAATATTCTTGTAATATAAAATCACGATTGAATGGTGGAGGTACATAAATATGATCTTTTATTGAATTTTTTTATTGATTTGAAATATTTTAAGTTGCTCTCTTTGCTCTCATGAAAATGTGAATATTTAATTTTGATTTTCGGAATGAAAAAATTTTGGAAAAATAATTTACATAATTATATAATATTTATTAGAATAGTAAATTGTAGCAATCGATTGAAATTTTTTTATTTTTTACTTTTTTTTTTCTTCTCCATTATTTACCAGTTTTAATGTATTAAATACTAATTGCTAGCATTAATTATTAACTTTTTGTTATACACTAATTTAACATAAATAAAATAACTTACTCTGTAAAGTCGGGCTCTGTGGTGGGAGGTATATCATCAATAGATTGTTCGGTGGATTCATTTCCATCGTATACTAGTGAATGTTCGCTGGTTCTCTTAACATTTTCTTCCGCGATGGTTGTTAAATGACAAATTAAAGCGAAAAATAAAATACTACTACACCATCGAAAATACTTCATCGCTGATTCGAGCGAGTAATACCCGATGCTTCGTAAACAATAGAATACTTATCGAGCTGATTAGCTCATAATAAGCCATTTCTACAATTTCATTATCTGAATTAAAAATGAAAAACTAGTGGCAAACTACTAACACGATAACGTGTTGGGACCACCACTACCGTAACGTTATCATTCATTCATCTATGGTAAAATATCGATGTTTTTTAAGCATAGTTTGTCAGCGAAATTATCTTTTGGATGCGAAGGTCAACTAGTTAAGTCAGTATTGGAATTAATGTAGAAGTTTTTTAGGTACTGGTACATTTTGTTTCGTCTTCTTTTTTTTCCTTCTTTCGGAGTGGGTACTTGTGACGTGTATGATGATCATAAATAATGAATATAAGATGTATATAATTATTTGGGAAATTTTTAAAATGTTGTCCCAGAACAGCATTGTTAGTTGCTATATAAATGTGAATAATTCGAGTATCTGCGTTTTTAGTCCGTTATTAGCGGTATAATTATTTTTTATCTATCAAATAATCAGTAGATGAGTGTCATGTATCGCAGTTTTCATTAATTCCACTTCTGTTTATCATAATGAAATTGGATATATATGTTGTTGGTGCAGGGTTGGATTAAGAGGAAGCAATGAGAGCATTATGCCAAGTACGCATTAACAAATGGTACTAGAATGAATATGTGTTAAATACAAAAAAATAATTATGTTTTTCTCCTTCTATGTTCAGAGTCCATTAGATGGTTTACAAGTTAAAAGAATTGACATTTGACAATTATTAATATTCTTGGCATTAAAAAAGTTTTTCAGGGGTTGAGGAAAGTTTAAAAATTATTTCTTTGATTTATTGCAATTTTTAAAAACGTTCAAACGATAGAAACATTTAAAAAAAAAATCTTTATTTATATTAATTCTACAAAAAATTCAGGAAATTCTGAAAATTTGAAAAATCGAAATTTTTTATTTATCCAATTTTGTACTGTGATATTTTAGGTATTTTTGAAATTTTTAAAATTCATTTTTTTATATTTTTTGTTTGAATTTTTTTTCTCAGGGGGTATAAAAATTTGAAAAGCCATTTCTTTAATTTATTGTAATTAAAAAAAAAAATAATAATTTTAATATTATATTTTAGAAGCTTGAGGTAGTCTGCTTATCAACTATACTTACTTAAAAAAAATGATAAGTATGAGAGAAAAGTCGTTACTTCATCTAAGTACCTATGTTGGCCCAAAATGTTTAATTCAGTCCTATGTTGGTGACACAGTGGTTCTATAATTTTGTTCGATTGAATCGTCCGCAAAAGTTATACGTTTCTAAAATGTTCACAAGCTATATATCACTCAAAATATTGAAATAATAAACATATAGACGTATCTAGATAATGCAAGAAACCGTCACTGAGTTATTAATAGAAAATTTATTGCATAAATGTTGAAAATTTCACATCATTTAATGGCATTATCACATAAGCGAGTTGAATTTGATGCTTAAATTACTTAAATTAGGAATAGCATTAATTATTTGCTACATTTGCCTCCCTGGCATCCGCAATTAGATCCACCTGTAATAATAAATTGGGCAAATTAGTTTCAACTTCTAATCTTATGAATGACAGGTTCGTCTAAAATTAAGCAATTCTTCAGGAAATAATTTTTTTTTTACATGTATGTATTTTATATCAACGTTAATACGAATATAATAAATACTGTACTTCTCTTTTTGATTCATTTAATTGTGTAATTTGTCACCAAGTATAGACATAGCATATAATGTTATGTTATATATTTTTTTAATGATTCAAACCACTACAAATTAGTTTTTTTTTTAAATGAAAATTATTACTTCATGAATTTCAAGAATATTGAGTGAAAAAAAAAAAACATCTGAAAAACATTCATTTATTAATTTTTTTTTTTTTAATCAAAATTTTCCAAGTTATACGGTTATTAGTATTAAAATTTATATTAAATAAAATCAATATAGATACGCTTTACGATTAATATTACAATTTTTTATTGGGAAGGGATGAAAGAAAGGGCTAGGTTTTCGCGAATGATTTTCCCAAAACCAAAAAAAATATATATATAAAAGTTATATAAAAAGATTAAATGCATAAACAAGTTACGAAGAATTTTAAATGAGATAAAACATGAATGAAAATTGCAGGAAAAATTCTTATCGATGCTCGACGCCCGTATTATCATATTGAAAAAAAATTAAATTACCTGAGGCGCATTTGCATCCCGAACCGCAATTACAGGAACTGCCACTTCCTGAAATTAATGAAGAAAAATACCCACGTAATTATATCGAAAAGAAAATAAAATCTAGAATGTTTTATGGCATGCAAGTCACACACTATCCCATAATATTTGCTTTAAAACAACGAAAAAAAAAGAATAAAGCTTACCAGAGGAACCTTTACCACCGCAACACGGATCTGGCATATTGAAAATATATTTTATAAAATATCGCAAAATATAAACGCAAGTTAACGACTCAAATTATCGCTTGAAATATTTGTATTAATCGACTACCGCGAGAACCGAATACATTTATAGGAGAAAATGGGAATGAAATTTCAGTGAGTCATAGTGGGGAAAGTACGAGGGGGAATTGTAGCGCACGTCCCGTTTCATCGATCTTTTCACACGTCTCTCTGTTTACATGGACGAGAATCGACACCCAGTGATTGCAGGTACATTTGTCAATACGTTGTGTATTGATGGTAAACAGCTGTTGAGTGTTGTTATTTTTCGAAAATTATCTTTTAATTCGTCATTAATATGATATGTTCAATTGTTCAACTTGTAGGTGAACAGGCTTTTTTCAAGGATCAGTGATAAATATGTTCCGCATGAGAGATAGTTGGATGAAAATAATAAATTTAGAGATATTTTAAATGTTTGATGTAAATTTTATACCATCTTCTCTACTCCTTTCGATGCATACATAACTTTATGAAGTGGTTTATTGTGGAATATAAATTACATAGTTCAATTATGTTGTAATATCAACTGAACTATAGACTGTATATACTATATATTTATCTAATATCGTAAATAACCATTTAATAGATTTATATCTCCATTCACCCATTATATAGATTATAATAAAAAGAAAGAAAAAATCAATGCTTTAATGTAATTTCATAGCCTTGAAGGTTCATATACTCTCAACAAATTCCAGGTAATCAGCAACTGCATATGAGCGCTTTGCTGCCTTGATTCATGTTGCCAAAACCTATTTGGAAAAAAAAAGAAATAAAAAAACGTAAAATTTCGTCCTCTCCGAGCATTAAAGGTCATCAGTGGTGTACGTGATTAATTACATGTTACTCACGTTTTTGATCAGGAGAGTAACATATTCGCTTTTTGCAAGTAATATCTTCGCAACATGGATTGCAATTTTCACCCGAACAGTTTGGATTTTCTGTCAAGAATTTGTATTAATTTTTATATTTTGAAAATTGATTGACAGATCATAAAACATCGATATTTTTTCAGTATTGTTGAAATTACCTTCTTTATCGCAGTAAATAGTTCGTTCGCAAAAACAAGTTATGTCGTAACATGGAACGCATTTTTTTACGCATTTCTCCTCATCCCTTGTCCCCTCTGTTGTGAAAATAGGTAAACAAAGTATAACGAAAATAAGTGATCTTGTTATTGTTCTTTTGAAAACGAATCAAGCACAGTTGATGATACCTACCAATCGTACTGGGAACGTAATTAATCCTTTGTTTGGAATTTGTTACTTCGCAACATGGAGTACATCCGTTAACCGAACATTCTGTTGGAGTATAAATTCACGAATTATTTTCTTCTAGCAAATCACGCGTGTAAAACTATTAATAGATGGGAAAATCTAAGTCACCTTGGCCATCGCAGTACACTGTACGATCGTGATGATTTGAATTCTTGAGACATGGTACGCATTTCTTGTTGGCTTTTTCGTCAGATTTTGAGGTATTATCTAAACGATAGAAGGAAATTAATTTTTTTAGGGGGAGGAGGAGGAACGTATTGAGTGATGGATAGTAAATTATATAGTAAATTGCTAAAAATTTACCCTTTTCGGTAAGGTTGTAGTCAATACGTTTTTTGATGGTTACAATTTCACAACATGGCACACAGTTAGAGCCGGATGATCCTTTGCAGCATCCTTTGGATCCTGACAAACGTAAAATTTCGAAACGTGAGATTGTAGGGTCATTTCATATCATGTTATTCACAAAAATACAATTTTTTACATCGTAGTCTAAAATATTAATTGAAAATAATTTAATTGAAATTATTTGAACATTTATTTCTATAGTAATAATTATTTTAAGCTTTTCATTTCCTTTATTTAAAATTTTATTCAATTTCGCTACTTTTTTTTACTAGTTGATTTTACTCCAGATGTAAGAAAACTGCCATCAGTTCCACCCGCCCTCCACCCCTCAGAAGAGGCAAGAACTTCCTCAATTTTCGATATGATTCAAATTTTGCCAAACATGACCTACTTTTGAAAGTGTTTTGATGTTAATTATTTTCATTAATAATAAATTATTTTTTTCGTAAGGGGAAATAATTTTTTTAATTAAATATTTTAAAAAATTAAAAAAAAAATTGATAATAGCAGTAATCAGGGCCCCTTATTCGTGCAAAACTGCACATAAACCCAAATTTGAGGTGGAGTCCGGTCCATAACATATTTACTACCTCGTTTTTATTTGTATTCGTTTAGCTTTATTATGTTCTGTTTCTTTATGTTATGAACGAAAAATAAAAAAATTCCATTTAATTCAAAATTAAATAAATTATTATAATATAAATTCTTGTAAAAAGTGAACGAATTCTCAAAGAAATTAACCAGTTTCACAGTTCAATGACACATTCAAAGAAGACTTTAAAGAACTTTCGTTATAGAAAGCTCGCCTTTCATCACTTGAATCAAGTGGCCCGGCTGTAATTATGATTGCTATTATACATGAATTACCTACAAATAAAAATGAATACCAGTGTTATTGATGTTGGTCACTGAATTGAAGTACAGGGATTTGAACATGGTGGAAAATTGAAAATAATTTCATAAAAGGAATCAGCCCCCTTAAATACCTTTATAAAGGTATGCCTAACGTTATATTGAGCATTATTAATTGTTGAGGAAATTTGGGGATGTTTTAACCTCTCATAAGAGGCACTTGGAAAATTATTAATCGTGATGTGTAATTAAAACTCATTAATCATGATTTTAAATCAACATAAAATGAATACATATTACCAAAAGAAAACTGATTTATTATTACATAATTTTATAAATTAAAGGGGAGTGGTTATGGGAAGGTGGCTTGAAAATAATGAGAGGGGGAGGGGGTGAAAGATAAATGGATAATTGTATTCAACTTATGCAGTTATCAATAAAATGACATGCCATTTGCCTACAGTAACTTTTTCATTTTTTTTAAAGATTTCGGGGCTCCCCATACCCTTCCCTCAGAAGAGCATAAACCCATTTCGAAAATACTACGATCAAATATAGTATTTTTTTCTTTTTTTTTTTTTACAAGTACCCAAATACTTCTTTCAAGTGGTGAAAGTTGAGTTTTTAATACCAAAGGTTGAACTTTCAATTCTTGAAGGTTTTACGAGTTCGTTATAAACTTTGTTCGGATGGTATATGGATCTGTGAATAGTTATGTTTTGCAAAAATTTAAGAATGTCCAAAGTTAAGGGTGTCCTCTAGAGTGATTAGACCGAATTTCATTTCTTTCAAAAACGATGAGATGGTCATAATACTTGCTAAATGATTTCAAATGGCCATCATAAAAATTTCAGCTCCCTATCTCAATTTTTAACCCCCAAAAAATGAGGTCCTAAGTTAAATTTTCGAATAAACTAATTTCCAAAAAATTGGACATTTTTCACCTTCCGAAGTCGTATAGTGTTGTCCAAAGGCTGGTTAAGATGTTGGTCGCCATTTTTTTTTAAATTAATGTGGTCTCTCCCGTTTTTATTTTATTTTATTTTTTTCAAAAACACAAATTTTAGTAATTTTCAAAATTGAACGACAAATGGTAGTTTATTTGTCGTGTGCCCTGTATAGGCTTAATTTAGACCTTTTCGGACTCAACGGGTAAAATATGCTTGATCGTTGTTCCATAGTGGTTCCCAAAATTTAAACTTTTCGATACTACAACATCTATACGAAGTTATTTTAGAGCAAGAATGTGATATTTGGGGAAGCTTTGTGAGGTTAAAATCGAACATATGAGTCGAAATAAGCCAAAATGCACTTGACCAATATATTACTCATTTGTAGTGAGCTCATTTAGCAAGTATTGCGATCACTCGTTCGTTTTTTGAAAAATCCTATATTTGGTCTCCCCTAGTACCCTCTCCCTTCCCTTAGAGTTCTAGGTGGGAACTGATGATGTTTTTTTTTTATTTCTGGAGCAAAACGTAATTATAAAAAAAAGTGAGTGAAATTGAAGACCATATTGGTGAGTTGATATAGAATGAAATCTATAGTAATTGGAAAATTTATTTAAAATAGTGATCGTATCGAGGCATCTACCTTTTTCTTCTTCTTCGTCGCAGTACACCTTGCGATCAGAAACGACAGTGATTTTTTTACATGGTACGCATTTATTACTCGGCGATTTGTCGATTTTTCCTGAAATGTAAGATGTGTAAAATAAATATTTTTGAAAGGAAAAGGTAAAACTCATAATTAATTTTATTAATAATTTCATTGATCTACCTTGTTCAGTGGAACCATGGTCAATGCATGTTTTAGACTCGATCACTTCGCAGCAAGGAGTTGATATTTTTTTCGAACAATTTTTACAGCATTTTTTATTTTCTGATGGAAAATATTATTGAAAACATGATGAAGAAAAATGCATACATATACATGTAAATTCAATTTTTGGAAATAATGTGATCATATTCTAAGCTACAAAGCCTCGATAAAAATATAGGTATCAGTATTTGTTTACCTAGTGTAAAATTTTTAAAAGCCAACTCGGAGAATGGCTATTTTGCAGGTGCGTTTTACACAGTGCAATGGTGTCTCACAGTGTGATTACTGTTGTTATTTATTATTTTATTTTTAAATTTAAATTTTTTTTTTCATTAAATTATTTTTATGATTAAGACATTGTAATGACTCCATAGAGTACTCTGCGAATAAATTATATCGATCTCACATATGCTTAGACCTTATGAAAAAAAAATGCTTAACAGACTCCCGTCAATTTTACCATTTTTCCTTCTCCCAACTATTCGAAAAACAAATAAAGAAAAGTGGTTGATAAATGTCTGCGAAGAACATTAGAATTGAATTACGATTTTATGAACATTCGTCTATCAATTTTTTTCAGTTCTTTACTTTTATTACCAATGCATTTGATTATTATGTTTTTTAATGTTAATAAATAAATCTAGTGTTGTTTGGTCTTGATGTACATCAACATAAATGACAATATTAATTTCTGCTCTAGCATGAAATGTGATTTTGTATTTAAATTCCATATGTTGGGAGCACCAGTTCGCAGGGAATGCTCTCGATTTGAGCAATCTTATCATCTTACTTCTTTTAGAAATATTACTCATTAAAAATTACGCTGATTCATAAATCTTATCTGAGAGCTGATCTTCGAGTTTGTTTTTACGAAAATTTCTCCCATCACTGATATCGTCTAAGAACAAAATTTTTATACTTTTCGCTCTCCGAGGGAATGAATATAAAAAACTTCTGACCCTTGAGCGTAGCAGCTTGGTACTGTTTATCGCCTATCATTACTGCTAGATATAATATTCTTATTACCTTCATTGTCGCAGTAATAACGAGTACATCGATGACTGCCACTGGCTGTTTTTTTTCTGCATTCTTGAACAAAGAATTCTTCATTTCCACCATCTACATCTACGAGAAACAATGCAAGTTTAAATTAAAACTCAACGAAATAACCATTGGGTAATTTTTTTCACCAGGACTACATTGAATAGAATATTAATCTGGCAATTTTTATAGCTTGATAATATAATTTCATCGCTGGGAGGAAATTCTTTTTTTTTGTGTTCGTAATTTTTTCATCATTCGTTTCGATGAGGATAAGATCTGGGATAAGGAATCGTAATGATATTTAATATTTTGCGAGTGAAAAAAAAATTGAAAATATTTTTTCTATTTTTAAGAACAAGAACAAAAATCAAAATCGAACTTGGTTTTTATATCCATTTTATTTCCTCTCACTATACTGAAAAAATAATTATTTCATTTTACCTGGTTGGAAAATTTGATAGAATTACAAAAAAATTAATTCTAGTACCTGAGGAACGGCAACACTGCTTTGACATTTTCAAATTTACTCAAATTTGGCTATTCGAATTTTTAAATTTTAAGTGTAACGAGCACTTTGGAAATTATTGAAGAAAGTAAAGATACTGACAATATGTCGCAATATCTTCCTATTTATATGTATCTTAGAGCATTCAGTACAAGGAAAGAGCACCTCATGGTATCGTGCGCAAAATAATCACATTTATTGTATTTGTTTTATATTTTATTTTTTGAAATTGAAGCTCTAGGATAAAGATAAAATATCATTAGAGATACACGTGCTCTGAAATGAGTCATTCTGTTATAGTGCTCTTCGAATGAAGATACTAATTAAACCAGCTATCTTCATCTAAAAGTTTCAGAGTGATTAAACATAATAATAAATTAATTAAAAAACGTATCCTACGCTTGAATCCAGCGTCGAAGAATTTTGTTTTGGAAGAAAGGGGTTAAAATGGAAAAACCCATGGACAATTTTTTTAATAAATAAATGGTTTTAATTTTCTACCTAGCTCGAATTGTTTTTTCATCTATGAAAAATATGAAAGAAAATATATAGATTGCTCGTGGGATTAAAAACGACATGGCTAATTTACCGTTACGAGTCACGATTGTTACATGGTTGTTTATTTGTATAGGTTATTTTCGTTGGTTCGTAGGTATAATATGATAACCAGATAATGAGAATTACCGTTCATAATTTCTATTAAATACTCTCACGATTGATAGTACATGGCAACCGACTAACAGTATTACAGTTATGGTTTCCGCGTATCCGTAATTAATATCGAGTGAACGAAACCTGTTTTTCTAGCCTGCTGTTTTGACTATTCATCCACGTCGATTTCTCTAGAACAGCGAAATTTTCGTAAATTCGGCTGAGTTGCCGAAACGAATAGGATTTTATTAATTTTAATTTATTGTTGGTATAAGTAAAGTAACGAGCTGTCAACGAACGCTCTTACATCGTACGATGTAATTAAGCTGACGTCTGCAATCGAGCTAATTGAACGTAGAACGTTGTTATAACGTTTCAGTAATTTTACGCTATTTGCGTACAATTAATTATACGTATACCGGATCGAAGTGGTATAATTATGATTGGAAGAGTAGCTATCATCCTGAAACGATGTTCGATATAATAGTGCCGTGTGCATCGATAGCATCGATGGGCTCTCGATTGTTATACACAGCGTTTTATGTGGATATAGGGTAAATAAATTACATTGTGTACTTGGTAATTACACATCGAATGAGAAATGTGTCGATGGTTGTTGTGGTTGTATGAAGATCGTGTTGTGGGTTGAATTTGACGGTTTATATAGTTCATACTATTATTTAAGGCGATAAACATTTTCTCAATTTTTTTCGTGTTGCTCGTAAATATATTTTCATTTACGATTAATTTTTATGTGTATTTATGAATTTGGTCAATAATTTTTTTTTTGTTTTGAAAAATGATTAAAAATTAAATTTCTTCAAAAAAACTTTAGATTCGGTAGAATAATGATAACATGTTACGTAAGTGAAATGTATTCACGCAAAATAACGCGAGAATGATGAAAATTTTGTTTTTCATTGTACTCATCTAGCGAAAGAAAAATTACTCGTAATACTTGGCTACTAACGTAAGACCAAAATAAATGATAAATAAAATGCATCTATGTAGAATAAGGCAGAAAAATTGAAAAATACTTTGGTACCAATATTAATACATATTATACGTAATAAAAACATGGAAAAAAATTTTTTATAAAAAAACTTTTTTAATTCTCGTGAACACGATTAACAGTTTATACGTATAATTTGCCGATGTTCTGTCTTGTAGGTATTGCGAGGGAACCTGTTCATAGGTAGGCAACTTATCTCACGCCTACGTACTAGCTACAGTGATCTGTACGAGGATTAATTGAAGGCTCTGTATGATGTGATGATAATCACACTCCTATACGCAATTATTGAAAAAGATCATTTTTCGATACATGGAGTTGAAGAGAAAGTTATGAATGAAGACAGACATTTTGATTTCTTAGCCTAATTTTACGTTAAATTTTTTGACAAAAAGAATCTCTCTCTTTTTTTCTCTTTTTGTGCCTGTTTGTCTGTCTCTCACTCTTGAAAGATCTCTGAAAAATAACGTTTTCAGTTCCAAAAGTATTTAAAAAGTGATGCGTGAACAATAAGCTCGCGAAATATTCAGGGTTCCAAAACGAATCCGAAACCTGGAACTAAGCAAAAAACGGAGCAAAAAAAAGGAACTCCGAAACCAAAAACACAATATGAGAAAACTGAGCCTCAATAAAATCAGAACCGAAACTGAAACGAAAAGGAATCACTTCCAGTTAAAAATGAATGAAGTTTTTTTTTTTTCAAATGAAAATGGGTTATTAAATCGGGAATCATCGTAATGTATTAATGGAATTTACATACGAAAATCATTAGGCGGTTCACCAGCCTCTTTCCATGGAACAATTTTTATGATTATTTTTTTTTAGGTTTCATTTCACATGTGGATATGTCATGAGGCAAATAAAAAAAAACGTAAGCAGCCATGCCGCATTACTGGAGCTGAGTTTACTTGGACTTGTTCAGATTTACAAATAACATTGCTGACCTCTTCATGTCTACAGGTCACATACAATACCAAAGTCTGAAAACCCCTACCTTTTCCCTTCCAAAACCACTTGAGAAGTTCAGCTTGAAGCAAATGTAGCATTTCTTGCCATGCTATAATCATATGAACTCATATTTCTCAAATTATAACTACTTGAAACTCCTCAAATTAAATTGTCAAGATCCGCCATTTTATATTCTGGTCATCAACTGTTTGACCTTTCTAGGTCAATTTTGGATATGTTGGTGTCTGTAACTCACTCTTTCGTATGAGATTAAAAACGAAGCTAAAATTGAAGTAGATTAGTGACTCAAGATCATTTTATTATATGAAACCTCAATAAAACATTTTTGATTCTGGTATACCCCCACCACATTTCTTTTTATTAGCGCAACCTTCATTTCGACCTAAAAACCATAAAAAAACATTCTCATTTTGACATGAAAACCACAAAAATATGTACATTTTCAATCAAGTAAAGAAAAAACGTAAGCAGCTATACCACATTACTAGAGCTGAATTTTTACCTGGGGCTTGTTCATGTTCACCTTTCCTGTACCACTATCATCATATTTTGAGGTCGATAACCCCTCTTCCCCTCCAATATCATGTATGGAGGTGAATTGGGGACAGAAAATACTTTTTATCGCCAAAATGAGTTCGTATTAATTACATTTTTACAAATTTGAGGCTCCTCAAACTCTACTCAAATTTTGATTATGCGTCATTTTGGATCCATTTTGACCCAAATTCAAGAGGTCATATTCTGGCCATCATCTAACTCTACATACGAAGTTTGACTTTTCTAGATCGATTTGGTGAGGAGATATAGAAGATTCAAGAAATTTCATGACTCAGAACTTCCTCAAAAGCTGTTTTTGACTTTAACTCCTCTCAAAATGTATTTAGTAGGCTGAAATTTCGATATGTTGGTGTCTGTAACTCACTCTTTCGTATGTGATCAAAAACGAAAAATTTGAGCAATTTGCCTTTTTTTCAACCCTCCTCAAAATTTGAGCCACTCGCCATTTTGAGATTTATAAAAAAAAAGAATTTTTTTCTCATTTTCAAGAAGAGTCTCTCACCATGGTTTGAGCGAATTTTATTTGATAGCTATCGTTTCAAGTTAAAAACTCAGTTCATAGTATATTTCACAACTAAGGAGGTAAGAATGATTCTTGACGAGTGTGAGGTTTGTCACCCTCCCTTTGCTCGGGTGATGATTCACACGAGTCTACAATCAATTTTTCTCCCAAGCAGTGAACGAAATTTTTCTTAAATGCGGGAGAAAAGCGCTCGTTTGAGACCCGAGCGATTAGCGAGCGGGAGGTAAAGTAGCGCTTTCCTCCCGCAAGTATGAAAAAATGTTTACGTAACTGAGGGAGATAAAGTAACTTTATGCCCATTTCGATGGTTCAAATGCTCACTTATCTCCCACGATTACGTAAAATATATTATTCAACAAGGAAGATGAAGTGATTTTCAACAATTTTGAGTTATTTCCCTCGCTTCACTCGGGCAATAAACCTCAAAATTCGTTGAAAATCATTTTATCTCCCTAGTTCAATAATGTACTATTATATGACGGATAGGTTACCTATTAGATAATTTACGTGCGTTAGTGATTAGCACAGTCCCTTATAAGTTATAATAAATAATAACGCTTTAAATTATAGTAACACCTTCATATTTGGTATTAGGCAACCTTATGAACCTCTCTGTACAACACAACATACAGTTACCTCACATCATTTAGGTATCATATAAGAAATAAACATCGCGATGAACTCGCTTCATTTCTCCTATCGAACGAATTCGTTGTCTCGACAAGTGCGAATTTCCTCGCCACATCAAACACAGTCGACTTTATCAAACCTACTGTTGGTTTTATCTATCGTTCTCTACTCATTAATTTTCCGCGTACGAAAGCACTCGAAAGGTGAATCAAAGCTGGTGAAAAATATTGCCAGGTTCGCCAGTCGTCACCTAACAATGTACATAATTAGTTAATCATCGTTTCCTGCCCATTATACCCCTCCAAGTGTCTAAAATTCTCTCAATTTTTATCGCCTAAAAAAGGCGTGACTTTCGCGATAAGGTGAATATTTCCGAAACTATAGGAGACAGCAAACAACGATAAAGATACCCGTTAGAATGAGCGTGAATTAGGTTAAAGTGTTAATTACCGCGATGAGACGTTGAATTGGTGAGAAAATCGTCGAATATGGATTTATCGGTAGTTTTAGTTGTGGCCGCGGTTTTCGGTTACGTTAGTGGTCAGCAGAATGAATTCACGTATGGCAATCCAGCATCCAGATTTCGTGATATAAATGATCCGCAAAGGAATCAACTTCAGAGATACGAACCACCGGTGTTCAATCCAGCCCCGAATTATAATCCGGCACAGAGAACTGGGCAGCAGGGCTTTTCATTCAATGCTAATCCTCAAAGCATATCTGACCAATTTTTACAGAGACCTACGTTTAATAGACAGACGCAGAATCAGCGAAATAATAATAGAAATCAGGAATACGGTGAGTACCTACAAATTTATTCATTTTTCATCTAAGTACTCGGTATGATGGTATTTGACAACTAGAAACGAGTCATATTCTGTGAGTGAGAAAACAAAAATTTCTCTCATAGATTTAGAAATCAAAATTCTATCTGTACCTAAACTACGTTATAAATTTTCCATTATTCGGGTGTTTTCAAATAATTTAAACATTCATGTTATAATGATTTAAATGCTATTTTTCTTCGGCTAAAATTAACTGATTATCTTTATCCTTAAGAAATTTGGGGAAACGCCTTGAATGCTTTTTAAATTGCTGTGAAAGAAAAGGTAAAGAGGAATTAGCAGGAAGAAATATAAAATGAATCAGAGGGGCGGAAATGAGATTTTTTTCTGATCAAACACTCCTTAACCACTCGACTACCCTTTTCATATATGATAAAATATCCGGTGCTTTGAATCATCGTCGAAATATTTCCCCCTGAAAATATTCTGTTTTTTTTTTTTCTTTGTTGACGTCAAAATCGAAACATTTCACTATTTTATAAAAGTTTATTAGGCGATGCGATGATTCACAATAGGCTACGAGCGCATTTCGTAATTTCACTTGACGCTAGTATTTTTATAATGTTTGCATTACGATAATACTGGAGGAAGAGATAAAACCCCGTACACCTTGTAACGTACTTGAATAATCAACACACTGCTTATAACCATCGCTAAAATAATCAAGCTATATTAAAACGATGACAGAGGTAAAAATAGTAAGCAGTCGTGCTATATTATTGGAGGTGAGTTTTTTATCAAGAAAATGCTGTCATCACTTGAATCACATTCCAACACTACTGGAACACATAATACAGAATTAAAATTTAAATATTCTTTGTTTCCTGTGGCTTCATCAAAATTAAATTGTTTCAAAGTTTCCGAGCTTTCCTCAAATTTCAATCATTTGCTATTATTTGACCCATTTTTAGCCACATTTGGGTGAGCATGTTGTGGTCACAAAGTAATCCTATGTATAGACTTCAAATAAATTATTTTGTTACTCCCATCATAATATTAAACCTGAATGATATTTTTAATTTTTCCTTTTAGGTATTAAAAAATTAATGAAAATTCAAAATAATAAATTTAGTTATAAAATATATTTTTTTGAACATGAATTTAGCTTACTATATACATTTATAAAGAGATATGGATATTTCAAGGAATATCATAAATTCTCGACTAATTTTAGGTCGAGTCTTGTTACTGAGAGTTGCCTCTATGACATAAAAGAGGCGTGCGAGCAGCCCCCCGCCGGGTTCCGCGGTCAGATATCCTAAAATTTTGTTTTCATGGGGAGGAAGAATGGTGAAGTTCCCATCGATCTGCATTTTTTCAAAAAATTAAATGAAAATACTTTTATTGTTCTGATCCAGAAATAGACTGCTGAAGTGGAAAGGGAATCTCAAAAAGTGATACAGAAAATTTCATTTTTGTTTACAATTTATGGTGAATATATGAACATATGAGTATAATTTTTTGAGCATACATGTTTTAGAAAGGGGGTCGGGGGAAGGTGAGGTCATCAAATGTTTGCGCTTCAGACCATTTGTAATGATCTGGAAAATGTCCAACTTCTTGGTGCATATGCATTTTTTCCTTCTACGCGTAGCGGCGGTGAGTATTCATGAAATTTGTTCAAAACTCGGTTGGAGACTCTCCTTGAAAATGAGAAAAAGGTCCTCTTTTGTTTTTTCCATAAAATTCAAAATGGCGGATCACTCAAATTTTGAGGGGTGCTGGAGAGGGGGCAAATGGCTCAAATTTTTTGTTTTTGATCTTGTAGAAAAGAGCGAGTCACGGTCACCAACATATCCGAATTTCAGTTTTATAAGTGCATCTAGAGGGGAGTTGGAGTAAAAAACGACTTTTTAAGGAAGTTTTGAATTATGAAGTTTCTTGAATATTCCATATCTCGTCACTAAATCGAACTAGAAAGATCAAACTTCTTGTGTAGAGTTAGTTGGTGACCAGATTGTGACCTCTTGAATTTGGGTTAAAATGGATCCAAAATAACGTATAATCAAAATTTGAGTAGAACTTGAGAAGCCTTAAATTTGTGAAAATGTAATTAATATGAACTCATATGATTACTCGTGATAACATGTATACTATATTCCGAATTGACCTCTATTAATAATATTGGAGGGGAGAAGGAGAGGTTATCAACCTCAAAATGTGTAGTGGTAGTGCTGGTTTTTGGTACAGAAGAGGTAAACAAGCCCCAGTTAAAAACTCAGCTCCGGTAATGCGGTATAGCTGCTTACGTTTTTTTTTTTTTTACTTAATTGAAAATGTACATATTTTCATGGTTTTCATGTCAAAATGGAGATTAGGCACTCCCTACTAGTTTCTTTGATTTGGAGGGGAAGAATTTCAAAATGTTGATATTTTCAGTATTTTGCTACTTAATAATGCAAATAACAATAGAAATCGAATTCGTCTTTTTTTTTTCTAATTGAAGATTGTGGCATCTAGTAGTGCATGAAATAGGTTATCAAAAATAACCAGCAATCGTCCTTCCAAAAAAAATCAAGTTTATAAAGTTTTCAAAAAACTCAAAATGCCCGAATTCTAGAAAATTCTAGTCCCCCTCCAAATCAAAGAAATGATTGAAAGTGGATGTTCTTGATTCACAATTTCATATCCTTCATTTTTCATTTGAAATACATGAATACATTTTCAATCAACAATTTTTCGTAAAAAAACAATCGAAAGGATTACGCTTATATACGTTCATAAATTTACCATAAATTGTCAAACCACTTGGGTTCTAGAAGGCTGGAAGTTTGCTTCATCATTTCGATAGTTTCATGCCTAAAGGCTATAAACAGGTCTGTAGTCGTAGGGGAAGGAGACAGTAGCTTGCTGAGCCATCTTTAGAAAAATTTAAACACTTCCTAGTAGAATTTTTATTTAAAACAAAAGCATCAGTCAAAAAAAAAAGAGTCAAAGCCCTTTCTTGAATTTGGTTAGCATCATCTGAAATGATGGGCTAGTCATGAGCCTCGATATAAGTACCCATTAACGTAGCCTAAAGTGGCTGAATAAGTCCGAGCCCTCTTGAACTCGATTTTTTTTCAATTAGGAAGAATAAAATTGCCAAAAGAGAGAATATACTTATTACTGTTATCATTATTCTGTGTGAAAATTGTCAATTTACAATACCTACTAATTTCTAAAATAAGTATACAATGAGTTGCTTACAACTGCCCTACATTTAATTTAATACCTATAATCTTATATAGGTACTAGGTAGTTACTCGATCTTACTGTCCTATGCAAATACATAGTTCAATAAATAGGTACCTACCAAACAATTTTCAAAAAAGAGAATAGGTTGTTGCTATTTTACTCCTCCATCAGCAAAAATTCTAGCTACGCTACTGTAAGTTATAGAAGGCAAATTTTATTGGAGGATGCTTTTTGAACTTCATCATCTAGATGAAACAGTAACTGAATCGAAATTCAAAATCATCTCAATATCGTATTTGTAGCATCGTTTATGTTATCTTATTTATCTTTTCCGACAAATGCGATAAGAGCACTAACCATATTTTTGCATAGAACGATTCTAAATTCGCATACTTGTTGCTGTTATTATCATCCTTGTTGATAAATATAAAATAATGCAAAAATTATCGCTTTTTTCACATACAATGATAGAAGTTACTAGTACATACGAAGCTATAAGGTGAACTCATTTTCGACGAATATATCATTTACTCCCTTTGTGCATGCCTATCGATATAAAATTATTATTTAAAGTTTTGATTTCTCATTTATTTCCCCCTCCCGCCCGCATTAGAGACCTGAAACCTCTACTCATCGCTTCCAAAAACCTAGAATATTTGACTGTGAGTCCAAATCTAGTCTGTTTAGAATTTATCATTCCCTTATAGGTGCGTTATAATTGTAACTTGAACACATTTTCTAAATCACTGTTCCAGAGTTCATTTTGTATGGTCTAAAATGATTAAATATGACCCATGCATTATGTGAGTAAATTATAATCCATGTAGTTTAGGAAAATAGGGGAGGGAGAGGGTAATTCGTTAACCCATTTAAGAAATAAGTTCTTGAACATTGATAGCAATAATATTTTCATGTTGAAACTTCGATGCCACTTTGGCCACAAAGTAGGTAATGAGGATCCATTCTTATTGGAGATATCCTATACAATACCTTTTGGATCATGAGATTCAAAAGTAGGATAGTTAAAAAATGGCCTTACTTGCATTGCTCATTTGTATATGTTGGTGACCCACTGTGTGATGTGAACTCATAATCAGAAGTTTTGAAGTTTTTGGGACTACTGTAGCTCCCATGAAATCATAATGAAGCACTATTGAATCAATTTAAAATATTTAAACAGTCACACAACGGTACTCCTTTCGTATTTAATTTTGAGCGATTTTCATGAACATCTAACGTGTTCGCAGAGGGCTAATAAAATCAGAGCCGCAAAGAGGAAAAGTGCGCCAGGAGCAAACACGAGAGGATAGAGCCCCTATGTTAGTAAGGGAGGGTCTGGGTCTCCGTAAGATTTTTTATGATTTTTAAGAAGCAATTTATAGAAGTTTTTGAATACTTTCATCAACAATAATGAACGTTCAATTTTTGTTGAGGATACCATTCAATTAATATTTGTATTTTTCGTGTTTTGATTTTTTTTCTCTTCATTTCCTTAGGTTCTCTGTGGCCTCGTAAAATTTTGGGTCAGGGAAAAAACGTCCCCTCCCCTCTCCTCCTCTCATTGGTCCTGAATAAAATGCTATAGTTGAATAATATGTAAACGAAGTCTGATTAAATGATTACTTATCAAGAGCAGTCCAGAAATAAAAAGTTATGAAAATTCCTAACATCTTCTTTAATTTTTATCTTCGTAGTAGTTATATTTTTTTTTATTGAAAACTCTACTAAAAATCCAGTAAATAACGAAAACGTCTGTTCTTTCCTATAGATGATACACAATATCGATATGCGCCGCCAACACAAAGACGTGGTCCAAATGACGAAGTGTACGTTATCACTGAGGAACGACTGAGGCAAATCAGATCGCAATTTTTATACTGGTTTTACGATAAAGGAGGAGACGACGATAATGGAGATTATCAAATTCATATCCATCACTCGAGCCCTCAAATTCATAAAAATTTCAATTTCCAGTTACCTTTCTTCGGGTTCAGATTCAACTACACTAGGGTAGGTTATACAATGAAACTTTTTTTAAAGGCATGAAAGAAATAATTTAATCAACTATTTTATTCATTTAGGTCTCCATGCACGGATACTTGGAATTCAGTGATCCACCGGATCAGTATTCTTATCCATTGAAATTTCCCAATAAAGACTGGCCGAAAAAGAACGATCCATCGTTCATCGGTATATTCTATAGTAAATGTCGTATAGGTAAACTGAAACCAGGAGATGTGGATGAAAGAAGACCTGGCGTATACTTTAGGTAGAATATAGAATAAATGTGATGTGATCTAATGATTAATTCCTATCAATGAAAATTGTGCATTCAGAACTTTTATTCACTTATAGGTTAGAGCGAGACTTACAATCTCGTACCGATCAATTCGGTGTGGAAATGAGAGAACGACTTATGTGGGATATTCGCGAAGGAGTCGTGGGAGCTGATACATTCGTGCCTAAACACGCGGCCATTGTAACCTGGAAAAATATGTCATTCGCTGGTGGATTTGCTAATTCAATTTACGTCGTGAGTATTTAATACATTTTTTCCTCCTCATCGAAATGGAACTTCATATTCACAACGTTCTTGATTCATTTCAGACTAACACCTTCCAATTAGTGCTGGCTACCGATGAAGTATACACCTACGCTATATTTAATTACGTCGAAATGCAATGGACTAGTCACACGGAAGCCGGAGGAGATACCACTAATGGAGAAGGAGGTGTGCCAGCATACGTAAGTATACCACTGCACTTCAGTTAGTTCAAGGTTTAAGAGTACTTGGAAACATAATTTGCTATTTTTCCTTAGGTTGGATTCAATGCGGGTAATGGTACAAGGAGCTATGAGTATTATCCGTATTCTCAAAGATCCACTATCAGAGATCTGGTTGGTAGAGGATGGGCGAATGGGTTTCCAGGAAGACATATTTTCCGTATTGATGAAAATATTATGCTTGGAACTTGCAACAAAGATATTGGTTAGTTTATTTATTTTTTAATTGTTTGAATGTTGAATTTAATCTAATATTTTGTTGCTTAGCTGGTGCCAATCTTCCTTTGGTGTTCGCCCCGGAAAGCGGTAATATGTTAGGAGGTACTATCGTCAATATAACAGGACCCTGTTTTGAGCCTAATATGAAAATTAGATGCAAGTAAGAGCACCAGTTTTTTCCATCTATAAATTTTATTCAACTCTAAAAAAAAAAAAAAAAATTTATTGCTGTGTTATTTGATGAAATGAGTCCAAGTAACTGGCCTGTTCCAAGTATAGCTTCCCAAGTGAATTTGGAGGGGAGTTATAACGAAAAACCGCTTTTGGAGTATAAGTAAATAAATTTATTTACCTTAAAATATTCCATGAATCTTTCATATCTCGTCACCAAAAAACAAACATGTCTGAATAATGATAAAAAATTTAAAAAGGAAATATCATTCAATTTTTTGGAAAACTAGTTACTCTAAAATATTATTTTGCTAATTCCAAAATATAGTGTTCTTTGTAACTAATGAGTAAATCTGATGCTGGCTCAAGACGCTCGAAAACTTATTCGTACTAATATTTTCCCTATTTAGATTTGATACAGAAGAAGTTGTGGGTAGAGTTATTAACCGAAATAGAGCAATTTGCGTGCAACCTTTCTTAATGGTAGAAGGATACGTTATCTTCGACGTAGCAATCGGCGACGAAAAATATAACTGGAAAGGCATGTACTTCGTTGGTAAGTACCTGCCCCATTCATCAAAAATTCTTATTTGTTGAAATGAAAAATTCATCATACTTAATGCCACCCTTCTTCGACATAGAAACTCCAGCCACAGCTACGGAGAAAATTTTTATCGAATCAGAAGCTGTCCATCGAACCAGTACCACAGAAGACATCATAATAAGATGGAATAAGGACAACGTAACCACCAATTACGACGCTCGTTTAAAATTAACCTTGTGGGGTTACAAAGAGACGACGATTCGACCGGAATTATTGTATATTGATGTTTTAGAGGTAATTATGATTAAAAAAATTAATTTCTGCGGAGTTTATCGTATTAACAGTTTAGGCGAATGTTTCGTGTGATTTGATATGTTGTTTTAGGATAATATACCGAACACAGGATCTTACAGAATAACACCGCAAGCGTATACTTCGCGAGATAACGAAGAATTTCTCGATCTTACTTTTGGATTTTTACGAATAACTTTGAACGAACCTGGAAAATATTTCGATCATAATTTATCTCCGTGAGTGATCGAGTATCTGAAAATCTCTGTGATGATACTCCTTACTCGAACATTATAATATTGTATTGTATTTATTTTTTACAGGGTATTGTGGAGTAAACCCATACCGTTGGGATGGTATTTCGTATCTCAATGGGAACGACGATACGAGAGAAGATGGGCTGAAAGATTATGCGATAATTGGATTAAAAACGATCGATTTTTAAAGAATTTCGCTGCTGAAGTGAGTAATACTCATAGAATAACTTGGAGGGATTTTATGATCGTAAATTTCATACGAATATTTTTATTTCAGATTCCTCAATGTCCTTGTGTGCTCGAACAAGCTTTAGCAGATAAAGGACGTTATTTACCTGATTACGATTGCGATCTTGTAGCAAATCCTAGTTGTTTTTACAACAAAGGAGCACGCCATTGTGTACGAACTGGTGCACCGAGGTTGGTGCTGTATTCTCGAATCGCTTCGATTTGATTTCACCAATTTAGCGATTTTTAATTTTTCATAACTTGTTCGTAGTTTGGAAGGGTCCGAGCAACAGTGCTGTTACGATAAAAATAATTACCTGATGTTGACCTACGATCAGCAGTGGGGTTCGAAACCTCGTAGATCTCATAATTTAGGTTATCTACCATGGAACGAAGCCAACAAAGTTGGTATTTGGTCGTCACAAGGTTCTTTAATTTTGAAAAAAATTATCGCATGGTTATTAATTTTTTTCAGGTTCCTACGCTCTCCCAGTGGTTCCACGATGTTAGCCCGTTTTATACATGTTGCTTGTGGCAAGAAGAGCAGTCTGTGGGTTGCGAAACGTTTAGATTTGAAAGACGTCCGACGCAAGACTGTATTGCCTATCAGTCACCTTATGTTGGTAGGTTAAAAAAATTGTAACTATTTTCCCTCTCTCTCACATCTTTTTTTTTTCAATTTCTATATTTGATTTTATTTACAGCTACTGTATTTGGAGACCCTCATTTTATAACTTTCGATGACTTGGACTACACTTTCAACGGTAAAGGAGAATTTGTACTAGTGCATTCGGACACAGATAAGCACAGGTTAGATGTACAAGCCAGGTTTGAACAAGTTGAACGAAACATCTATGGTCCAGTTATGGCTACTCGTTTGACATCTGTCGTAGGCAAGTGCAGCTCCCATCAAGAATTTTTTAGTATTATTTTCAGCATAGATATTTGTATTTAATTATTTTTTTTTTTTTAACAATTTTTATCATATAGCTCGTGACAATTCTTCGGCTGTGATCGAAGTTAGATTAAGACCGCAGCATTCTCAATGGCGATATCGTTTGGATGTTTTAGCTGATGGTAAACGAATATATTTTGACAGGACTTCGCTGAAGTTGCAGCATTTCCACGGTAACAATAAGATCACTTCTATATGATTATAAAATGTTCGTAATCGAAATTAAATTCAATATTAATCTGTTTCATTTATCTCAGGTGTTACCGTGTACACTCCAATGTACGTGTTGAATCAATCCGAAGTAATAATTATGTTCGAATCCGGAGTTGGCGTCGAAGTGCTTGAAAATAAAGGCTCTATGAGTGCTCGAGTTTATCTTCCGTGGAAATTTATCGTAAGCGAACCTAACAAATTATTTTCTTATCGTCAATAAGCATGTGAGTCCATATGAATCAACATGTTTAGTTATCTGAGGTTCCTTAAGCTTTTCTTATATTTTGGTGAACCGCCAATTTAGATTCATTTTTATGTAAATTCAAGGGATCATATTCAGGTCCTAAAATAATCCTACAAACAAACTTTGACTTTTTTAGACCGATTTTGTGAAGAGATATAGAAATTCAAGAAATTTTATGACTCAGAATTTCCTGAAAACTCGTTTTTTTTTTTTGTTTTAATTCCACTTTAAATAGACATAGGAGGCTTAAATTTGGATATATTTGTGTCCTTGACTTGATCTTTCATATGAAATCAAAAACAAAAATTTTGAATCATTTGCTCCCGCTTCACCTCTTCTCAAAATTTGAGTGACCCACCATTTTGAGATGTATCAAAATTTTTGTTCATCTTAACCATTCCAGGATATGACGCAAGTATATGATGCAAATATGAGCTTCATCAGATTCTTAGTTTAAAAGTTAAGCAGATATTTGCTTCAACATTTCATTCAACGTTTGCTTCAACATTTCATTCAACATTTGATTCACATTTCATTCAACGTTTGCTTCAACGTTTGATTAAACGTTTGATTCAACATTTGCTTTAACATTGTTCAACGTTTACTTCGAAGTTTGCTTCAACATTTGCTTCAACATTTCATTCATTGTTTGCTACAACGTTTCCTTAAACATTTGGTTCAACATTTGGTTCAACTTTTGTTTCAACATTTGATTCAACGTTTGCTTCAACATTTGATTCAACGTTTGATTCAACATTTGCTTCAACGTTTACTTCAACGTTTGATTCAATGTTTGCTTCAACGTTTGTTTCAATATTTGATTCAACTTTTGCTTCAACATTTCATTTTACGTTTGCTTCAACGTTTGCTCCAACATTTGATTCAACTTTTGATTCAACATTTGCTTCAATATTTGGTTCAACGTTTGATTCAACATTTGCTTCAACATTTACTTCATCATTTCATTCAACATTTGCTTAAGCATTTGCTTCAACATTTGCTTCAACGTTTGATTATTGCTATGAATCATTCCAAAAAAATTATCTCTTTAAATTATGTATTGAATTGCATTCATAAATTTCTCATGGATTAAAAAATTTATCACCTTAAAATAAATTACCCCTCCCTCGCCTACATTACAAACTACACTTGCTGTAGACATAAAAAATATATGTCCTGAGAATAATTTTCAGAAGTCCTCCTATTGATTTTCCTATACCTTGACTACGGGACTTGAACTAAAATTTATTAAAAATTAATATCCCTAAAATTAACAATTGAAAAATGACATTTCAGAATCAAACCAAAGGTTTATTAGGTACTTGGAATTTCGATCCAACCGACGATTTCGTTAGACCAGATGGTACCATTTTGAATATCGACAGGTCAGATTTTCGCAGCGTACATGAAAATTTCGGAATGTATTGTAAGCTAGAAATTCGTCATTGACGTACTGTTGAAAATGTTTTTTAAATTCGTTTTTTCTAAAAGATTTTTTTTTTTTGTAGGGCTCTTAGAGGATAGATATGAAAGGTATAAAGGAGGCGCATTATTTTATCGTGAATACGGACGAACTGCAAGTTATTATGCTAATCGGACATTCGTACCTCAATGGGATCGTATTCCTGAAGAAATCATTCCTCCGAACAGGTATGAATTTAGATCACGGAATGTCGAAATGAGAAAGTCATATAATAGAAATCATTTATTTATTTATTTATTTATTTTTCAGAACGCAAGATATATGGACCGCTAATAAAATATGCGGTGATTCTTATCAATGTAAATATGACTATGCAGTTTCACTGAATGAAGATTTGGCCAAGAATACATTGCAATTTCAGGATTCGTTTGTCAATATTAAAACTAGAAATAAAGAAAGAAGTAAGTCTGTGATTTATGAAATTACTTCAAAAGATATGCTTTGTAGAAGAAAATAAAAAAGCTTTGGTGTCAGCATTTTTAATGTCATTCGTTCATTTAATTTTTTTTTTTTTTACTTAAATTATTTTAATAGTAATTACCTGTGGGGTCTTGGAAACTCCAAGATTCGGACGTAAAAGTAATTTCCTGTTCACTCCTGGAACTAAAGTAACATTTGAATGTAATCAAGACTTCGTTTTAATTGGTGACCAAAGACGAACTTGTACCGCTGAAGGTCATTGGGATATTCCAGAGTACGGATATACCGAATGCCTACGTGAGTATTTTTTTTCGTTTACAATTTAAAAAAATACATGAGATTCCCATTAATTATAAAAATATTTTTTAAATCTTCTTTTTCTTAAACATCGTTCAAATAAAATTTCAGGTTTAGTAGAATACGAATCTCGTACCGCTTGGACATCGATATTTATTACTTCGCTCGTGATAGTACCAATTTTAATATTATTTTGTTGCGTATTAAACATAGCCTATAGAAAAGGCAAAAAACAGGGCTCAAATATGTCTTGGAATTTCACCTCCACTCCGGCCATGCGCCGAAGATCCTCGATCTTAGCCTTGAGCACGCCTAATCTCACCGATACGATAGATCAAACTCATGATAGCCATTTACATCGTACCGTCAGTAGCCCCTTGTTGTATAGTCAACGAGTAGATCAACAGTACCCCTCTAGTTCGTCGACCGGACCGAAATTCAAATTTCCAACGGGTAGTGTTGAAAGTAGCCCGATGTCTGGTGCTAGTCCTGGTCTCACACAACCTCTCCTATCACCGAAACGAAAACGACGACAATACGATGGCGTGTATAGGACCAACGAACCTTTACCAGGAAAACCTTTGATCGAATTTGAGGATAAAGTTTGGGATCTCGAGGAAGAGTACAGTCACGTCAATGAAAGAGCTCGTAGGTTATTAGATGAGCAGTACAATGATGATGTTCGTAGATCAGCGGCACGGTATTACGAAAACGCACCGTTACATTATGGCAGAGTACAAGCGGATTTGGTTTAAATAATTCTACATGCCAAAGAGAATAGTCTGAATAATATACTCATTGTGTTCCCTTTTTTTTTTTTTCAAATGTTATTTTGTATTTTTTTTTATATTCTAAATTTTCGATTCCGAAGATCTTAAAGTAGTATTATTAAAAATCAATTGTATGGGAAGCGAATTTCTGTTCCACTTTATTACTATTTTTATTTTTCAAAGCTCAGTTTTTTTGATATTTTAAATGGTACTATCATGAAAGCAAGTAATAATTGGGTGGAATGGAAATTTGTTCCTGTGATTATTTTTGTTATATTTTTAGGAACATTTTTCCATTTCTTATTTGAACATGTTTTTTTTTACTGTCACTGTATCGCTATTTGTTTTTTTTTTTTTTAATACACGCTTGTTTTTCTTAATTGTCGTATTTTTATCGAACGTGAGATATTTTTTTCGCGAGTAGGCCAACAAGAATTCTCTTCGAGGACATTATGGTTGGTGATTCCTCTTATGATTTTGATAGTTGGTCCTTTGCTGCTGTTAATTGTCTGTACCGGGTATAGAGTAGTTATGCGAGCCAAGGATCAACGAAGTGATAAAGTTAGGTTGGTATTTTTTTTTTTCTAATAAATTAAAAATGCAGTTGATCTAATTTCAATAAGTTGGAAATTAAATAAATGAATCATAATTTATTTATTTATTTTTTGTAGAATACCAGTGAAGGAAATCGAAAGTGAAGGACCCACGGAACCTGGAGAAACAACAACATTGCGTAACCAGGAAGTGCAGTGATACAAATTGATACCTCATTATATAAGTTTACCTACTTCCTTTTTTATTTATTATATTATTTTAATTTCGTAATTGAAAAAAAGATGTGTTCAAATACTATTGTCATTTTATTTTTATTTCTATTATTATATTTATTTACATTACACTGGTAGGTAGCGATTAGTAAATGAAATGAATTTTATTATATATGTACCTATTTTTTGTTTCTCAAATTAGGTGTATTTTATGTAAGCATTTCACTGTAGTGAAGTTTTTGTGCTATAATTATTTCTGTAACATGAGTGTGTAAATAAATAAAATGATAAAATGGAATGAAAGGGTATAATTAGTCCAGTAAATCTAAGTCATGGAAAGTTCGTTTTTGGGAAAAATTTTCAACTATGATTTTTCGTATACCTACATGTGTAGAGGCTAGCTTCGCTGACAATATACTAAAAGTCCCTATTCTTAGCTGGCGAGCAGATCCCACTAGAGACGTTCCGCTATATATGCTCAGGGTTTGATCGTAGAGCTAAATAGTTCAGTGCAATTATGTTTTACACTTTAAGCATTAATATAAGGTTATTCAGTAAATTTCTTACAACTTTCATATGAACATTTTCTTTCTACAACCATTGGGTGCGGAGTTGGGGTGTTCGAAATTTAATACTTTTGGAGCTCCATTACACTTGATTCATTTGTGCTATGTGCCATTAAAATATGCAATTAGAAATGCATATAAAATGACTTGCGACTGCATACCAACTCAATTATGACTCTATGGAGGTTTCAGTCCCCTTCCCTCACTATCAAATACATACCTGCCTATGTATGAATATTTTCATACTAGTGAAATGCGCGGTTAATGTACTACAGTGTAATTATGTATAAAGCTTCTAATTACATAGCAACTCATTTTTGTCCCAATAGTTGTTTATGATGGAGATATTGATATGCCATCAACATAGGTTACTCAATACCGAGAAAATCTGCCCCAGGAGAAAAGTCATAAGAGCAAAAAAAAGAAGGTTGTATTGGTAGTAAAGACAGATTTTTAGCGTCAGTGCGTCAAGTCGTGGGCCCGGAGGAAACTCCCCTTCCCACCAACCCAACCCTCCTTAACTTCATAAAAAAAAAAAAACTTTGAAATGAAGATTCAAGCGCTCACTTGTGTTTTTTACGAACTGAATTTATCGCTAACATTTGTAACATGAAATTTCTCATTTCCTAGTGGATGAAGAAAACTCGTGGTCAGATTTCTATACATGCCATAGTTTTTTCGAAATTTATAAAAAGCTATCGTCCTCCCATATGAACGTCATACCTATAACTTTTTTTCTACCACAACAAAATCATTATTACAAATTTTTCAATCATGAACGAGAAAATAATAAAACTACATATTTATATGTATTCATCCCCGCTCGTTTCAATTTATAAGTGTATCGCGGTCAAAACATCATATATATTAGACAAGTGTTGTGAAACGTTGCTGTTACGCAACGGAAATTTTCTTTTAGATTTTTTTTGTAGAAATTAAACTTGGAGTCCTGCATTTAGTTTGAAGATATGGATTGAAAATTGGACAACCATTCTATACTTTCATTTTTTATTATCAATTTATCAAGGGAATAATTTGAAATTTTATAAAGTTGAATTACGCAATAAACATTCGTTACAAAATTTATAATTTTTATTTCTTTTGCAAAGTGTTCCTTCATTTCTTCACAACGCAACTAATAAAACAGAAAATATTTCGTGCGACTAACGTATCGAACAAATATCACATACAAAGTTTAGATAAACAAAATCTCTATCCAACCTTGTCTACATTTCCATTGACATTGATAAAACAAAACACGTTTGTGTTCGTAAAATGTATTTTACCGTGCGGTTTGTGGAAACGTGTAGTCGTAAGGTTTAATTTTATGATGTAATATAGCACATGATTGTATTCATTTTGTTTATTCTAATGCATCGAAATACTTTATATTAATAATTAACACACCGATACATCGGACGTTCACACTTCTTCCATATTGATTCTCTTCAATAACAAGATCATGGAGTTAGTACCGGAAACTATTAATTTTCCTCAAGCCGAAGAAAACACTTTGAAGTTTTGGAATGATATCAAAGCGTTTGAAGAATGCATGAAAAAATCAAAAGGCAAACCCAGGTAATTGACGAATAACATCAGGCCAAGTTTTAACTCATACTATCTGCATTAATGTGTTTGTTGGCAAACCGATATCAAAAAACCATTTTGTTATCGCAGATATTCTTTCTACGACGGACCGCCTTTTGCCACCGGGTTACCTCATTATGGTCATATTTTGGCCGGCACCATTAAAGATATTGTAACTAGATACGCGCACCAAAATGGGTACTACGTTGAACGTAGATTTGGTTGGGATTGCCATGGATTACCAGTTGTAAGTTGATGTTTAGATTATTTCTATTTAACGAGAATGTTATCTTTGTGTATACATGAAGAATCTACGCATGTAATTTCTTTATGTACAATGTCTAATCGTCGTTGATAATCCGCATACACGTTATCGCTTCCAAAGAAATTAACAGTGACGTAGACAGTGTTACAGAATGTTACGTGGATTGTTACAGGAATTCGAAATAGATAAGAAATTAAATATCAGAGGACCCGACGATGTCGCTAAAATGGGTATCGCCGCTTATAACGCCGAATGTAGGAAAATAGTCACTCGTTATGCCAAAGAATGGGAAACCATTATTACCAGATTAGGAAGATGGATTGGTAATTGAAATTATCTCGAAGTTATCATAAAAACGTACGTTTAATATTCGCACGATTTTTACAGATTTTAAAAATGATTATAAAACGTTATATCCGTGGTACATGGAAAGTATCTGGTGGGTGTTTAGCGAGCTATGGAACAAAGGCTTAGTTTATCGTGGTGTGAAAGTAATGCCTTATTCTACCGCTTGTAATACGCCGTTATCGAATTTCGAATCTGGTCAGAATTATAAAGAGGTTGTTGATCCTGCAGGTAATTGCGCGTAAAATAAAAACTAATCAGTTTCACTTTCGTAATTTTAATATTCTTTGGTATTTTTTTTGACCTAGTTATTGTCGCTTTTCCATTGGTTAAAAACCCCAGTGTATCGTTATTAGCATGGACCACCACTCCGTGGACTTTGCCGAGTAATTTGGCTTTGTGTGTGAACGAAAACTTAGTGTATGTTAAAATCAAAGGTAACGTGTTCAATTCGTAGATTCGTAATCATAACTGGAAAATGGAAAATAAAAATAAAATTATTAATATTTCATTTATTTCAGATTTGAAGAAAAATAAATTATTTATTTTAATGAAAGCACGACTAGATTACGTCTTCAAATCGGAGGAAGAATACCAAATTTTAGAAGAATTTTTAGGGTTTGAATTGAAGGGCGAAAAATATCTACCAATTTTTCCTTATTACGCCAATGTTAGTGTATTATTTGAAATTTCCCCCTTCTCACCTTCATGACCATGTGAACTTCTTTAATTCGAAAGGTGGCAAAAAAGTAATGCATGGAAAAGAAACTCGCTAGTGATGGATATATTCAGTAAATTTTATTAATCGTATTATCGATCAATCGACATTTTGAATAATCGATTAATCATAATTTTACAATTTCACAATTGAAATTTTCTATTTTTAATTAGAAGTTTGAATGTGTGAAAAAAAATTAAATAACTGATATTATATGTATAGATGCAAATGAAAATATGTAATTTTGATACAAAAAATTCATTCAACGTATAATTCGTTAATTCATTAATGTTAGAGTAAAACAGGCTCGTAGCTAACCCTTCATTTCTGCTGAAGAGGGTATAGATAACCAACTCCTACAGAGGGCTTTGGCTTATTTTTATTTGATTGAATTTCTGTATGTTGAATACAAAACTTTACTTGAAGGAACTTGCATTTTTCTAGATCAGGCTCATCTCATAGGACTACATTTTTACCCTTCAAAACTCCCACCCTTTATTAATCACACTTCAAAATGAGGACATTGCCTATTTTAGTTTGGGACTTCCGTGAGTTATTTCTCATGCATCACTTTTTTGTCACTTTTTTAAAACCTACGTTGAATGGAAACCAGCAACAGAAAGCAGACTACTATTACCAGTTACCATACTTATAAAATAAATATCTCCGCAGATGAAAAATGCCTTCAAAGTGCTTACCGATAATTACGTCAGCGAAGAATCCGGTACCGGGATCGTACATCAAGCGCCATACTTCGGTGAAGACGATTACCGAGTATGCCTAGCTCACGGCATCATTACTCGTGATCAAAAATTGATGATTTGTCCGGTCGATGCGAGCGGCTGTTTCGTAGAACCGGTCACAGATTTTGCTGGACAATACGTTAAAGTGAGTTTTAACCTTGACGCAATGAAATCATGTCTTTGAAAAATTTATTAATAAATTGTCATCGAATATTTACGAATAGGATGCCGATAAACATATTATAAAAAAATTAAAAGAAAATGGCCGTCTGTTTTCCGCCTCAACCATTAAGCACAATTATCCATTTTGCTGGCGTTCCGATACCCCTCTTATCTATAAAGCGGTTCCCAGCTGGTTCATTCGTGTCGAGCATTTGAGTGGCGATTTGATGAAATGTAATCAAGAAACATATTGGTACGTAATATACGTTTATTTTTTGCTATAATAATTTGTATCACGTATTTTTCATAATTTTTTTCGCATAGGGTGCCTGATTTCGTGAAAGAGAAAAGATTCGGTAATTGGTTGAAAGAAGCCAGAGATTGGGCGATCAGTAGGAATAGATATTGGGGTACGCCTATTCCATTATGGATGTCAGACGATGGCGAAGAAGTAGTATGTGTGAGTAGTATCGCCGAGCTATCCAAATTAACCGGAGTCACCGTCAAAGATTTGCATAGAGAAAGGTAATTTCGACTGAATTTTCAGTGTTATTTTTATTTAGTGGAGAAACGCGAATATAAAATTATTAATTTTTCTTGTTTTAGCGTCGATACACTAGTGATTCCATCAATCGATGCTAAGAAGCCGGCGCTGAAACGTGTACCGGAGGTTTTCGATTGTTGGTTTGAATCCGGTTCGATGCCTTACGCTCAACTTCATTTTCCTTTCGAACATAGGAAAGAGTTTCCTTCTTTGTTTCCGGCCGATTTTATCGCCGAGGGCATTGATCAAACTAGAGGATGGTAGGTGACTAATATAAAACTGATTTTTGTATTTGTATTTGTTTTTTCATTTTCAGAAGTTTCCTGTGAATTTGAAACAACAAACAGTGATTTTGAATTTTATAAGTGAAATGTTTTTTGATGAAAAATCTTATTATCGTTATAAATACGTACATTTTGAAGTAGAGAAATGAGTTTCTTAGTGATTTGAAGAAATCTTTTTTTTTTTCCATCCTATTCATTTATTGAAAATTGTTCTCTATCGAAGCTGGCGGCGTAACTACTGGGGTGGGGGGTTAAACTCCCTGAAGAAAGATTTTTGTTGTTAAACAACATACCTTTGACAATTAGTGGTTTCATTTCTTCAAGTTAGTTTTTTAAATGAGGGTGGGGGTACAATTTTTAAGGTGCATCAACCGCTAATACATATGGTATAGTGATGGTAAAAATCGACAAAATTTCTTATCGATGATAATCACAAAAAAGGGGCGGTGCAAGAGCAAAAAACTGCTGGAAATTGCTTGAAAAAAAGAAAACGGTAGTTAAAATAAAAAAACTCGTTATATTATTTCAAGTACAAAGATTATTGTTTTTATTGAACTCACGTACGTAATCCAATAATTATTCAAACACTTTCACGTGCATAACATAAGAGTCTTATTGGCGACTTATTTAAGAGGGAATAATGACTTTTTATAAGGGAATAATGGCCTGCATGGGGAATAATGAGAGTATTATGAGTAACAACAATGTGTACAGTGCATGAGAAGATGTTTATTGATTTACTGGACCAGTTTGTGTACTCTTTCGTATTGTTAAATTTATCTAGTCTTTTTTGGGAGTTTTATCATAACTGTGTGATGAGTTGAATAATAGTATATTTCACAACCAGGAAGGTAAAAGTGAGTCTAGAATTACTTTTTCTCCCGAATAGTGAACGAAATTTTTCCTAAATGCGGAAGAAAAACGCTCGTTTGAGACCCGAGCGATTAGCGAGCGGGAGGTAAAGTAGCGCTTTCCTCCCGCAGGTATGAAAAATAGTATACGCAACGAGGGAATAATGTTCTAGATTATGAACGCGTACGGAGTGATAATAAAAAAAAAAAATTAAAAAAAAATTTAATCAATCAATTTGATATTCGATAATTATTATTATATATTTTTAAAATTTAAAATACTAATAATTTCATTTACGTGCAGATAATTGATCTTCTACTTATTTGTTTACAGGTTTTATACTCTCCTAGTCATTTCTACGGCACTGTTCAACAAGCCTCCATTTAAAAATTTGATTGCCAACGGTCTCATACTGGCCAGCGATGGCCAAAAAATGTCCAAAAGAAAGAAGAACTATCCGGATCCAATGGAGGTGAGTCATGTCTCTATTATATTCAGTTTACTCACCCAAATCATTTTATTATTATTTTTTTTTATTTGTCCAATAATCGATAAATATTTTAGATCGTCGGTAAATATGGTGCTGACGCTTTGCGATTATATTTGATCAATTCTCCTGTCGTAAGAGCCGAAAATCTAAGATTCAAGGAAGAAGGCGTACGTGATATCTTAAAAGATGTGGTTTTACCGTGGTACAACGCGTACAGATTCTTGGTACAAAATGTGTTAGTTTTGAACGCGGTAAGTTCATACGCCATTTCTGATTGTTTACGATTTCAGCTAGAATATTTTTTTTGTTTGTTCGAATGAATATAATTTTCGTCGATTTTCAGGAACGAAATATTCAGATTAAATTCAAAGGCGACGAATCATCCCCTAATATCATGGATCGTTGGATTTTATCGTTCACTCAATCTTTATTGATTTTCGTTCGTAAAGAAATGGCCGCCTATAGGCTGTATACGGTTGTACCGAGGCTTATTAAATTTATCGATAATTTGACCAATTGGTACGTTCGAATGAACAGGAAACGATTCAAAGTAAGTTGAAGAATGAAGATGAAATCTATCTTTATCAAAGGAAGGACAAATCAACAATTTAAAAAATTTTCAGGGTGAAAATGGATCGAAAGATTGTTTAAATGCTCTGGCTACCTTGAGTAATGTGTTATTTACCATGGTCAAAATTATGGCTCCATTTACGCCATTTTTGTGCGAATTGATTTATCAGAATTTGAAACATTTATCGTACGAAGAAGAGAAAAGCGTGCATTTCTTGATGATGCCTGAAGCCAAGTAAGTACTTTATCATTTCCATCTTTCTGTACTTTTTGAAATCGTAAAAAAATTATAAATATATAATTCTAGACTGAACATAATCGAAGAAGATATCGAAAGATCGGTGTCGAAAATGCAAACGGTAATCGAACTCGGTAGGATTATCCGCGATCGAAAAACCATCCCCGTGAAGGTGAATTGCATTGTAAAAAAAAAAACATATATGCATAAAATATTGACCATGAATTAACGTAAATTTTACCTCCATTTTAGTACCCGTTGAAAGAAGTGGTGGTAATTCACAACGACTCAAACGCCTTGGAAGAGATTAAAGTGGTCAAACAATACATTATGGAAGAACTGAACGTCCGCACTGTGACGTTTTCGACTGATAAAGAAAAATACGGCGTTTCTTTGAAAGCCGAACCCGACCATAAATCCCTAGGAAATAGGTTGAAATCGGCATTCAAAGACGTCATGACTGATATCAAGGTATGACGACGTGAAAACCTTTAAATTTCAGAAGAAATCGCGAGGAAATCTAATTGAATGTTTTTTATGGTTAGAATTTGAACGATAAACAAGTTCAAGACTTCGTTAATACCGGAAGCATGGAAATTCGAGGTCATAAATTGAATCGCGATGACATTCGTATCATTTTCAATTGCTCAGGCCCAACGGCCACTCAGCTCTCAGATCAGTATGAAGCGCATTCGGAGAATGACGTTAGTTGTATTTTTCGTTCGTATTGTTTTTAAAATAGCCTGCAATAATTTGGAAATTATGTGGCGTGTTTTAGCTATTAGTATTATTAAACGTAACTTTAGATCAAGAAATGCAGGATGAAGGTATGGCTAGGGAGATTATCAATAGAATCCAGAAATTACGCAAGAAAGCTCACCTCGTTCCTACCGATCAGATATATGTACACTACAGTATTTTACCGGAAAATAGCGATTTAAATAGAGTGGCCAAGGAATATTGTCAATTCATCGAGAATTCTATTAAGTCTCCGTTTTCGAAATCGTCGCCGCAAACCAAAGTCATCGTTAGCGAAGAGCAAGAGGTACGATTGCTTGGATCAAGTTTTTCAATTTATTTTATTTTTTATTTTTATTTATTTATTTATTAATTTAACAACTCGAAAAAATATTCAAATACTGGTCGCAAACGCAAAATATAATTATTTTTTAAAATTAAAATTACCGAATACTTATAAGTAATTTTATTAAATGTTTGATTTTTTTTTAGTTGAAAAATTCCAAATTAACGATTATCCTTTCACGAAGAGAAGATGTTGTAACCATTCTGCCTAATTGCAGGTATGTTCTTTAGTATTAGTTGAAAGTTCGTTTTTAATCATTAGCAAAGAAAGTGAATTCGCTGTTCCCATGTCAATGTAATATGCAAAAATGAAGGTAGCTGAGAAAATATCGCTAAAATTTCCAGCTACCTGGATTTCTTATCGTTTCATATTTCAATTATTAAAAAGAAAAATTTTCCAATGGCATGGGTGAGAAAGTAAAAGATAAACGTAGAATGAGAATATGAATTGGGACGAACAAACGCGCGAGAATAATTTTTCTAAGAGGTGGTTGGGTAATTTTATTTATCGCACTCACCTTTTCAAAGTTCTGTGAATGTCATTGTTCAGAATGCAGCATTTTTTCATTATATTCATGGAAGTGTCTAGTATAACATTCGACGATACAATTTTTTCCCACTCGAAATATTAATGAGACTCATGTCAGCTTCTCTTTTTGAGGAATATTTTATTTCGACTAAAAGTTGATTTTTTTGTGTGTGAATCTGTTGCGCCTGTACGGCTCTATTGCTAGAGATGTTTAAGCTGTATTTTTTTTTTCAATAGCAAAAATTCTGGATGTAACTACTTTTTCTGTACTATTTAAAAGATCAGAACGCGAATCGACTTGCTCTCCCTGCTATACTTGACCCTCTCAGAAGATGATTTATAATACTGGTAAATTGAATTTGCAGGTACGTGAACGTCATTTTAAACGGAATCGAACCCGGATACGGTAAACGTGGTTCCAGCGGTTCTGTGTTCCTTGAAAATCCGATAGGAGAAAATGTTTTGAATTTCGAAACTCTAAGAAAAGAAGTAAGTCGATCATTTTTCGCCGAATAAAAATCCCCCTCCTCCTTCCCTCCATCCTCGTATTGTAATCACGTACTACAATTCGCAGATAGAGAATTTATTCGGATTATATAATCGAAAAGTAATAATTAAAAATGACAAAGGCGACGTGCTAGAAGATTGCGAAGTTGATAAATTGAACGCCAAGACTATCTTCGTCGAACCGTATTACGGGCGTAAATTTGTCAAGGAGGATATTGTCGATCATAACAACGGTATTGTTTCGAGGTAAGTCGAGTAGTCGCGGTGATGGGGTAGTTGATTGTGAAAATTTGAAATTATAATCACGCCACGTGTTATTAACGTATGTCGATGTTGACTTATCATGGCTAACATTCGTTTCAAATTTGATAGCGAGTTGATAAAATGTTCGAAAAAGTATAGAACTCATATGAATCATGAAAATTATCGATGGTAAATGTTAACTGGTCGTTGATTAATGACGTTATATCGTTGAAATGGTTTCGTTTGGTTGTGAAATTAGTCAGTGATTTTTTAATTGGTGTGAAAGGTCGAGTTGATTTTTAATGGTGTTGGAGTGGTTTTTGAAATTTTTGGAAATAGTCAAATTGAAATTTTTGAGAATTAATCTTGAAATGGAATTGGGAATTTATTCGATGTTTTGTTTATTTTATTTATTTTTTGGCTATTTTGCTACCCCTCCATTTTTAATTTGACGTTTTATTGTAATTGGCGTTTTTTATTTCGCTTATAATTGCAATCTTTTATATCTGCAGTTTCAAAAATGTTACTTTTGGAGACAAAAAGGGTTGCATCTTTCTGGAGAATCCGGTTGATAATTCTTTAGAAATAAACGAAGATAAGATCTCAGCGCTGATCCGCAGAATTTTCAGTTTAACTTCGCAAAAAATTACGGTGACTAGCGCCGGTAATAGCGTTAACGTTAAAATATTATGATGTTATCCATTTTATTTATTTTGTTAATAATACGTTTATAAAATAAAACCTTTCGATTCGTGCTCTTTTCGAAACGTTAGTAAATAATTTATTTGAAAATAATGTAATAAGTAATGAGATCATGGTAAATAATATATTGGAACGAATTTCAATTCTTGTAAGGTAAGAGGAGGGGAATTGGCGAATGGCCTCAGTAGTAGACTAAAAACATTCCATTACCATGTTTGGAGCCAAATTTGTGTGAACTTGAAGATTCTTTTAAAAATTCCATTAATTGTGGTGTTGCAAAAATTCCATTTTTTTTATCCATTTGGAGTTATATATCATTATTGCGCGTAAAATCGTCTCGTTGCATGGGATGTTAGACGACAGGGGTTTTTCCATTTTTTCGCTTCAATTCTTACTACCCCCATGAAACATAATGATTACAATTGTTGTGGATTCAGCGACGAACGATGACTTCGTTCGTAAATACGAAATCTACAATGCGGAGCCGAGGCATTTTTACGATCGTAAAGACGATTTGACTGGAATTGGTTGGTTTTCTGTTATGGCTAAGGTTTACAACTGAAGAAATAAAATTTGTGCATGATTGCATGGGCACGGTGGCAAATTTGTTCCTTCAGGGTGAAGAAAAGGCGCGAGTTTTGGATGTGATGTTAATACTGATCCATCTCGTGAAACCGAAAGGTGGTTTTGTGCATTTTTGTATATTTTATGTGTGGTTATACGAGTATTTTTGAAGAAGGCATAAGCGGATTGCTCACTCTGTACTTAGAGGTCCGTCCCTGTGCCTTTAATTAGTGTAATTAATTACTATATAGATAAATAATCGTATCGATCGGATACAACGATCTATACGATGGGGTTAGCGAACGGCGAATCCGCATAGAGTTTCTTTTTTCTAAACCAGTTCGCTCTTCGCTTTTCAACAGAAATAATATCCAATTTTCTTATTCGTCAATTTTTGTAACTTTTGTTTACGTTTACTTACAAATTTTAGCTTCCTAAGAGAATTGAGGGAAGAGTTGGAGCAAAAAACCGCTTTTTAAGGAAATTTTGAGTTATAAAATTACTTGAATCTTCCATTGCTTCTCATCAAATTTACCTACAAAAGTCAAACTTTGTGTGTAGGGTTAGTTGGTGACCAGAATATGACGTTTTGAATTTGGGTCAAAGTAGATCCAAAATGGCAGATTATCAAAATTTGAGTAGTGATTGAGAAACCTCATATTTGTAAAAATTCAAGAAAAACTGGTATATCCTAAGACTGTTTGGTCAAACTAGTTCTTCCGAACGATATTCGCACAAACCAGTACATCCGGCTTGTTTTATAGCATGAATTAGTTTTTCCGGGGAATTTTAGGCTATACTAGTGCAACCTATATTAAGAATGAAGAGCTATAATGTAATACTTTATATTTTGTTCATAAAAATGATAAGTATGGTATTACAAATTCATATTACTTGATATTACTGATTAAAAAGAAAAAAAATTCATTCACATCGAATTGTATAGTACATTATATTTTTTACACGCACAAATTTTAGTTGCGCAGTGCTTCGTATAAGAACAACGTGTATATCCTTGTGATCGCACACTTGCATTGGCCGCTGTCTTTCTTAACGATATCTCTTTATCTTTTACCACATTTTCCAAAGTTAGATATTTTTGGGCGCAAACATCGATGGTTAGGTATATCTTTTTTCGTAATTGTTTTTACTCATATTATTAATTTAATTTTAGAAATATTTCACTTATTTAGGCTGGACCAATCATCGCCGGATAACCTAGTTTTTCCTACGTTTTCTATCGATAAAATTAAAATGTCCTGAGGCTTGTAGACGTTTTAGTTTTGCTTAGTCTAAATTAGTTTGTCCAGCAGGTTGTAGTGAGTGGTTGCGATATGCTGCCGGAGTGAGAGCGAGTCATCACCCCGACAGCCCACTTAACGCACCGTGGCCACCGGAATCACAGGAATTCGATGTCCACTGTGCGACACCGAAATCGCGTGGGGAAGCGGCTCCACCGCCATTAAGCTTATAGCCCCCCTAGCAGCGCCTGTTGCCCAAAGGGGTGAATAATCCCCGGGCAAAGACCTCTGCAAAGGACGCAAAACATGCGTGTGTTTAAAAAAAAACAGTTGACGCCGCCTCCCCGCACCACACCACTTAAGGTTGGGGGAAAGGGGCGACACCCATCCTAGCGTAGTGCTTCAGTGCCCGGAGGAGCAGGACATTACAAGGATCATTAAAAACATTTAACTACTGAAGAAGACTTCAACAATAAAAAATACATGCACTATTCGACTAAAATATTACAATACCGGAGTAGGGTGCGCAGTCGTCACAGACGACAATCTGTGGCCTGAGGAAAGAGTCCGACTGCGGGTTCTGCCAACCACCTTTGTAGTCACTACCAGAAGTTGTGCTTTTGGCTACGTTGGCCGTTGCCCGGCAAAGAAAAACTCGTAATACCGCAATTCACGTTTTTCAAAGAAGATCTTTATTTGCACTTTAATTATACAATAAATTAGGACTATGTGCCCAAACAAAATAAACGAACTGACGCGACGTTCTTCCCATACAGAGAAATACTAATAGTAATACTAGTAGTAAAACTAGTAGTTTTTGTGTTACTACTAGTATTTTTCTATATAGGTTGTACGTTCTACGTCAGATAATCGCGAGAAAAAAGAATAAACTCAGAAAAAAAATATAAAATAAGTTCTGAGCAGTGAAATGTGTCACTGGACACGAACAAAAAAAAATGCTTTAAAAAAAAAAAAAATAATTAAACGAAAATTTACATGAATATAAATTTGTCGTGTAATGACAACAACATGGCTAAGAGGAAAACATCGACGCTCTTCTTGAGTCGTCGTAGATATCGAAAGTGAATGCTTTGTGTGCTGTGGTTGGTCGTACATCCAATCGCTGCGTATACCGCGTCTAGATGGTACCTGAAAGCTCGCTAAAGCTCTGCCATATTTACGACGCACTACAATCTCCCATGGCGTCGCGTATTGGCCTCCAACCGATCGTACGTCGTCGCTTGCTGTTATTACCCACCCGCCCCCCACCCCGCCTATGCGACAACGCGTTCAGTGTAAAACCGCCCACTCTATATACGGGCGATTTTACACCGAAACCGACTGTTACAAGGTCTTTGAAATACGGGTTTGGGCTAGGAAATTTGGGTTCTTCCAAAATTCTGGTATGACAGGTAACATATGCATAAATTAATGAATGAGAAAAATAAAATTAGATTTAATTAGTCAATTAATTGAACATATTTACTTACTTACTTACTCCTGGATTAACGTGCCGTGTACTGCCGCCTAGGCCAGAGGCACGTGCAGATTTATTAGTTTATATTTGTGAGAATAGATTGGTGGATTTTGGGAAATTGAAGAGGAATTTGATTTTTTGGGTGTCATCTGAGAGTATTTCGGTGAGGGAGGGTGATTTAAAATGTTTTGTTCTTTGAAGAGAGAAGGAGGGACAAGTTGCAAGAAGATGGTAGACGGTAAGTGGAATATTGCATAAGGAACAAAGAGGAGTCGGTTGTTTTTTAAGAAAGTGATTATGCGTAATTTTAGCGTGGCCTAAGCGAAGTCTTGTCAAAATCGTTTCTTTTTTTATATTTCTGGAAGTGGAAGTCTTCCACGGTCGAATGGAGGTCCGAATGGATCGAAGTTTGTTAATTTGGAAAAATGAACAAAATCTTATGAAATTGAATAAAGTGAATACATTCTGTTCAAATAAATGTATGAAATTTGAATTCATTGCAAGAATCAGAAAACTCAGTTCAATTCAACAAATAAAATGAAACTAAAATGAATTAATAAAATCATTAAGATGCATATCAATGCCTAGTTACGTTTTTAAAATTAGCGTTTAGCTGTTATGAATGACTAGGAGTTGGGTAGGTAATCCATTTGAAGTTCGCTTCCATTAAATCTCCATCTAGGTGAAATATCGATTCTAGGATAATTCCCAAAATCCATTATCCCGAACAGCCATTTTACTTCCCGAATATTTTTTACTCGAAAATCGATTTCCCGAATAGCCGTTAGTTGTAAAGCCCAAAACCCCAAATGAATTGTATTATTTCTAAGCAATAATTAGTATTGAGTGGTACCTGGGAGCTTGGCGAAATAGAAATCTGCATAAATCATCGAAAATGGCAAATATCGAGAGCAAGAAATTATTGCTCGATGGGTTTATTTACTGAAAATCCCGCCGACACAAGGAACACATGTATTCGGATTGTCGGCTTTAAGCGATTTAAAACAGACTAATTTTTGATTGCTTTTACACAAATTTCTCCGCTTATTTTGGCATGTGCTTTGAAGATTTTTTAAACTTGACTACTCATTCAAATGTGAATATCATTAATGGGTACTTTAACAATGCGGATCATAATGGTAAACCACGTGCATTAAATATTACAGATAAAATTAAAATTGAATTTATTGAATTTAAAACATTCTACCTTCAAAAATCAGTAGATTTTCCGATGCTAAAGGATGCCGAACAAGAAGATTATACTACCACACAAACTCCTCTACAAGTAACTCAGGTTGAAGTTACTTCAAAAGATTGCAAAAGGAAAATCTTTAAACCTCGCAAAAATTTATTCCTTTATCAAACCTACAATCTAAATCAGAGTGCCACAAAAAATGTTTCTCTAGGATTGGATGCTGATACTGATTTCACTCCAGTGCTTTACTTGTGCAAACATGCACCATTGGTTCATTATTTTCCGCGAAATATTCAATTATATCTGCTAATTCGCATAAATACGGTTCTATTTCGTTGTTTTTAAACTCGACCATTTTAAAAATGAATTATACGAATAAAAATCACGTACATAAAAAACAAATAATATAAAAAGTCACTTTGAAAAAATTACTTGAAAACAGTTATTTTTTAAAAACATGACAAAACATAGAAGTTACTCCAAAAAATTGTAAAAAATAAACACTTCGAAAACGCGAACTTACTACTTTGGTGAAGGTGTTGTTAAGTCAATAAAATTTTTATTGGGAGTTTCCAAATCATTGAAATAATCTTCGATTGGCTCCAACGGCGTATCAGCTTTTCGTTTCTCTACAAAAAATTAAAGAACAAAAATTATTACTTTATAAAATAATTTTTAGAAAAATGTGAAAAAAGGTACTCACTTTTTGGCGGTTCTCCAAAATATGTGCCGTTCGAGACATTTGGATCTTCTGTTAAATCTATACAATATTTGAAAGTTTTCCATCCACTTGGAATTTCCTTCTCTTCTTCACCTGTCAAATAAACAAATTTGAAAAAATGTTAAAATATTTTCAAATTTAAAAATTATTAAACGAAAAAAAGAACACTACTTATAATACTTCGGTGTTGCGGGCTGATATGGTGGCGATGGAGGCTCATCAGTGCAAATACAGGTTTTTTCCGATAGCCATCTAGGTTGATTAACAGTTGGTTGAACAATGCAGGAGAAAAGTATGAATACACTAGAATAGGTATGGGACTAATAATACAGGAGGGAATATATGAATAAGGACGAATAGCTGACAAGAGGTTTAACAGAATGAGAGTACATTCAGAGATTTCTTCTAGAAGGCTCTATAGAACAATATGAGACCTACATGAGTAAAAAACAAAATTATAAATAGATATTTATTACTCATATTAAAATATTTACAATACAAAATATAGAAATAAAGAATATATATATGAAATTATAAAATAACAATATTATTAAAAAAATATTTATAAATTATTAAATATTAATTTACGCCTACATTTTGGTGAGTAGTAAGGGGGGGACTATAGTATACTGTGCAAGATTGAGGTCAACTCGATCAGATATGGTTAAATTTTGCTTCTCTATTACACTTTAGGAGCTAATAAAATATGGGTAGTATTACCTTACTTTTTAAATGATGAGATTTCTTAATCATTTCTGTCTCAGTCGTTCTACAAATAATAATGATCGTGAAGAACTACATCACTTATCTGCACACGATACATGGGGTGAGGAGACTAAGAATGTAAATCATTTGTATTTGTTTGCGATGGTGAAGCGGAAAATGAAGTTCCCTCTATTTCCATCTCCAGTTCTATATTATTGTGCACCAAGTTATGATTTGTAGGTGGATCATCGAAAATATCTTCCACAAATTTTTCTACTGTATCGAGATTGCATAGATTAGGAGGATGAAATTCCATATTTTGGCACAATATGCATCGAAATGGAATGTTATGTATATGTCAAAATGTTGGTTTGGGATCAGGAATGCAGCTGTAGTGCACCCAACACCTAAACTGAATATAAAGAATCCATTGAATAACTTCACGACGATACATACGGGAGTCATATAGAGTGCACAATATAAACATAACTCCCTCATACCTTGAGAGGTATACAATAATTCAATATGTAAGCGCTCTCTCAACCTAGGTAAAAATATGTATCTTTCATAAATGAAGCAATGTGCATATATGATTACAAACAAACCACAACTGTGGTTATCGGTTTGTTTTGGATAGTTTGGTGGAGTTGCATCTCTCCATTCATCAAGTATAATTCTCTCATCAAGTAACCACACTTTGTTACAATTTGTAATAAAATTACGCACTACTTAGTTGTGCCACATTAATATTGCTTACAATATTAGAATCATAATGATGGTACGTGATATTACCAATATCAATACACAGAAGTGTTTAATGATTTTTAGTTAAGTTGAGAGGTAGAATAAATTTTGTGACTTATTTATAGAATGGTAGCAAGCCAATCTTATAGGCCAAGTCATAAGTAATATTAAAATTCTCCTTCACTAAACTCAGAGCATGGTGAGTTCTGAAACAGCGTATTTTATTCAACTTGAGTATCTCATATTCGTTCCTCATAATATAAGAGTAATCATTAAGAGTGGTACTTAGAGATGCATCTATCACATTACCACTCAGCCTACTTAATAAGACTGGCTGCAATACTTCTGGTGTTGGAGAGGGTGGCGGTGCCTCGTTCTGTTTGTGGTACAATAGTTGCATCATGAACTCCGCTGTTTCAATATTCGGATACAATCGTTTAATTTGGGGCTCTTGATGCCATATTCTTTCTTTAGGCTGGGTTGAAATTTCATCCTCAATTTCTTGCCAACATGAAATTCGTAAATCGTCGATTCCTTCATAATATTTCCCAATGAAGGTTGATAAAGCATACGTGAATGTCATGCGTTTTCCTTTTTAACGCATGCACTCATCCAGTCTCGGTAGTGATGGTAAGAATAATATATCGCGTGCACCTCTGTCATAGAGCACTTGAATTGCCCTAATGAAATATGCTTCCAATCTCGGTGCTGGCACATTTGCCGTTATCTCTACTTCCCCTACAGACACCAGCAATTTTTCATTTACTGCCTTAACATTTTGCAACTCATTAACCACGCGTTGAATGTTCCATTCCATGTTGATAGGTGCATAGCTCCAGGTCGAATATATTCTCCCATTTATTGTTTTAAATATCTCGCAAGTATGTTGCACCAACCGTCGCCTATTAACTGTCGACCTCCGACTATAAAAATTAACTCATCTTTTCGGCGATACACGCAAGCTCCTTATATTTCGTGTATCGGTATGTCTTGTCGGCGTATGCGTTCAATGTCTGTTTCATTTGCCCTTTCTAATTGGATTATGTTTACCTCGAGATCTGCGATGCGATTTTCTTTTTCGCGCATCGGTTGAACCATGTTTTCTTTCTCTTCCCTCACAACATCTACCTCTTCGTTTAACTGTTCCGCCAGTGCTCATAGATCCGCTAGCTCCTGTTGCATTCTCTGATGATTATCATTCTGATCTACATTTTTGTTTACGAATTCGGCTATGATGTTCATTGCATTTCTCACCTTTGTTGCTTCTGGTACGATTTCTAGTGGTGTTCGTGCCATACCTGGGTGTAGGCGTATTGACCATCGGACTGCTGTTGGCTCTTAGCATACTGCCATCTTTCGAAGCAGTTCTCGTGTATTATGTGACCGCACGCAGTAGCGAGAGTTTCTCGATTAAACGCGATATCGTAACAGATTGCACAAATAGGATATTCCATCTCGCACAAAAACAATTAACTGAGTCGAGAAAAAGAAAACAAAAAAAACTACGTGATGTTTGTTACGACGTATAAAATATTTCATGTTTTTAGTTATGCACTTTATCATACTATGTTGCGCATTTACATTTGGCGTTTGCCTCGTGGCGTTGAAATCAAGCACATTTCATTCTGATTGATCGTCTTCATGCTCAGCTGTTATAGTAGGGTATCCCTCCTACTTCGGTCGCAACGTGATGTGTGTTGTTAGGCATCCTGGGTGTGTACCTACTTTTTGGTTTCATGTATGTGCACGGTGGTTTATTTGCATTACGTTTCGTAATTACGACTCGTTTATATTCCAAAAAGATATTCATTCTCATGAGCGATATACGTATTATATTAAAAACTAGATGGCCAGTTGCGACGGTGTTGCAACTCTTGCCACAGCTGATAATGATGTTGTATCTACTGGAGCAATCAGAAAGTCTAATCTTTAGGCGGAAGTTGATTTTAATTTTTAAAACATATAATGAAAAAATTGAAAAAATAGATGTTAAACATCCTCAAACAGAGTCTCTAAAATAACATAATATTATGATTTCAAATCATTTGGTTGCGTTATTTGTGAAAAAAATGTTACCAAAGAAAATTTTATCCTATTTCCATTGGTAGCATTTTTCTCAAAAATAACGCAACGAAATGATTTGAAATTATAATATATTGTTTTAAAGACATTGTTTGAGGGCGTATAGCATTTATTTTTCCAATTTTTTCATTTCTTTACTAAAAAATCAACTTTCTCGCATTTACCTGATTATTTTCCGAAGCACCGCCTTAAATTTGTATATTTAATGCAACTGGTAATGATATTGTGCGTATTGAAGTCATTAAAAAGTCTAAAAAGTTGAATCTTTGGAACATTTGCTTTGGAACATTTGCTGGTGTACATGTTGATGCATGTTTATTTTAGAACTTTTTTTTTAATTATTACGATTTATGTAGGTAAACATCATATGAAGAATTAATCATTGTTTCATTATTCGTAATTTAAAATTCTATGCCCGAAATTAAGTGTATGAATTTAAAGCTAGCTTTTAATCTCCATGTTTTGATGATTACACACTGAGTACTGAACGCTTTGAAGAACAATATAAGATTTAGAATGTTAAAGCACACACATTATCATTCTAATTTATAATATATTACCTGATTACCTGATAATCCATATTTTTAATTGATTTCAGTGCATTTGAATATAAAGATTTATTTTTACATTATTCTTTTAAAAAAAAACAAAAAACAAAAAAAAACTGAAATATTTTGAGAATAGTTAGAAATTTTTGATCAATTTTGACAGTATTATCCATATGTGAATTTGCATTATGGTCGATATTTCCTTCACCTATTTGTAATAACCATTTGTTAAATTCGGGCTGATGTGTTGCTCGCATATTTTGTTGCAATGTTATTTTCTTAAAATATTTCCACAATGGACTTGATTTTAAACATTGTTCGATTATGTCTGTTTTGTTTCCATGAACAACAACAGGGAGCGTTTGATGAAAATCACCTCCTAGTATCATGATCTTACCTCCAAATACATAATGGTTGTTCATAATTTCTTGTAATAATCTGTCTATACAATGCAAAGCGTATTTGTTTAACATAGTACATTCATCAATAATTATCATTTTGCATCTTTTCAATACCTGTGCTTTTTTTGAGTGTAAATCCATTGATGATGTAGAATTATCTAATAATGCAACTGGTAATTCAAAGGTGCTATGAACGGTTCTACCATTACCCAATAACAAAGCAGCAATTCCTGTTGATGCGCATGATATAATGATTTCATTTTTATGTTCCATAAATTCCGTTATAGCATTATATAGGTAGGTTTTTCCACTTCCTCCTGGTCCATCTATGAAAAAGCATTTTGATGAAAAATAGTTTTCATATGCTTGTTTAATCTAATCAAATGCCATTTTTTTGTTCTGCATTCAGCATAACATACTACCTATTATTTCACACCTATACCTATTTAAAAAAAAATACCTTCGATGCTATCGAAAATGTAATAGTCGCGAATACATTCGGGAAGAAATCGTAAAATACAGATATCCTATCGAGCCGAAGTGATCGCAAAGCCTTAAAAGTTGATCTCAAAACTATGATAAAGGATCCATTCTCGAAAGGTGTTCTCGCGTAACGCTGTATACGCGAATACGTATTTGTTTTCGTTTTTTCCCCACTTCCCTACATTAAACATTTGTTCGCGATATGTTTCCGCAAAGACCACGTAAAATGCAAAATTTTTCGTACGCGTACGCTAACGTTTTGACGACGCGAATGCGAAAAAATTGTAAAATTTCGTCTTCGTCGAGTATCCAGTCTCGGGAATGCAACAATCGATTTGTACAGACTTCGGATGCCAAATATGAAAACACATCTTTAGTAACAGTGAGCCTTATTCTCGAGAATAAAAAGGTAGCAATAGACCTTACGGTGACCGGTAGCAACAATCAGTGCTACCCTATAGATGCGCGTGAAATGTATTGAATGTATTTATCTTTTCATATTAGTTCAACTCTACGTAGTTGCATTATATGTATACGGTCGGTTAATAGCCTACTTAATGCATTTTTTGAACATTAAACCTGAGTTGGTTATTAGCCAACACGTGTAGTTCTATATACAGAGTCGGTTAAAACTTAAAATCTGACTAAGTACTTAAAAAAAAAGTCGTTATTAGGTATTAGTGGACTTAATGCCTTTAAATGTTGCACCAAGTCGTTTATTAGCCATTTCTGTACAGCACTATTACACAGAGTCGGTTAGTAGCCAATTCAGTGCATTTAAACATTGAACCAAGTTGGTTATGACTTATGAGCCCATTCTATGCAGTTGTATTAGGTACACTGTGTCACATTGTCATTCATTAGCCGATTCAGTGCTTTCAAAGAAGTCGATTATTAGGTGAAGAAGCCGATTCAAATACTCCATGCACTGAGAGCTATAATTTGTTTTATTGAACTAGAAATTTTCTACCATTTTAAAATATTTTCCATTTTTTTACTTGCATACAACTTATAAGTTACAATAAGTGCAATTTCTATTTTAAATTAGCTGGTCCAAGGTTGTACTGAATATATATTTTTTTCAATATTTTTGCCATGATCTACTCATTCTTACAAGTATTATGAATGATATGCAGCACGCCATGAGAATATGTAAGAATATTCTCTTCAAGACTCATAGAATATTCTAGAATATTCTCAAAAATGCAAGAATATATTCTTTTTTGAGAATATTCTCATCCCATCCCTACTACTAACCGACTCTGTGTAATAGATTAATAGTACTATACGTTGTCAAATAATTTCTCGGCCAAAGATTGCTGCTGGATTTACAAAATGGAAAAAACTGAAAGATACCCTTTGCTTTCAAGTCTCAACCCCAACTTGATAAAAAATAAGAAATATATTACTTCTTTAATTTTGCAAAAATTATTTTCATATTTTTACAATTACAAAAAATGGAATGTAAACCTAATCATTACTAAAAAAAGAAATCGGAAAAAGAAAGCCTCTACGCTTCGTTCTTCAAACCCTAAACTTGATATTAAATAAAATATAATGAAATTGATACATTTTGTATTTTCAATGTTGAACGCACTGCGTTACAATCCGAGCGACCAGGTCGCGCAACTGGTCCAGGTTACTTTTTTTTTCTCGAGACTCAGTAAAAATCCTTTAGTAAACAACGTGCGAACGCGAAAGTCAAAAAAAAAATCTCATCATTCTATAATATAGATAATGAATTTTGCTAACACACTTATTAGTGATTTGGTCTGTTTTTTTACATTCTAAGATATTGGCATATTTGCTAACCAATTCTTTTAGCAAATCGGTTTCTCTTAATGAGAAATTAATTCTTGTTGATGATGACATCACAAAATAATGAAATAAAATTTAAAAATGCACAAAAATTAACAATTAGCAATATTATTTGCAATAATTACAACAGACGAACAGAGAATAGAAAACAAAATAATCATAATTAATGCTTGAAAGTTTAAGAGAAGTGCGCGAAAAAGAGATAAAATTGAATTATTCTATTTTTTTAGGTTTCTTTCCTTGAATTTTTGATAATGTTTTTCCTATCACGGACACTCACGCTGGTTTACGAAACCTATGACTCTGAATGACTTGTACAACTGACCATACTTTAATTCTCAGATTAAAATTAATCTCGAGTTGGGTGATTCGAGGGTTAACTAGCTATTGTACAACTAGCCCCAACTATTTTGATTGCGAGTTTATATACAGAAGTGATTTTAATACGATTAAATAAATAAAATATGGTAAAGTGGGGTAATTTGGCCACATGTTTGAAAATCCCTTCTCAGCTCGTTACTTCACTTTTTTTGAGAAAAATGTAATAGTATTTATATACTTCGGAGCGCTGGCTACAACTTTTATTGGAAGAATTTTTTTAAATTCTGAGTCAGACTCCCTCAAAAAGTGATACTTTCACTGGCTAAATGTTGCTAAAATAAGTCATGTAAATTAGTAAATATATCTCTAAAATTAAAAAAAAAGTTTTTCATTTGGAAATAATTTTTTTTTTAATTTTTATTCATTATTATTCATAATTTGGACAAATAAAAAGATCATCCATATCGATTGTGAGTCCCACACATTCCTCGTGAACGTAAACTCCACATTGGAAGCAGGATCTCATATCTCTTTCAGTATCTTCGTCACAAATATAGCAGTACCAAGATTGTTGCGATTGTTTTTCTTTTTTCAATTTTTTGTTTTTCAATTGTTTGGTTTTTAAATTTTGATTTTTGATTTTTTTAGTTTTTGGCGCTTTTTTTCTCTTTTCAGTCTCGGTAAACAAATCTTTTCTTATTCTAATGGCCTGGCTATTGATCGCCTTTCTATTTATTCTGGAAGTTTTCTTTTCAATAGTAGGGGTACTCAAAACTTTTTTAAAACTGGAACTGGAGGTACTGCTTCCTGAACCACTGCATGTCTGTTTTGTTGCTGAGGTGCTGCTGAAATAAGAACAACTCGGTATTGTGGTTAGGTTCGTTAGCTGTTCAGCTGGTCCATATGGTACCATAGTTGAGTGACTTGGTGTCACGGTTGAGACATTTGGTGTTACAGTTGAGTGACTTGGTGTCACGGTCAAGCCATTTGGTGTCACAGCTGAGTTACTTGGTGTCGCAGTTGAGACATTTGGTGTCACCATTGAGTCACTTGGTGCCACAGTTGAGTCACTTGGTGTCTGTACTACCTTAAGCGTTGATGGTGCGAACTCTTCCACTTTAATAGCAGCAGGATCAAATGAAAAAATTCCACAGCTAGCAAAACCTAAAATAATAATGTAAGTTTGAGAAAGTTGTGGTAAATTAGGGGAAATACTTAATTGAAAGAAAACAACGCACCAGCCTTGATATTTTTAGGCGTAGCAGCGCTATCCCACGCAGGTGTGAAAATTTTTCTAAATCTCGCTTTTGTTATGGTACGGTCATTTATACTACGGTTTTGCCAAAACTTGTGAACCTCGACATCCCAAAAATGTTCTAATGGTTTGAAAACTGACTTGTCGAGCGGCTGAAGAGCATGAGTTGTATTGCTTGGTAAACAAAGAAGTTCAATGCCGTGTTTTTCCGCTTTGATACTAATCTCATAGTAGATATGGCATTTCGCCCCATCAAAAATTAATAAACATTTCCCTGTAAATTATCGAGTTTTAAAAAAACGTTTTATTCATGAAAAACTGGCCGATAACTTTCTCAAACTTACCTTCAGGTTTATACTGCGCAAAATGTTTTAGCCATTTAATAAAGGTTTGAATCGTCATTGAACCCTTTTCGGTCATAAAGATATCTGAACCCACGGTTTTTTCCTTTGAAAAGAATTATAGGGGGAATTGCATTACCAATAGCATTTACACAAGCTACGACTGTGACATTTTCGCCATGTTCTGCGGCGCGAATATGAACGTTTTTTGAGCCCCGCGCTGCCATCACCATTGGAGACTTATGTAGTTTAAGCTGAATCCCCTTCTCGTCTAAGTTAAAAATTCGTTCTGGCTTTCCTATTAGACTGAATTCATTCAACAAGTCTTCTAATTTTTTGAAGTAATCTGCGACAATAGTTGGGTTTAATTTTATAGCGCGCGCTTCATTCAACCGTTGAGCTTTCCGTTGGGAAATTTCAGGATGCCGAGCCAAAAAGGAATACAACCAATCTTTACCTATAAAATTTTGAAATTAGGGGAATGATAATCTTTAGAGATAGGATTTCAGATAACTTATCACGTAATGAGAAATTCTTACCAGCTTCAAGTTGTTAAATCCGTGTTCGATCTTATTGATTTCACAAAATTTGTAAACTGAAGAGCGCAACTAACATAAATCTAATAATTCACAAATGGTAAAAAAAAAAAACGTAAGCAGCCATGCCGCATTACTGGAGCTGAGTTTTTAACTGGGGCTTCTTTTGATTTAGTAATAACCACGCTCAACCGTTCATCACTACAGGCCACACCCAATACCAAGTCTGAAAACCCCTACCCTATCCTTTCCAAAAACACTTAAGAAGTTCAATTTGGCACAAATGTAGTATTTCTTGCCATGAAATAATCATGCGAACGCATATTTCTCAAATTATAACTATTTGAGGGTCCTCAAATTATCTTCAAATTTTGTAAATCCGCCATTTTGGATCCATTTTGACTCAAATTCAAGTGGTTATATTCTGGTCACAAACTAATCCTACACACAAAGTTTGACCATTCTAGGCCGATTTGGTGATGAGATATGGAAGATTCATGAAATTTCCTGCAGCAATTTCCCCTCCAAAAGCCGTTTTTTGCTCTAACTCCCCTCCAAAATCACTGAGAAGCTAAAATCAAAATACGTTTGTCACTTGGGCTCATTTTATCATATGACACAGCAATAAAAAATTTTCGACCCCTCCTGTACCCCCACCACTATTTTAGGTTGGTAACCCCGCCTTCCCCCTCCAACATCATGTATGGAAGTGAATTCGGGATATAGTATACAACTTATCCCCAATAACCATATGAATTCATATTAATTACATTTTTACCAACTTGAGGCTCCTCAAGCTCTACTCAAAATTTTGATAATCCGCCATTTTGAATCCATTTTGATCCAAATTCAAGAGGTCATATTGTGGTCACCAACTAACCTCACACACAAAATTTGACCTCTTTAACTTGATTTGGTGGGGAGATATGGAAGATTCAAGAAATTTCATGACTCAAAACTTCCTCAAAAAGCCGTTTTTTGATCTAACTCCTCTCAATATGCACTCAAGAAGCTGAAATTTGGATATGTTAGTATCCGTGACTCACTCTTTCATATGAAATCAAAAACGAAAAATTTGAGCTATTTGCCCCTTCTCCAGCCCCCTCAAAATTTGAGTGATCCGCCATTTTGAAATTTATCGAAAAAACAAAAAAATATTTTTGCGTATTTCAAGAAGAGTTCCTCACCGAATTTTGAGCGAATTTTATCCACACCGCCTGCGCAAAGTGAGTGACACAAAAAACGCAATTTTCTCAAAAACAGGTTTTTGCTAACTCGCCTCAAATGCACTTAGGAAGCTGAAATTTAAATATGTTGGTGTCCGTGACTCACTCTTTCATATGAGATCAAAACGAAAAATTTGAGCTATTTGCCTCTTCTCCAGCCCCCCTCAAAATTTGAGTGATCCGCCATTTTGAAAGTTTTCGAAAAAACAAAAAAAATACTTCTGCGCATTTTCAAGAAGAGTTCTTCACCAAATTTTGAGCGAATTTTATGAATACTCGCCGGCGCTACGCGTGGGGGAAAATATATATATATACCAAAAAGTTGGACATTTGCCAGATGATTACAAATGGTCTGAAACGCAAAGATTTGAAGACCCCACCCTCCCCCGACCTTCCCTTCCCAAATCAGGTAGGCTGTAATAGCTATCGTTTTGTTAAAAACTCAGCTAAAAAGGTAATGAATTGAAAAATGTAGGAATACCAATACATATAATTATAAATACTGGTAGTGCTAATTTCAGTAATTCTACTGGCAGGTTGATTGTACGCACCATATAACTACAATTTTCATGAATAAAAAATTCATTTTTTGTTTAGAATTTCTTTTAAAATGACCAATTTTTTCGTCTTTTCCTTTAAGAAGATCTTCTCTAAATTTCTTAGCACTTTCTCTTTCTTCTTCGTATATGGAAATCAGCGCTTTCCGCTTCTCTATGAGGTTGTTATTTAGCTCTTGTAATGTTTTGTTATAAGAAAACAGCGCTTTTGCAGTAGTGGCTCTTTCTTTACATATGCCAGATGTAGACTCACCTTCCTCAGGTGTTGAAGGGGATGGTGTTGATTGTGTAAAAGAAGTGTTTTCATTTTCCATCCTCGAAATCTCCCTCTCTTTTTGTATTAGGTCATTATATCTGAAATAATGAAAATATACACAAATATAAACTTTAAAAATGTTGAAATGTGAAAAAGTAAAAAGAAAAGGATGAAAAGTTAAAAGTAGAAATTACATCGTTGTACTTTCTTCCACTTCATTGGAGACTTGATTTGATTTTTGTCTAAAACCATACCTCCTCATAATGGCTCTTGGTTCCGAGATGTCTTTATCCCTTATTAAATTTTGTAGTTCTCTATTTTAAATCATATAAATTAGTTGCAACATTCAATTTAGACTCTGCACCAAGGGTATGTATGTCTCATACATTGATATTGAAAATTTTGTTTCTTCTTCCTTCCAGATGTGCTTCATTTCTTTTTCTTTTGTACCTTTAGAAGTATCAGTACTCTGACTCTCAGAAGCCTACAAAATGTGAACAAATATATACTTCTAATATTCAGTTTCATTTCTTATTAATCATAGTTATAATATTTTAATCATAGTGATTTAGTGATATGCATATTAAAACATTTTAGTTACGAAAATACTTACAGAAGACTGCGTATATTAATTTTTGATGTGATATTGAGTACCATTTGCTACGAACTCCCATTCTAGCCATGAGTGCCACTCTTGTAGCACTATGAAAGTAGTGGTCATTCTATCTGAAACAACCACATTTTTTATGATTTGGGTAAGGCTTAAAATTTATTGTATTGGTTTCATTTTAACAAACCTTGTAAGGCCCATACTGCTCCTTCATTTGTAAAACACACTACGTTTCTAGTTGTCGTCAGTTCCTCATTTAATACTAAAATTAAACCAAAACCAAGTATACCGAATTTCGAACTGAACACATTTACATTAGCTTACACTTAGTGTACACCCTGGCAAAACGAACAGATACACCTAGTCATCTACTCCTGCTCCTGATCAATTGGAATCTTTAACCTTTTTTTTTTCCTTTTGCCTTGCAGTTCTTAAGCTATTAATTTTTTTAGTGACTGTTTCTCTTGTAGCGTGAGGGTCAATCGTTCTGAATTTTTCTATCAGTATTTCATAGCCAGCCACCTTTTTGGTACGATCTGAGTTTTCTTTTAAGTTTATCTTCCATAAGGCAGGAAGTGATCTATATAAATCAATGACTTCTTGTAGAAAAGTACGGTCATACGACATTTAACAAAAGAGAAAACCCGAACAAATGATGAAAAACAAAAATCAATATTCAAAGTAAACAACCAAAACATCATTACCACTTTACTTTTGGCTTGTGTGAATATCAAACCAGTCTGATATTTACTCAAGCCTTTTTGATTACTCTTTAAGCCTGGTCGTTGTGGTCATTATCGCATTCAAACGTTCAGATAAATTTGCGCAAACTAAATTTTGCGCATACATATTTGAACGTGTAAACGGTCCTCAAGATCGCGCCTGTGGCTGCGATCTATGCAAATTTTATTTGGTTGAAGTGTTGTATTTGTGAGTTCGCGCCAAAGGCAGCGATCTTCAAAAATTAACAATCGTCTATCGTACAAGATTCGCTAACGAAAGGCGAGTGGTTCTGCGTTCCGTTTTCTGTTATTAACTCGACGTAGAATTATGACAATTACGATTACCTGAATCATACATTGTTTTCCCTCTTCAAAGTTTGAAGGTTTGAACCTTGAACTGGATATTGGAGAAATGGAGAATGAGAACATAAATACATAATGACAAAAAATTGAGAAAATTGAACTTCTGTTACTTTAAGTTTCACTTCACAATTCAGAAAACAGAAAAAATAAAGACTAAACTCTTTAACTCTAAAGACAAACACAAAGAGAAATAGAGAACTCACAATTATATGTTGCATAATTTATTATAATGAAAATATTAATCTAGCGCTATCATCATCATCTATAATATTTTTATATATTATAATAAAGTACAACTTACTTCACAGAAGTGAATAGATTTTTTCTCTACATCTTTTCTCTTGTAATTATATACCTAAGATTTTCTTCGATCGCCTCTTGGTAATGGAAACAGACGATAACCATGTTCTGTTCAATTTGAACAATTTATGGCTGAGCAACGAACCATACCACCTTATATCGTTATATCAAAAATAAAGCATTTAAAAAATTAAAACGACAAAACTTTGTCAAGTTAATTAAATAATAATAATAATTTTTCAGAAGGAAATCAGAAAATAACGCAAGAACAGTTTTAAATTTCATCTACTGCTATGTTTACATTTAATAAAGAGGATAGAAAATGACGTGTGTCACCACTTATCTTATAATAGGACTCTAGTATTACTATTTGGTGCATTGTGACCGCATTGTGACTACATAATAAGCATACGTTCATGCGAGAGTCAGTAATACATGGCTTGAAAAACTTCCAAATAATAGAGGTTTTTTTTCTTTCCCTAAAAAAAAAAAGTGGAATAAGGATTCCAGAGATAGAATTTATCAGAGGAGTATGTTTAGTACATTTACGTTTAGGGCCACCATCAAGAGCCATTATAAAGTGTTAACTTTCAAGTAATCAAATTTAAATTAAATTGCACATTTTAACTTTTTGACTAAAAGTAAAAAACATGAATTTCACATTCAAACTTTCATCAAATTTCTTTCAATTTATGAATAAAAAAGGCGGTTGCAACTTTACTTGTTTTTTTACTGAGCTTTAAGAGAAGCAGATCTTAGTTAGATGTGAAATTGTGAAAGAAAACGCAATCGTGATTTTCAAATGCACTAATTTAAAACAAAAAAAAAAGGAAAAAGTTATTTTCCAATGCACCAATTTAAAAAAAAAAAAAAAAATGAAAAAGTTATCGATAACTCATGATAATTTACTACCTCTACGTGCCGCGTTAGTTCGTCCATTTCACGACACATATCATCATTTATGTTATGTTGTTCGAAGGAGTCATATCAAATATGCAATCCGAGAGTAGCGAGAAATGTCGTGGGGTTGGGCCAGGGGGTGAAGCTCCTAGTATTTACATATATTGATATATCTCATTTCTTTCTTTTTACAAGCCCTTAAGTAGGCTCCTCTACCTCTTCGCCCTCGAGTCTTTTTTGGAACCACTGTTGATGTTGTTACTGTTGTTGTTAGTTGGTTGTTCATTTCAGCCTTTATTTTTTCTATCATTTCATCTATTTCCTTGATCAGCTCCTCTTCGGTTTTTTTACTCCTTCCTCTATCATTTTCTCCTGAGTTTGCGTGGGTAGTTTCTCTATTCCTGGAAATATTTGGATGGTGACTTGCCTCACCTCTCTGGTTTGAGCCAATCGTTGTGTGTTCAACTCATTCACCATACGGGCATCTTCGTGCTCTTTCTACAGTCTGCCTCCATCTACTATTATTAACTGCTCTTCGCGCCACCATGCTCATCGGAGAAGGTTCAGGTCTGGAGAACAATAATATTTACATAATGACCAATTGTTATAATATATTAATTTGTTGGTAAATTATCGTGTCATTACCGGTCACGCATCACCTAATTTTTACCTGCCATTACTAGAAAAAATGAAAGATGATAACTGAAGCACACTGCTTTTTATTACATTAAAATTTGTTTTAATCCTTACTTAGTAATGTAATATATAAAAGCTATTATGGGAATAGTATTAATTAACAATAGAATAATTCCATCAATAAAAAGTATTTATCGTTACGAAAATGTTATGGTCGCCTCGTTGGCTATGCTCAGAAAATCAAACTTTGGTAATGACTCAATGATAAATTAGTACATTACCCATGATGTACCACACATTAAATAATGAAACTAGTACTTTTCAATAATGCTATGATCACCTTGTTGATAATGTGTAGAAGATAAAATTGTAGTAATAGCTGAATGATGTAGATGTAATTATTGTAAGGTAGGTGCGGCCAATAACGCCACTTTTTCACTTTTTGTGATTTTCTAAATTCTGCTTTATTCCTTTTCAATTTGTAAGTATTGCAAAATATAGTTCAATCTTTCTAATTTCGAAAGCTTTTTCATTTATTTTTGCAAAGTAAGTAGTTTTTGACTTATTGAAATTTTCGCGAAGGCCCTCAAGTGGCGCTAAAGCCCGATAGGGTAGGGTAATGACGCCACTTTTTTAAAAATATTTTAAAGGTAAAATAAAAAAGAAAATAAACACTCTTAAGCACTTAATAGTACATTAATCGTTTATTTCACACTTTATTCATTTAAACAATAGTTACACTCAGTTTCTGAATCATCTTGGGTTAGACCCATGCAATCATCATGAAAGTATTTTTTGCATTTTGAACATAGCCGCATATCTCTTATTTCATCAGCTTGGCACAAATAACAGAACCACGATTGCGTCGAAGTTGTTGAAGACTTTACCAGTAACTTTTGAACGGGTTTCTTCAGTGTTTTTTTTGAGGTCATCGACGTTTTTTTAGCCGAAATTTTTTTACGATTTTTGGCAATATTTGGCAGATTTTTCAATTTCTCGGCCAATTCCTTCTTTCATTAGTGCTTCTAATTTTTCAAAGAAGTCGTTCACAACAAATTTGTTTAATTTTTGCGCTCTTGCCTCGTTTAAATTTTGTGCGCGTTTACGCGATACATCTGGGTGCCTTTGTAAAAACTCGTATAACCAATCTTTACCAGCGATACCTTTTGTAAATTGGTGTTTAATGGCATTCCTTTCGCAGTAAGTGTATACCGAAGTTTGTAGCATTTTGGATGTTATTGGAAAACCTAAATCTGATAAACGTAAAACTCTACGTACGACTTCATTTTCTTGATCAGCGGTTAATGTGGCTTTTCGACCCATTTTTTGTTTTAAAATATTTTGATTACCATCTGCCTGTACTGGATTTCGTTGAAGATAATCTCTCAATGTTCTCCGAGGAATGCCATACTCTTTGCTTGCGGTAGATATCTTCTTTTTTCCATCCCTTACAGCTTTAATTGCAAAATGTAAATCGTCACTTTTCCATGTACTTCGTTTTCTATCTTTATCAGCCATCTAAAAATAATTAGAATGAATAGATACATCGATAAAGAAAGATTCTACTATTACGCATTTATTTCAAGTTTATTTAGTTGAATTGAAGCTTATTTAGATGGAGAAAGAATAAAATTATAATTTTTAAATAGTGGCGTTATCGGCAGATATATGTATTTTTTGAGGTGGCGTTATTAGCCGACCAATACATTTTGTAAAACTTCGTCATTCCTAATAATTCCTTATTTAAATTATAAGTCATCCCAGCAGTGCGAATATCTTCATTAAAAATAGAATCAAATAATATATAATATATACGACTTACTTTGAAAATATTATCCAAATTTTTAAAATTTGTTTCAAAATTTCTTCAATTTACGGCATAAATAGAGTGGTTGAAATTTTTGGCAATGATAAAATCACACAGAACCACTTCAGTTGGACTGAACATTCATCTTATGGTTATGTAGTGCATAATTTATCAGTAAGTGATGCTATCTAGCGTAGAAAATCATTACTTTATAAGTTATAAAGAAGTGGCGTTATTACCCGATGGCGTTATTGGCCGCACCTACCTTATTATGAGTAATATGATGAAGCCTATAGATACAGAGTTACCTACTGACCTAATCATTCGTGGTACTTTGTCATCGCGCTTTATTAAACTACATCCTTCAAGCACTCTAAATAACAATAAAAAAGAAAGTGAAAGAAATATGGGTGAATTTTAAAAACAAGTTTACTTTTATAAAAATTGTAATACAAAATTGAGTAAAAAAATATGAAACATTGCAATTAAGAATATACCTATGTAATTCAAAACAATCATTAAAATAATAATAACTAATAAGAATATAAAATTTTTACATTTTTGTTTTCCATTAAATTAAAAATTTGAAAGATTGATATACTCCTCACCATTCCAAATTATTACTCTATTTATAAAAGAATGAACAATCCCACTGGGTGAAAAAAATTTCCATCGAAAAATTTGGGGTTTAAACTCATTAGTAGTAATTCGATAGGTTTGATAATGGTTAGTTCAACCGAAAAAATTAAAAAACAAGCGGTAAGAAACCTTTAAATATCTCTAAAAAGTGATAAAATATGTGTAATAATTAAAACATTAAAATTCAGTTTTCTCACCATAACACACTCCATACAGATACCTACTTCTAATGAGGAACATTCACCTCGAGTTTAAGGCTGCGATACGGTTGAGTTTTGATGTATATAAGGAACGTGCACGAGTTCGGAATTTAACTGCCAAGAACTTTGTAACTTAACGAAATGAGGTCTAGAAATTTGTGAAATTAAATTCATTTCTTGATATGCACCTGTACCAACACCTACGAAAGGATTATCACCAGCATTTGGGTGATAACCCTCTGCAGTAAAAAACACGAAGTTTTTTTAAGTTGAAAAATGCGTCTACACCAGTGTACGTAGTTTTAGAGAAAAAAATGCGAAAAAGGACGAAAAAGGTTGAAGTTATGAAAAAACACTTACCGTTGTCGAACATATCTTCATCCATCTATACTCGTATAAATCTTAATACCTTATTAGTAAACGTAATAGTAAATTACAGAACAGTTCTCAACATCTGTCGAAAAGGGGGGATATTTTTTAGTTTAAGAATCAAAATTTTCGATTAAATATATCGAAAAGAGTGGAAGCGATTTTATTTCCACCCTTTCCGACAGGCTCGCTATTGAAAGAATAGCGAGCCACAGTAATTATAATACGCTATGTTAACTCATAATGGTGAATAAATTAATAAAAAAGACAAATTATTTATGCATCTATAATATATTTAAAGAGGATACAAAATTACAAATTATTGGAAGGATGAAAAAAAATAATACTAATTTTTCTTCCCTTCTGCCGGAGTTTGCTGGCTAGGCTCTTGTCCTGAAAATAAAAGGCGCACATTAGATATTTTAATCTAAGTGAGCCCTTTAGGACCATAAACCTCATTGAACAGCGTATAAATATATATTTTCAGATTAATAAAATAATGGAACCCCCCAACGAATCGCTTTTAAATAGAGGTATTTTACTCTAATAATAAATTACCAAAAGGAAAGGACTCACTATGTTGCCGTCTTTTTCTACTTCATTGTCCATTATTGAAACCACTGAAATTCGAAGTTCGAAAATGCGCCGAATGCGTCACTTCAAATGCCTCGCGAGAAGAACTAAAAGTCACCACCGGTTGGAAAAGGAAGCAAGCCTATAGCGCAAAACAGCGGGCTTTTTTGTCGCGCTCTATAGCGCATATTGAAACTAAAAAGTCGATTATCGACCTGAATCGATTCTCTAATTTAGGGTCGAGAATCGACGGTCGAGTATCGAAAACTCGACAACATCGTGCTAAAAGATGATGCAATAATGATTAACTATTAGTACGCCCTGGCAATTTGTTACCGTGAAAATGTATTCATTGCATAGCAGCGATGTAATAAATACATTACTTCTAAAACTTTATCTCTCGTAGCTATGCATTAATTCCCCAACAATTCGGTATTAGTTACTGCTCGTTTCATGAGAAAATTAATAAAAATTTATGTCGATGCTTTTCTTCAAAAACCACGAAGTCCAAATATATAAATTTTTCAGGAACGTGTATTTTATTTTGGGTGACAGACTTACGAGTTTTTTTTTTTTACGGATAGAAGCGCTAGTTGATGATTTGGACTTACGAGGTTTTCAAAATCGAATTCCTCGATTTTTTTTACATGAGAAACCACTTAAAAGTGAATTTTGCCCAAGTCGGACTTACGTGGTTTTTGAAAAAAAGCATCGATGTACCTATCACCAATTAAGAGGCAAATATTTCATAGAATGATGGAATGAATACCTTGATTTTGAAACTCTATCTCTTATGACCATACATTTATTCCATCAGGACTCATGTGTTGATCACTGCTTGATTTATAGTAAAATTAACAACAATGAAAGTTCTATCGCCAAATTTGAGCGAATAATTGCATTCATGAAAAATGCTTCTAGGTTTAATTACATTTAGTTTGATGATATATCTTATAAAAGTGGGAATAAACTCATATACGATTTATTCCTTGACTGTAATGTATTTATCTCATAATATGATGTAACAGTTGATTTAATGTGCGTTCTGGTAGCTTTTTTGGTAGCAGCGAGTCAAACCAATCACAATTACTTTCTGAGTTGCTATCGGAGTCGCTTGCATCATTACGGAAAAGCGCTTTGTTAACCACTACTACCCTGAAGTTTATTGCTTTCCTCATTCTCCATTGAGGAGCCTTCGCTGAAAGAGTATTTAAAATTTCTTTCATTGTGATTTAACTTATACTTGATGGATTTGAAACAGATTGTGCTGAATTATTGGTTTCTATCTTATTTGTGATAGGGAGGGGGAGATCGTGCGTTTTCGATTTTCAGCGTATATTTTCGTAATTTTTTATATTTTACTCTTGAACAAAATCAAAAGTTTTCAGGCACATTTGATAATTTTGTTTTTTAACAATTATCATAAATAAATCCTTTTTATAAAAAATTAAATTTTGGACAATAAAGTTTTTCTACGATCATTTTTTTTTTAATTTTATAGTTATCGTGAGATTCACCTCGCCGAGTACTTTAAAACGACACCCATATTTTTAGGGCATTTTATCCGCTCCCTGATTATTACATTTATTTTTAACGCTCGCAAATTAGAGTTTACAAGTTATTGAAAATTTTGCATAAATTAGGAAGTACTTGAAATTTATTATTGAAATAATTATTATTACTTCATTTATGGGCGTTAATTACATAAATTTATGATAATTTTCTCATTATTACATATTTTTAACAAGTTCATACCATTTTGTGGAAATGTGTATGTAGTGGTAAGGTTTAATTTTATGATGTAATATAGATATGATTGTATTCATTTTGTTTATTCTAATGCATCGAAATACTTTATATTAATAATTAACACACCGGTACTTCGGACATTCACACTTCTACCTCATGGATTCTCTTCACTAATAAGATCATGGAGTTAGTACCGGAAACATTAATTTTCCTCAAGTCGAAGAAAACACTTTGAAGTTTTGGAATGACATCAAAGCCTTTGAAGAATGCATGAAAAAATCAAAAGGCAAACCCATGTAAGTGACGGATAACATCAGGCCAAGTTTTAACTCTTACTATCTGCATTAATTTGTTTGTTGGCAAACTGATATCAAAAAACCACTTTGTTATCGCAGATATTTTTTCTACGATGGACCGCTTTTTGCCACCGGGTTACCTCATTATGGTCATACTTTGGCCGGCACCATTAAAGATATTATGTGACTAGGTACGCGCACCAAAATGGGTACTACGTTGAACGTAGATTTGGTTGGGATTGTCATGGATTACCAGTTGTAAGTTGATGTTTAGATATTTTCTACTTTAACGGGAATGTCATCTTCGTGTATACATGAAGAATCTACGCATGTAATTTCTTTATGTACAATGTCTAATCGTCGTTGATAATCCGCATACACGTTATCGTTTCCAAAGAAATTAACAGTGACGTAGACAGTATTACAGAATATTTCGTGGATTGTTACAGGAATTCGAAATAGATAAGAAATTAAATATCAGAGGATCCGACGATGTCGCTAAAATGGGTATCGCCGCTTATAACGCCGAATGTAGGAAAATAGTCACTCGTTATGCCAAAGAATGGGAAACCATTATTACCAGATTAGGAAGATGGACTGGTAATTGAAATTATCCCGAAGTTATCATAAAAACGTACGTTTAATATTCGCACGATTTTTACAGATTTTAAAACGTTATATCCCTGGTACATGGAAAGTATCTGGTGGGTGTTTAGTGAGCTATAGAACAAAAGGCATAGTTTATCGTCGTGTTAAAGTAATGCCTTATTCTACCGCTTGTAATACGCCGTTATCGAATTTTGAATGTGCTCAGAATTATGAAGAGGTTATTGATCCTGCTGGTAATTACGTGTAAAATGAAAACTGATCAGTTTCACTTTCGTAATTTTAATATTCTTCGGTATTTTTTTGACCTAGTTATCGTCGCTTTTCCATTGGTTAAAAACCCCAGTGTATCGTTATTAGCATGGACCACCACTCCGTGGACTTCGCCGAGTAATTTGGCTTTGTGTGTGAACGAAAACTTAGTATATGTTAAAATCAAAGGTAACGTGTTCAACTCTTAGATTCGTAATCATAACTGAAAAATGAAAAATAAAAATAAAATTATTAATATTTCATTTATTTCAGATTTGAAGTAAAAAAAATAAATTATTTATTTTAATGAAAACACGACTAGATTACGTTTTCAAATCGGAAGAAGAATACCAAATTTTAGAATAATTTTTAGGGTTTGAATTGAAGGGCGAAAAATATCTACCATTTTCTCCTTATTACGCCAGTGTTAGTGTATTATTTAAAATTTCCCCCTTCTCCCCTTCATAAATAATACCCCTGTGGACCCAGAAGTGCTCTAGAAAAGAACTTTTTTAATTCGAAAGGTGGCAAAAAAGTAATGCATGAAAAAGAAACTCGTTGTACCAAGGCTTCATAAATTTATCGATAATTTGACCAATTGGTACGTTCGAATGAACAGGAAACGATTCAAAGTAAGTTGAAGAATGAAGATAAAATCTATCTTCGTCAAACGAAGGACAAATCAACAATTTAAAAATTTTTTAAATGTGTTATTTTAGGGTGAAAACAAATCGAAAGATTGTTTAAATGCTCTGGCTACCTTGAGTAATGTGTTATTCACTATGGTCAAAATTATGGCTCCATTCACGCCATTTTTGTGCGAATTAATTTATCAGAATTTGAAACATTTATCGTACGAAGAAGAGTGTGCATTTCTTGATGATGCCTGAAGCCAAGTAAGTGCTTTATCATTTTCATCTTTCTGTATGTTTTGGAATCGTAAAAAAACTAAAAATACATAATTCTAGACTGAATATAATCGAAGAAGATATCGAAAGATCGGTGTCGTAAATGCAAACGGTGATTATCAATAGAATCCAGAACGCAAGAAAGCTTACCTAGTTCCTACCGATCAGATATATGTACACTACAGTATTTTACCGGAAAATAGCTATTTAAATTGAGTGGCCAAGGAATATTGTCAATTCATCGAGAATTCTATTAAGTCTCCGTTTTTGAAATCGTCGCCGCAAACCATAGTCATCATTAGCGAAGAAGAAGTGGTACGATTACTTGGACCAACTTTTTTAATTTATTTTATTTTTTATTTTTTTTAAATTTCGTCGGTAATCATCCAATATGCTTTTGTACAAACTAAAACTCCGTGTTGAAAAAGAATTGCCAAAACTGAAAAATTGAGGGGAAACATTTGATGCTGTTATTTGAAAATATATCGCTTACGCGCATTTCTACATGAGAAATAATTTGGTTGAAAAATGAAGAGCATTAATTTCGAAGTATTTCGAAGTCCCATTGTGGAGAAGTGATAATGAAGAGGGGCGCAGTTTGGTTTTGTGATCAGTTGTAGATCACATACAGTCGAAAAACCAAATCGCATACCTCTTGAGCAACCCCCTTCCCCTCCATGATGAGACTTGAAAAAATTTCAAATGTCCAGTTTATTGCAAATTAAATGATCTTTGTTTTTTAACTAAAGGGTTTTTCATGTAGGAGTGCTGAAATGCCGACAAACGAAATATCTTTGAAAACGGTGGCGCCTATGCGACGATAAGATTAGACAGTTTTCTTATCTGTTTATGGTTGGGTTCCTTGTTGTGGGGTTCATGGACTACATGCATGTTTTATCAGATCGAAAAGGTTGAGAATATGTCAGAAATTTCCATTATAAATCGTCTTTGAAAATTAAAATTTAATTATTAAATATTTAATAATTTTCCTAAGAGGTGGTTGGGTAATTCTATTTATCGCAATTACATTTTCAAAGTCTTGTGAATGTCATTGCTCAGAATGCAGCATTTTTTCTTTATATTCATGGAAGTGTTTTGTACAATATTCGAAAATATAATTTTCTCCCACTCGAAATACTAATGGACTCATGTCAGCTTCTCGTCTTGAGAAATATTTCATTTCTATTGAAAGTTTATTTTTTTGTGTGTGAATCTGTTACGTCTGTACAGCTCTGTTGCTGGAGACGTTCAATTTGTAATTTCTAGTTCAGTAAGTGATGGTAGCATAGGCGCAATCAAGGGGAAGGGCTAGGGAGCTAGAGCTCTCTAAAAATTTTTCGAAATTTCAAAAATCAATTATTGAGCAAAAAAATTTAGGTGTTTTATTATCTTTCGATTTGTTTTTTACGTATATTGTTTTGATATTTTACATTTTATAATGTTTCGATTTATAAAAAAATAAAAAATTACTAGTAATGAGTTTTAAACCAAACGTGTGAATGCTATATACCTAGTTACCCACGTACTCGATTATTTTAAATGAAATTAATTTTGTAATTTTTTCAAAAAATTTTTACATTTCGTGAAGAAAGGTGGGTATCAATTGGAGTTCAAGCCCCTTTTTCTTTTAGCCCCCTCCCAGAAAAAAGATTCTGGTTGCTCCAGTGGGCGGTAGATTCTGGAGTTGAGCACTGAAATATCTTTCATGGAAATAGCAGACGAAAAATACAAGAAAAAATCCAGATAGTAATTTTTTTTTAAATAGCATTTATTTCTTATTGGAAATTTGTTTTTAATTATTTTACCAATTTTTGGACATTTATTTTATTTTTTTTTTCAATAACGAAATTCAGGATCTAATTACTTTTTCTGTACTACTTAAAACATCAGAAAGCGAATCAACTTGCTCTGTTTGCCCTTGATCCTCCCAGGAGATGATTTGTAATGCTAGTAAATTTAATTTGTAGGTACGTGAACGTCATTTTAAACGGAAACGAACCCAGATTCGGTAAACGTGTTCTTTGAAAAACCCATAGGAGGAAATGTTTTGAATTTCGAAACTCTAAGAAAAGAAGTAAGTCGATTATTTTTCTTCGAATAAAAATTCCTTTCCTCCTTCGCCCCATGATCGTATTCTAATCACATACTACAATCCGCAGATAGAGAATTTATTCGGATTATATAATCGAAAAGTAATAATTAACAATGACAAAGGCGTCGTGCTAGAAGATTGCGAAGTTGACAAATTGAACGCCAACACTATCTTCGTCGAACCATATTACGGACGTAAATTTGTCAAGGAGGATATTGTCGATCATAACAACGGTATTGTTTCGAGGTAAGTCGAGTAGTCACGGTAATGGGGTAGTTGATTGTGAAAATTTGAAATTATAATCACGCCACGTGTTGTTAACGTATGTCGATGTTGACTTATCATGGCTAACATCCGTTTCAAATTTGATAGCGAGTTGATAAAATGTTCGAAAAAGTATAGAACTCATTGGAATATGAATCATGAAAATTATCGATGGTAAATGTTGACTGGTCGTTGATTAATGACGTTACATCGTTGAAATGTGTTCGTTGGGTTGTGAAATTTGTCGATGATTTTTTAACTGGTGTGAAAGGTCGAGTTGATTTTTAACGGTGTTGGAGTGGTTTTTGAAATTTTTGGAAATCGTCAAATTTAAAATTTTTAAGAATGATTCTTGAGAAGGAATTTGGAATTTACTCGATGCTTTAATTTTTTTTTTTTGGGCTATTTCGCTATCCTTGCGTTTTTAATTTAAAGTTTTATTGTAATTGGCGTTTTTTATTTCGCTTATATTTGCAATCTTTTATATCTGCAGTTTCAAAAATGTTACTTTTGGAGACAAAAAGGGTTGCATCTTTCTGGAGAGGATGGTTGATAATTCTTTAGAAATAAACGAAGATGAGATCTCAGCGTTTATCTGCAGAATTTTCAGTTTAACTTCGCAAAAGATTATGGTGACTAGCGCCGGTAATAGCGTTAACGTTAAAATATCATGTTATTCATGTTATTTATTTTTTTAATAATACCTTTATAAAATAAAACTTTTCCATTCGTGCTCTTTTCAAAGCATTAATAAATAATTTATTTGAAAATAACTTAATAAATAATGAGATCATGGTAAGTAATACGGTGGAACGAACTTCGATTTTTTGAAGGAGAGAGGAAAGGAATTGGCGACTGGCCTCAATAGTAAACTGAAAACATTCCATCTCTCTTGGCCAGTGATAGTCGTTACCATGTGGGGGCCAAATTTTGTGAACTTGAAGATTCTTTGAAAAATTCCATAAATTGTGGTATTGGGAAAGTTCTATTTTTTTATCGATTTGCAGTTTTATATAATTATGTATTTATATATATTTTTTTAATGGAACGTTTGTATTATTTGAAAGATAAAAAAAATATTAATCGGTCATTAATCCTTTTATATATGCACGAGATCTATGTATTATTAATATTATTATTACTGTTATTTTTATACATATATATTTTTTTTTTGTTGAGAAAAATGCATTTTTTTTGATAAGTGATAAATTCACTGCGTAGTGTGAAATTCACTTCTGCTCTTAATGAGTATCCAATTTTAGCCTTTCAGGGTGTCCTAAAGTAGCACTTATTCAACTTTGAAATTGTTGTGATGCTTAGAAAATACCTGAAAGCAAAATTTGGACATGTTTTATTTTTTCTATCCCAGAGTGTCATTTTAAATTAAATTGATTAGTTATACATCATTTATGAACCTTTTTTTAATGGAGTATTAATTTTTTCAAGTTAATTGAAAAAAAATTTTGGTCCTTCCAATCACAATGCAAAAAAATGATGACTATTATGATTATTATTATTATTATTTTTTTTTTTCTTTTCTTTTTTTTATCTTAGCACAACAAAATGTGATCCTTGGATCAAGTAAATTTTCTAATTTTTCAAAAACTCAAATTTCATAATTTCAAAAAAAAAGGAGAGGTAGAATTTTCTAAACTTTGACTGCGATATGTTGAGGATAAATATTGACCTCGAGAGTTGTAAATTTTCAGTATACCATTACCATAATCTCACTTTTTTTTTTCGCCGAATCCTCTTCCATTTTGGAAATTAACTTCAAAAACGTTCCACCCCATTGAATCAGCCTAAGCGGATTTGTGGTGTCGGCGTATCCGATTATAATCATCGGTCTCATCTTCTTCTTCGTCAGTTTCGATGGCTCTTCCCATTACTTTTATTAGCCCGCTTGCTTTATCCGTCAAGTAATTGTCGACGTGGCCGAGAAAAGTCATGAATTGCATGATACGTGCGAATCCGCGATTTATTCGTTCTTCGCGTTCCTCCGGCGTCATATCGTCGTAACGTGACGTAGGCGCGTTACGAGCTTTGAACGGGTTATTATGTCTGTGTTTAGCTAGTCCTAATTCAATAAAAAATCAATCAAAAAACTTCGTTGACTTAGTGTTCCTATATTTGAAAATATTTTACTTGGCGATGGTTGCAGTAATAATTGCGCTTGTCGTTCGTGTTCGCACGAACACGATGGTCTGTTTTCGTTTCGTTCCGTCGATGATTCGGCGTTAACGATGAAACACTGAAATATAGCATTTCGAGGTATATTACAAGTACGACTATCACAGGAAATTATGCAGTTTGAATTGTACTTACGGATATTATATAAACAAAGTTGATTGATGTGAACTTCATTGCGGAATTAAATCACGAAAAATAGATCACTAGTTCATGTAGCTCGAGCAATTGAAAATAATTGGTTGAGAATGAAATTGAAAATGTTTAAATATCGTATTTATATGGAACATTTTATTTATGTTGTAAGCCGAGGATGAATAAACATTTCGTGCTGTTCTGGTAAACTCGGTAGAAGGTATAATGTCGATCTTGATCACGTCTGGTGCATTCTTTTTTTTAACCTGAAAACAAGCGAGCATCGATAAGATAGATACAGTTTATATGATAAATTTACATATTGTATGAAGACAAAGATATCGCAAAATAAGACTTGAAATTTTTATGTATTTTCGATTTGTTTCGTAGTCTCTCATCTCTTTTCTATAATGAAAGATAAAGAACAAAAAAGGAATCCTCTATAATTTACTACATCTTGTGATATCAAAATTTTTAAAAAAATTGGTTAGACACAACATCCACAAACATGTCCTACATGATTTACACAGCATTGACTTGTACATAGATTTTTTATATAATATTGTGGAAGTGGTCAATGTTTTACATGGTCCTGAAGAATTGCTCTTCAATCTTGGATGTACTTATTTGTTTCGAGTGCTTGGACTTAATTATCCAATAATAAATAATTTAAGAATTCAGAAACTTAAACTTAATATCTACTCAGTGATGGACTTGAGCATGAGCAAGGCTGCAGCCTTGGATGGCAGCATTTTGAGGGCTGTATATTATTTCGTAGCAATTATTAAAAAGTAAATACTTCCACAACTAACAAACTCCGGTCCATCCAAAATTCCACCTCACCTTTAACGTCACCTCAATCCTCGAGGAGGGAAGAGGTTATCCTAACACGTCTCCGTCTAGGTCATACCCTCTTAACCCACTCCTACCTCCTGGATAGACAACCTCCGCCCATATGCGCGCAATGCCAAACCCAGCTCTCAGTCTCACACATCCTAACAATATGCCCCACATACTCAAACATCCGTTCTAGACTCCAACTCCCATCTACCCTATCCGATATCCTCAATAGCCACCAAACCAACCTCCTATTCACCTTCCTGAAACAGTCAAACCTTTACCACAGAATCTAAACACTCCATACCCGCAAACGTGCCTCTGGCCTTAGCGGCAGCACACGGCACTAAAAAAAAAAAAAAAAAAAAAAAAAAAAATTACATAACTTTTAGACCTTTTTTTTCATTTTTTTTTTAGATCTTTTACTTCTTTTTTTTTCATGTTTTATGTTTTCCGTTTTTAAATAATTCAAAAAATTTTGGTACTTACAATTTTTAATTTTTTTTTTAAATGTTATAATTTATTGTGTGTTTTGCCTTTCATATATGTATCTACAAGATTTTTTTTTTAATAGCCTTCCTAAAGTTTGAAGTATTTTTTCTCAACTAAGTCTATAAGATTTAATTTGATTTTTTTTTTAACGTACTATTTGTAAGGATTTTTTCTTTCTTTTTTTGTCACAAAAATTAGATCTTTTTTCGAATGAGTTTTTTAACCAAAAAAGTTTATTCCTCTTGTAATGTGTAATCCACAGTGTACGACTCAAGAAAACATTTGTGAATATTTTTTTTTGTTCTAATATCCTTTTAGAGAAAACAAAAAATCCTAATTTTCAACGCATATAGGTACATATACATATTATAATTGCAATCCAAGACGATAGACTGAGTTTTGTGTGGAGGCAGGATATCTATAAATACGTAACGTCCCATACTTCTAATCGATTTTTAAGGAGATCGTTCAAGTGGAAATTCGTCCCCCCTCCCCCCCCTAGAAAAGAGAATATTTTAATATGATTTTACTCCTCATCTGTGGACTCTTTGGAACAAAACAATCCCTATAAAAGTTATGGTAACAAAATGATTCCAACCACATTTAATTTCACTCTCCTTATTTTTAAAATTTATATGGTAACACAATATTTTGTATATTTCGTGTGCATCGTTGTAAATGTATGATACATGTTTATTAAAAAAAAAAAAAAAAAAAAAGACAGATAATTTTGATAGTTTTCTATGTTTTTTACGAAAAAGAAAAAAGTGAAATAATTTGTTTTTTCTAACGTGAAAAGGTGTTTTTATTTTAAGTGAAGTTCTTTTGTACTACCACCCTCTCCCCCTCCACTATACCAGAATTTGTGATAAAGCTCAATTTCAGGGAGTGTTTGATAAAATGAATCTGTTTTGTTTCTATTATTATTATGTATATATTTTTAAGGTGGTTAAATTTTCACTTTTTTTCAATTTCTAGTTCATAACCTCTTTTATTTATTTTCATTTAAAAGAATTGTATTTCAAACATTCAATGTCAAACAAGGATGAAAGATTATTCCAAAAATTGAAAATTCGTTTGATTATAGAAAAATAAATTTATTAGGAGAAATAAAAGCACTAGGAAACTTAAAATATCTATACTTGTAATAATTTAAGATGTATTACAATGACCTCGATGTTGAGCAACATAAAATAAAAAGATTTAAAAAAAAGCGATGTGTAATTTGTGAATCTGAAAAATGAAAAAGAAAAAAGCTGATTTTTTCATTTATTTATTCGTAACTCATTAAAAATTACTTGTGATTTTTTGAATTTGAAACATACAAAGTTGAAATTTTTTCATGAATGTGTGAGAAGAGAAATGTAATTTTTCAAATTTATAAACAGTATGTTATTAGTGTTTCATCACAATCCTTTTGCTAGTGATTTTAAAAAAAATTTAAATCAATGCATCATATACTGCCGCTTTGGTCAGAGGCACGTGCTCATTTCAGTAGGTAATTGGTTAGATCTGTTGAAAGAGGTGAGCCTGCTTTAAAAAGATTATAAGTGAAAGAAAAATTGTTGGATCATCATTAAGTATATCAGATAGATTGGTTGGATGATGGAAAATGAAGTGAGTTGAGGAATCTACGAGAATTAGGTATGGGAAGATCGAATTATATTGACTGATACTTTTTATTACAAGATAAATTACGAAGAGTACGCTGGACAGGATAAAGAATAGAGGAGGAACCGAGCAGTGAAAAAGAATATTATGTTCTTTAGTCGCGATACTGCAGCCTGAAATGACGAATGTTTTAGATCCATCTGCGAAAATTTTTCGATCATCCACGTATTCCTCAAGGAATATCCCATTAAAATAAGTTTCTTGCAGTTTTTCGAAATGTTGGTCAGTGTATATTTCAAATTTGAAAAAAAAACCTGCCGATTATTACGAGGAAATTGCCTCAAAAAGTGCTCATTTGACAGGCGAACTTGTACGCAATCGTTTATATGCAATATACCATCTATATTAAATCATGTATCGTTATGATGTCTAGTATGAGCTTGGTTTCTACCCTTTCGAACTATTCATATAAGATGGGCTGGATTTCTCCTTTCAGGAGCTCTCACAGTATTCCATACTACACTTGAAATTGGTACGAATTGAGCATTTAATTTAAATTTGAAACTGTAGGAAAGTGATTTGAGAATCACTGGAAGATAAATTTGGGCATAACTGTTTTTTAAATCTGAAAACTTAAAAGGCATAAATTATGCTCTCTCACTACTATACGTTTTAAAATTGGAGTACCACAATACATAGGCGGAATGGCTAACCGGTATAACGAGGAATTTCTCGGTGCGACCTGATGTTTATTGGCGCTTTTTGCGCCACGACCACTCAAACGCCCTGAGATTTTGAGAAGTTTTTGGTTTACAAAAAATTGTGCTAAAAAAGTAAAGAGTTAAGGAGTTTATTTTATTTTTAGTAGGTTGATTTTGTTCTATTTTTTTTAGCTAAGTTTTTAACTTGAAAACGGCAGCTGTTACAGTCTAGCTGATTTGAGAGGGGAGGGTCGGGGGAGGGTGTGGTCTTCAAATCTTTGCGTTTCAGACTATTTGTAATCATCTGGAAAATGTTCAACATTTTGGTATATATATTTTTTTCTCCCGTGCGTAGCGCGGGCGGAAATTCATGAAATTTGCTCAAAACTTGGTGAGAGACTCTACTTAGAAATCTAACAAAACGAGTTTTTTTTTTTCGAAAACATCCAAAATGACGGATCATTCAATTTTTGAGTTGAATTGGAGAAAGCGAAAATACCTCAATTTTTTTGGTTTTTATCTCATATGAAAGAATGAGTGACGTACACCAACATATCTAAATTTCCGCTTCCCAAGTGCATTTTGAGGGACTTGGAGCAAAAACCGTTTTTTTGAGGAAATTTTGTTTTTTGTGGCATACGCATAGCGCCGGCGGGTATTGGTGAAATTCGCTCAAATTTTGGTGAGAGACTCTTCTTAAGAATACGACAAAACTACTTTTCTCTTTTTTTGAAAAAATTGAAAATGGCGAATCTCTCAAATTTTGAGGGGTGCTGGAAAAAGGGCAAATACCTCTAAAGTTTTTGTTTTTGATTTCATATGAAAAAGTGAGTCACGGACACTAACACATCCAAATTTCAGCTTCCTAAGTGCATTTGAAGAGAAGTTGGAGCAAAAAACGTCTTTTTAAGGAAGTTTCGAGTCTCGAAATTTCTTGAATCTTCCATATCTCCTCATGAATCATCGTTGAAATGTCAAACTTTGTGTGTGGCGTTAGTTGGTGACTACAATATGAGCTCTTGAATTTGGGCCAAAATGGATCCAAAATGGCGGATTATCAAAATTTGAGTAGAGCGTGAGGAGCCTTAGATTAATGAAAATCTAATTAATATGAATTCATACGATTATTGGGAATAAGAAGTATACTATATCCCAAATTAATCCTCAGAGATAAAGAAGGGGTTATCGACTACAAAATGTAGCTCCAGTAATGAGGCAGGGCTGCTTACCTTTTTTTTATATTTTCATAAGTACTTGTTGCTTTTTTTTCAAATCCATATCTGCTTAAATTTGCATTAAAAACTGTGTTCACAAAGCGTCAATTTTCTCTCTTTTTGAATTTTATTTTCTCAAACTTACGTAGTCACAGTAGGTACAACAGATCATTATAGAGTATATCAACGTAGGTGTCAAATGAGTTGAAACAAAAAAAAAGCGAAACCCGCCATACCCCTCCCCTTCCTCTAAAGCCCTTATAATAACAGTAAACAAAAAAATGCGAAGCGCCTCTCAATTCTCAAAATTCCTGGTGCGCCCTAAATAACCAGACCGCCTGTGAGTAGGTATCTTATGTTTTCAATCATTTCTACGTATTCATAGAATACTTGTTTTCCAGTTAATTAAAACAAGTATCTCACACACCCCTCCCCCCGCCAAAAAAAAAATGAAAAGTTATATGTACAATTTTTTTAGTTATTAAATATGTGAAGAGGATCGTAATTCATTATTAGGATGCATATTATATAGAGTTGACTTATTCTTTATCAATTTTTTGAAAAAGTCGAAGTATACAGCATCGAATGTGAGAAGGATTGATATTAACCCATAAGGCTGAATTTTTTGGACCTATTATTACCAGTATTTCCATAACTTTTTTAATTTTCTATTATCGATTTTAGAAAAAAAAAAATCGATTCACTATTATGTTGATAAAGAGCGCTTTGTACACGCTCAAAAATTTTTAACATTTCAACTTGTCGGTCAAAAATAATTTTATACTCATTTCGAACTTACCTTGAGTTAAAAATTTTTTTCTCGAGCATGTAACCAGGTATGTGGATTTTTTTGTGCATCATGTATAGCTACTGTGGTTAGAGATGCACTAATATGTTGGGTTTAGATGCTTAGATGTGTGGAAATAATTTTTAGTAGTTATATGCTTATGAATTTAATTTAATTTTTGATTTTTTCTAATCTACCTCCAACCTACAAAAATCTAAATTTTACGATAAATATTTGCATTCTCATTTAAAATTTTTCAATGTCATTACTTCATCGAAATATCAAATCGTTCGAATAATCTTTTAAAATTATAAAATAACATCGATAAATTTACAAAAATACACCTCATCGATTCGCGAAAACACATCAGTTCAAAATACTTTGTGCGAATGATAAGAAAATCAAAATTACACAAAAAAGCCAATTAATTGGCGAAAACGAAATAACGATGAAAATTTCCAAGAACCGCTGTAAAATGTGGAAAAAATCCGTCTCGATAATTATAAAATAATTTTCTTTCTACCCTTGACGTCATGCGGGATCAAAGATACTCAATATGGTAGATTACCTTTAACGATTTATAATGATGAGATTTACCGCGCGCGATGATTATTATTTTTCAATCGTGCGATAAATGTATTTTTTATTTGTCGAATATCGATAGAATAAAAAGCATCGTTCATGGCTGAATAAATGAAGCAAAGGGTTATGAACTCGATCGATGTTAGTATATTCGTCGTTTGAAGATAAAGCGATAGAACGGAGGTCATGATGCAATACAAGTTGCTGCTATATTTTATATAATTTTAATTAGGATTTTTTGTTATCCACTAGACAGAAGGAATAAGTTTCGTAGGTGTTATTCAGGTTCATTGTTCAACCGAGTACGTTTCGTTTAGAGAATTTTTTGAACATATATGATTTATGATTTGAATTTTCAATAAGCATCGAGTAATATAAAGAATTTTTCTACGTTGGTAAATTATTTTTGGAATTTGCTGGAAGTTTCAAATTGGTACCTTGAGATAGATTAATTACTTATTGAATTGCCTGTAAGGTACTTCTTCGAGATTAGCGTATTCTTTTTTAAATTTTCAGTGATTTAATACTTCATTTTCAGATTGAACATTAATCCAGAACATTAAATTTTTGAGTGTCCATTATTATTCAGTTATTTGACGCAAACAATGTTGTAAATACAAATCACCAATGTCACAAAAAGTGTTGTAACCTTTTTTAAAGGATATTTGAAAATATGAATCGAATGTAGTCCATTATTTCCGCAAAGAAGATCAAGATTTTTACGAACACGGAAAAAATATGATAGCTGATTGTTATTCTATGAAAGTTTATTGATCGCAGATATATTAAAAAGAGTGAAAAAAATCATTATTAAGAAAAAAAAATCTTATATACATATAATCATTCCGTTGAGAAATTTAATTTTTCTGCCTTTTCTTCAATTCGGCTTGTGCGTCAGCCAAAAGTTGGTTACCTTTTTCCTGCAATAAAATGAATTAAAATTAATAAAAAATTCCAAATTAATTCGATCAACGTAATAATGCAAATTGACTCTGTACCTGGATCTTATGCCCGGCCTTAGTGAATTCGTCAATAATTTCATTGACAGTCTTCTGGATATTTTGGGGAACGGCGACACCAACTGATTTACCAACGTCGTTGGCTTGTTCCGCTGCTTTCTTTAACGATGTCTGGATAGTTTCTTGTAGTTTGCTGAGTTTAGCCTGGGCCTCAGGAGTGTTGATGTTTTTGACGGTTTCGTTGAATTGTTTGATAATATTTTCAACGTTCTTTTTCAATTCTTCACTGTATGGTTTAGCCTGTAGAAAATACCCGATGATCAATGCAAAAAATTTTCTCGCGTTAAAATTCCTATCTGTATAGTGACTCGGTGAATTTCTAATTTTTAATAGAAATTATAACGTTCAACGAACCGGAACGGACTTTCGACTCCCACATAGGTGAATGTTTCGAGATGCATTTAAAGGTTGTTATTCGTGGAAAAGATAATAGATCAAAGTTTAACGATGTTTTTCTAATAACCCGTTATGGGTTAATTTTCAAACGATAGTAATTATCTATGGACGATTGTATCGAATATAAATTATAAATTCACGGAAACTTTACACTTACGTCCTTTTCCAATTTCTTCAACAATTCTTGGATGTTTTCCTGCGTTTTTCCGAACGTGCTTTTCAGTAAGTTTTCAACTTTTACTTTGTCGAATTGTGTCTCGATTCCGGTTACTTCGTTGATTTTTTTAAAAGCAGCTTCGATGACATCTAAGGATTGCTTCACGGCTTGATCGTAGTTGGGGAGGGCGCTTGTGTCAGCCTAAATAAATTACAAATCCAATTATAATAAGAATGATAGGATTAGTATAATTTGTTTTTGATACCACGAATTGAAATTTGTTTTTTTTTAATATTGAAAAATTTCTAAATGGAAATTTTAAGTTTTTTAACTTCTAAAGCCACGTGAAAATTACTCACCTGAACGCAAGCAATGAAACCGATCAGTAATAAGTAGCAAAACATTTTCATTTTTATGAGATTTTATTTTTTACTCAAGCTTTAAAGAAAATTCGTAAGAACTCCAAGATATATTCACTATACCACAGTCACGATACAAATGACAAGTGTATCAGGTTTAAGAATTAGTCTGCCTTGTACTGTGAAAAAAATCCAGCAATGGGGGTGGGAGATGAAAGGCCAGGGTAGTTACTAACACAATGAAAGATTTTCTAATGCGTGGATGAAGTCGTAGAAATTACTATTGTTGAAAAAGCATTAAATGTTTTCGTAGAAAAAATAGTTTTACGTTATTTGAATCTACGATACCGTTATTTGTTGAAAATTGGAAAACATTCTACGAAAGATGTATTAGCCAGTAATAAGGTATGCAGTTTTGTAAAAATTAGAAAATCATTAAATACAAATTGGTTAAGGGACGTTTTCATTTTCAGCTTTATTTAAATATTTTCAAAAAAAAAATGTATATATTTATTATTAAAAATCGTGATTTATTTATTATAGCATTATTTATTCATCAATTAAAAAAATTTTTTAATTAAAAGTAATGATTTATTTTTATCTTATTTTTTTTCCAAAAAATACCATTAACAGAAAGCAACATATTACACACAACAAATAAGACGTACTCTGTTCAAACAAAAAAAATTGATAACGTAATGTCAAAAATGATCTAAAGATCTAATGATTTGATAACATCCAAGTGTGCAGTTTTTGACATTATGTCACGAAAAAAATTAAATTTTTACATTTAACGTCTTTTTGACATATGCTGGGGCATGAGGGTTAATTTGACTTTTTTTTATTTCTTGAAAATCTTAGATATGAAATCAAAGCTTGATTTTTTTCAATTGGAGTAAGTAGCTACTCAGTATTTTCGGTAATGTGAGCGGATGACTCCATATAACTATTGCAGAATGTGTCGTGACAGGTATGAAGCTAATGTTGACGAAGAAGTCGCATATTATGTCACACTGATCAAATAAAACTAGCGAATCTATGAAAAATTGTTCATGCTGAAGTCATCGATCTAATTTTTACATATTTATTGAACTGTTGTTGAAAATTTTAAATCGATGATAAAAATCTAAAAAATATGATTCCAGAAGTAATTTTCACGGAGAATTTTATTTTATTAACGATATGAGCATTTGATTTCATATAAGTATCTAAATGATCACATTTTAATCGAAAGTCCAATTCTAATAATTACGCCACTTTCATTAAAACTAAATCTTCGTCTTTTTTTTCGCAGATAAGAGTGTCTAGCTGTAAGTGGTCGCAGTTTTATTGTTCTTGTTTTTAAACTGGTCCATAATTTCCATATAATTACCCTGTTCCATTCATAATTAGTTTTATATAAAAAATAAATTTTTGTAGCATATTGATGTTTTTCCTTGAACTAAAACTAAATTTAAAAATGAAGAAATTGTTAAAAATTTTCATTTGTTATAATTTGTTATTAAATAGCATTAAAAATTTCAAAATTCAACAATTCCGACATCCTAACATGCGTTAAAATTATTTAATGTACACGTTACGCTACTTCGGAATGTTTTTTAAAATGAGTATTATGACAAGAAAAAAGAGTCAAAAAGCTTATTTAAAAAAATTAATTTTATTTAAAATAAGCTTCTGAATTTTTAACAATTTAAAAGTCATCAAAAAATAGGTAACAAAATAACGAGAAAAAAAATCGAATAATCGTTATTTCAAATTTTCGTTCAAATAATGCGAAAAATAATCAAATAAATTGGCAAAAAAAAAAACATTAATTTACAATAAAATTACATACCTGAACATAGGCGACGAAAGCAACCATTAATACGGTGAAAATTGCGGATTTCATTTTGACTTTGTATTTTTTACTTAGAAACAGCACAAACGTTGAAACAATCGAAGAGGAACTATACAGAACTTCCGAACTAATTGGTTTATATAGTTAACGATAAGGATAGATTATCACTGAGGAAATTATTGAAATGGCGTTAATAAGATATTATCACGAAACGCGAGACGCTGATAAGGTTTGTGGTCGCAGGTCGCGATTACTGCCTCGTGTTTTATTTCATTGAACTCTGAACTTTCTATAATACTCGGCCTGTCGTTTTAGTAATTTTACTTCAACCGCATTACCATAATAACCGCGTGTATTTTCTCGTACTTATTTACAAATAAGATCTTATTTTTAGGCGTTTTTGTGAAAGCCTAGATGCTTGTTTTGTTGATTCGCCTTGGTCGTGTGTATTGATAATATTTGGAGGATTTGTGTTGGACACGGAATAGGTATTCGTGTATGCCATGTTTATACTTATGGTTGGGTAGAAATGATGTTTTTGCGATATGCTGACATGACTTGATTTTTAGTTTATATGATGGAAATATGAAAGAATTTTTTATTATTTATTTGAAAAATTGGGAGTATCGACTTTTCTTGAAATTAATTAGTCGTGTTTTAGCTCGAAGCTATTCTGGGCTGACTTCACTCGTTATGATGTCAACTCAAGTGTAGTGTTTACTTGTTTTTGACGAAAGTTTCTGTATCGTTTTTGCTCGTTAGTCATAAACGGTACCGTTTTGGAGCAGTTTTGGACATGTTGAAAGGAAAGGGGGAAGAGCATGTTCGAGCTACAAGGGCTTAATTTCTTTTGATTAATTCCCTTTTGTGGTTTTGTGATGTAACATATCGCCAATTTTATTTTCGAAGAAGGCTCTCACCTATGTCTATACGAATATACGTAGCACTCATAGACAACACCTAAATGAATTCATCTAAAAAATTAAGATAAAATGAATAAAATAAACGGGAAAAATTTTAGGCCAAATTTCAAATTCTTTTGAAAAGTAGAAGTTGCGAGAGAAAGATAGTGATAAAATGACCCTCTCCCCCCTTCAAAAATAATATGAATAAATGTTATCATAAAGTTGTTGGGTATTTAAAAATTCGAAAAAATAAAAAATAATAATTTTTGGGTATTTTGGAATTTTTTTGCCTCCCAAAATTATAATCATGTATTTTGCCGTTTGAAGCCTGCAAAAAATTTTACGTCATTTTTTTGTGGTATCTGAGGTCCTTACGTGGTTAATTTAATGTATGTATATTTAAACACGAGTATTAAGTGGCAGCTTAAAGGTCACGTGTATACTATGCGCTATTAATTTGAGATCTTTAGAACTCGCCAAACCTGACAAGGGTTTCCAAAAAATTACTTGTTTCTCTCTAAAACATCTAACTGAAGTTATTTATTGTTAAATTATATTTCATAAAATTAAATATAAAAAAATTTAATTTAATAACAATAAATCTGTTAAAATAAAAAATAAAATTACAAAAATAAAATTCAATATAATTATTAAAAACAAAGTTTGTCACAATTATTAAACAAAATTAATTAAATTAATTTAACAAATTAAAATCTAAAAAAATTTTTAATTAAAATAAAATAAATAAATATAATTAAATCTTAATATATATGAATCTGCATGGTTTGAGTTTTTCCTTTGTGACTCTTCTCCTCCGCAACTACTGGTCCAATTTTGACGAAATTTTGAGTTCCCGTCCGAATTAACTTGTAATTAAATTTAAAAGGAGCGTAAATTTACGCATCGAAAACAACAAGCCTTAAATTATTTTAATGATTTGAAGAGAAGCTAGAAATTTTCAAAATTTGGACGTTTTGAATTTTTAATGATTTTTTTGAAGGGATTTGCGAAAAAAACTTGATTATACGTTCATTAATGGTTCAAAAAATCAGAAAATTTTTCAGTACGTGATTTTTGAGGTTCTCTTTCAGTTTTTCAATCCTTATCTCAATCCGAGCCATAGAAATATTTTTTATTTTTTGAAAAAGTACAGATCGACCAAAAATTTGCCCCTCCCATCCTCATCTGAAAACGATACGAGTACTTCAAGCGGTTTGATTGTGGAACTTTAGTTTTCTAGTACCATTCCTTCACATTGCATCGAAAAGTATTTAGAAACAATGACTTGAAATTTGTGGAGTAGTGTTATTTACCTACTTTTCAAAATTACATAAATTTTAATATTTTTTCAAAATTAAAGCAATAAAAGTATTAGATTCTCTGAATTTTTAAAAATCAGTGATCAAAAATTTCTTCAGTTTTTGTATCACAAAATATAAACTTCGAACATTTTTGAATAAACAAAGATAAAAAATATTAATTTGGACATACTCTTATACTACCTTATGGGTATTTGTAAAGGATGAACAAAATTGCTTTGAAATTTTTCAGTTTTCTAAATTTTTAAAATAGTTTCTATTTTTGTAATTATTTGAGATTATATTGAAATTCCTGTAATAATCATTAATTTTTGATTGAAACCAATAATACTTATTTCAGTTCTCTGAAACTCTAGCAATTTTTATCTCTCAGCAGATTCAAAAATTATTAGCAATTTTTATATCCCCTCTGGATCCCAAAATATTATTTACATTGCTACATAGCTACGTGATAAAATTGGTGCTCATTTATTAATTTGAAAATTTTGGAGTTGAGGAAAATATACGAGTTGTGTCATCTGAGACGTTCTCAGTATGTACTTGATTAGTCTGTAAAATATTGAAAATTCATCGTGAATTTTGTGAAATTCATGGTCATTCTTACTGGCTGTACAGTGTATACGGCACTAAAAAAAAATTCAATATTTTAATATAAAAATATTATTTTACTGATTATTCGGAACACTTTAAAATTTTCAGAAATTTTTATAACATTTTTTCCAATCTTTGACGATGAAGTGTTATTCCTGAACTGATGAAAAAATTTAATTATCTAAAATTTCATTTTTTAGTATTTTTAATAAAATGACATAATTCTATTTCCAAAGTTGAAATTCTTTTTATTTGCATTCGTGGTCATATGGTCGGTTTCCACATCTTTCAAAAAAAGAACTGACTGTCAGTTCACCCTAGTACTTAGAATAGTCATGTAAGAATATAGTGCGATAATAAAATCGAAAAATCTTTAGTTCGTTCAGCGAATAAAACGTGGTAAAACATCGTAAAACGATTTAACCTTAAAACGTTCTGAAACTGTTTCATTTTTTACTGAGAAAAACAGAGTAAAATTGAAAGAATTTCTTTTGTTGTTCGGTTTGCTTTTATTTCGAGCTGAATGGGCAAGTTTTTCGTCTTCTCTATCATCGAAGAAATGAAGTTGAAAAAAGTAGAAATTCTAAGCGATTATTCGTTGATGAAAAAAATCCCTTGTATAAACCAGGTATAAACGAGAAAAAACATGAGTTCGAAATGAAAAAATCCAGGATAGATGAATTTTTGTGAATTATATTTTTTGAGAGATGAATATCAACTGTAAAAAATTGGAACTTTCGTTCATAAAGTATTGACAACCGTGGAGATGTAAAAATTGTTTGAAATCTCCCAATATTTTATGATTCGTTCGTCTCTTTCAGAATTTTAATTTATGGGTAAAAATTGAAACTTAAGAATTCATTACTTAAAATGTTGTTAATTTTTTTAAAATTATTTGTTTATCCACTCTACTTTGGAATTTGACCTTCATCAAGACACGAGCTACTCAAAAAATCAATATTAATTTGTAAAAAAAAGCCAAGAGAGATTGATCGCACTAACCCCTACCCCCTCACATACGTACACCATTTGCTTCTGCCTGAAAAGGAGAATCGAGTGTTAAAAAAGTATTCAAAATGAGTGCAATAATGGATATATGTAGATGAAAGCATTTCACAAATTAAAAATGAATTGTTGTCGTGGAATTCCCGTTTAGTGGCAGAAGACCATTACTCTAACGAATTAAATTTTTCATGTTTTTGCCCTCAACTAAACTTCTTACGAATAAATCAAATACAGTAATTTTTGTCTTTTTTTGTCATACTTCAATCTTGTTGTTCGCTCTAAGGTACTTATTTTGATGATAATTTTCGTGAAATTTTATCATCAATATCCTTGTTATTTATTAATTTTATTTACCGAAAGGAAATGTACAAAATTTTTCCACATATTATAAATTATGCGGAGGAAATGTACAAATGAGTCATCCGAATGCCTGGCGCTATTATCGATACCATACGATCACAATACAAGGCAATATTTACAATAATGTAATCATTGTGGAAATACGATAATACTTGATCTTTGTATGGTAACAAAGCAACGATTTAATTACCAAAAACGATAAGGCATAATATTACGCGAAAACATCATCATAAAATCTAAACACAGACATTTGTATTTTGTTTAAAATGAAATTTATTTGTACCATTCGTACATTATCTGATGTTTACTCTTGATTCACGTTCATTCGTAAAATTTCCCACAAAAATATATTTCTTATGGTTCGAAAAACAAATAAAGAGTCCTATCGAATTGACGTCATTAATGTGGATGTTTTTCGTCGAGCTTTTTGCACCAATTAAATAGAATCGAAATTAGTGCCGATGGATTAGGTACATATATCGATTTTTCGAGTTTTAATTGAAACCACAAAATTACAATGCTAATTTATATTAGGTCAGCCGGATGATGTCTAGCCTGTTTATTAAAATTCTGGATCGTTTATTAATTAAGCGAGAATTTTTTTCAGGTCATGTTTCGATTACGGATGTATCTAATATTATTATCAATGAACAATATACAAACAATAGATAAAATTAATGCATTAAATTATGTATTGAAAAATTTTATCTTATATAGTCCACTGTTAAATTATGGATATGTGCTGATATGGTGAAAAAACGGGGCAAGGTTCCAGTTGCACAAATTTTTAACCTTCGTTAATGAATAAACAAGCGTTTAATTATTATCGACGATGGTTAATATTTTATTTACGTAATATGCGCGATTTTTTCCGACCCCTTTCGCATCGAGTCGAATAAAGGAATCGTTGTTGGAAACGAAGTCTCGCAATATTAGTCGTGTAATGATTTCGATTTTATTTCTAAGCTAGTATGAGAATTAAATGATGAGCTGAGATGTGTTTTTTTTTCAAATTTAAACGTGTATTGTCTCCAAGAGAGAGTAAAGTCCCTAAAAAATGCGTTAATTAATCTATTTTCAATTCTGAATCAAATGTTTCCAATAGTCAAGGTAGTCACGTAACAGCTCATATTTGGAAGATGAACTCTTCGCTCATGTAGATGTGAAGCAGACTCGTCCACTGGAAGCCTCACTTTTCTCCATAGATAGTGGCATAGTGTTGTTTAATCCTAGGATTGGGTAGAATCCAAAAAAAAAATGAATCGAAGACGAATCCTTAATAAGATTTAAATCCTTCGATTCCACATAATATCAAATCCGGAAAATAATAAATCGAATCTGAATCCGAATCCAGGACCCAGGAGAAGGATTCGTGCGAATTCGAATCCATTTTTCGAATCACAAATCCAAATGCGCTAGACGTTACATTTTTTTCAATTTTTTTCACAGATGTCAGATGTCAAGTAACGCTTATAAATAAAATAATTTATAATGTAGCTTACATGTGTCATGTTTATAAGAAACAAGAGTGAAGAGGGAGAGAAATGAAACATAAACATAAGTCTCGATGTTTTGAACTCCCGAAGTATCGTTTTTTTTTTTTTTTTTTTTTTAATCTATGGATTGGTGACAAATCATCGAAATGAATCGAATCCAAATCCGTAATAGGATTCTAATCCTTCGATTCCACATAATATCGAATCCGAATAACGAATCCTCAAAAATTGGGTTCGAATGCGGATTTGAATCTATTGGATCATACACTACTTTTTATTGTCTTTTTGAGTAATGTTTATTTCAAGAACAATATTTCCTAAGAGAGCGATTTTTTTCCCTGAGATGCTATTGTCTGATACTTTTTCATGATGTTTTTCCGCATTGGTCTATTACGTAACGAGGCTAAAAAAGTGTGTCTCTTCCGTCTTATGAAAGAGAAAATATAGAGATACTGATCAATTACTTTTCAAATTAAAAAAGTTCATCTTTTCGAGTATACTTTTCGTCTCGCAAAAAATAGACGATTAAAATCATCGAAACAAAGGAACAAAAAGTACTCGAAAAACATTACAGCCTAATGAACTAACATTCATCTTCGTCCGCCTCTCGTCCTAAAACTCGGACAATTTTTCACGAATAATAAACGCCCACTAATAATTCCTTGCTTCTATTTTAAATGATAGTCGCGAATCGAAATAATAATCAACTGCGATTTTTTTTACGCAACATCGCGCATCAAAACAAGCAACAACCTATTAGTCAACTTTATCGCTTTGAAAATATTCTCGATTCGGTTGCAACAATCAGCAAATATGTCGCACGAACCGGAAAAAATATTCACGAATATTCGACACGTCGTAGAACTATTTTAACCGGAAATGTATGAGCAGAGTACAATGATTCGTCTGCGCGTAAAGTATAATGGATTAATTGCCGCCAGCGAGTCCGGTGCGAAGGGACACGAATAATGGTATCCTCGGTGTAGACATTGTCGAAAAGTTGAATGCATTTAAAAGCCTTATTTTTTGTAGTCTCTTTAAACATACAATGGCCAAGGTCAGTGAGAAGATTGGGACTGGCTTGAATAACGGATGGAGTTTTTGTGTGGTTGATGGTTATTTTACAATTCGAATCGCTGGATGGTCTAGGCTATTCATGGCGCGGATTGTATTTTTGGAATATTTTTTCACTCAGTTTGACTCTTACGTGTTATTGGAATAATGTTAGCATTTAGAAAATAAACTCGTAATTATGATTACCTAATTATTTAAGAAATAGAATGTTGATAAGAAATAAATAAATAAGCATATCTGCATTAATAATGAGGGTCGCTGATAAATGAAAATTATATCTTGATTTCACAGAACAAAATAATTATGTATTCATCGATCGGTGATTTATTTTCTGAGAATCAACGACATAATCATCAGATACGAATAATATGGAATTATGTTCAATAGTTATATGGAATCTCACTTATCGGTTCAATTAAAATAACAAAATTTCAGTCGATGATTTGTCCATAAGCGTTGACTCATAAAGAGCTCACAAATAATATGTATGTAGTCGTGTTGATTAGATTGTGGTAATTATCACGGCTATGCTGACAACAGATGAAGCAGGAGGTGGAAAACATACGATTTCCAATAAAATGGTTGTTCGCAGATTCACAAGTTGCAAAAAAAAAATGATTTTTGATAAAAAATTAAATTATCGATCGAGAAATGCAATATGATAAATGAAGTTTATGCTTCATATAATTTCATACGGAACACGTGCAGCTTACCGGGTGCATTAATTTATTAAGGTTCGTGTGTATAAATTTAAAAACGCCAACGTGTATAATTAGCCGAATGTATTATAATTAAGTCTTACGTGAAGAAGTAGGATGAATAGATTTTTTAGCTGAGTTTTTAACAAAACGATAGCTATTACAGCCTACCTGATTTGGGAAGGGAAGGTCGGGGGAGGGTGGGGTCTTCAAATCTTTGCGTTTCAGACCATTTGTAATCATCTGGCAAATGTCCAACTTTTTGGTATATATATATATATATAGATTTATCTATGGATAAAGTGGCATCATTTTTTGTCGTCTACAGGTAAAGTGGCATCTTTTTTACAAAGTGGCATCTTTTTTTTGATGCCACTTTACCATCACATTGCTCATCGATTCAGCTTTGTGTCATGACGTCACTGGTGTGGTTATTTGGGTGATGCCACTTTACCACTAATATTCTATTTTTCATACAAAAAATTTTTTTCGGTCTACGGTCGTAGTAGCCTCATTTTTTTGATGTTTACAGGTAAAGTGGCATCATTTTAAAAATTTGTTTCTAAGAAAACCTATGATATTATACATTCCGTTCGCCATTGCGGTGTCGTTAATGTGACATTAGATGCACTTCTGAGAAATGTGCAAACTGATGCCACTTTGACCATAGATCACTATATATATATATATATAGTGATCTATGGTCAAAGTGGCATCACTTTGCACATTCCTCAGAAGTGCTCTAATGTCACGTTAACGACACCACAATGGCGAACGGAATGTATAATTTCATAGGTTTTCTTGGAAACAAATTTTTAAAATGATGCCACTTTACCTGTAAACATCAAAAAAATGAGGCTACTACGACCGTAGACCGAAAAAAATTTTTTTGTATGAAAAATAGAATATTAGTGGTAAATGGCATCACCCAAATAACCACACCAGTGACGTCATGACACATAGCTGAATCGATGAGCAATGTGATGGTAAAGTGGCATCAAAAAAAAATGCCACTTTGTAAAAAAGATGCCACTTTACCTGTAGACAACGAAAAATGATGCCACTTTATCCATAGATAAATCTATATATATTTTTTTTTCCCCCACGCGTAGCGCCGGCGAGTATTCATAAAATTCGCTTAAAATTTGGTGAGAGACTCTTCTTGAAAATGCGCAAAAATGGTTTTTTTGTTTTTTCGATAAATTTCAAAATGGCGGATCACTCAAATTTTGAGGGGGGCTGGAGAAGGGGCAAATAGCTCAAATTTTTCGTTTTTGATTTCATATGAAAGAGTGAGTCACGGATACTAACATATCTAAATTTTAGCTTCTTGCGTGCATATTGAGAGGAGTTAGATCAAAAAACGGCTTTTTGAGGAAGTTTTGAGTCATGAAATTTCTTGAATCTTCCATATCTCCCCACCAAATCAAGTTAAAGAGGTCAAATTTTGTGTGTGAGGTTAGTTGGTGACCACAATATGACCTCTTGAATTTGGATCAAAATGGATTCAAAATGGCGGATTATCAAAATTTTGAGTAGAGCTTGAGGAGCCTCAAGTTGGTAAAAATGTAATTAATATGAATTCATATGGTTATTGGGGATAAGTTGTATACTATATCCCGAATTCACTTCCATACATGATGTTGGAGGGGGAAGGCGGGGTTACCAACCTAAAATAGTGGTGGGGGTACAGGAGGGGTCGAAAATTTTTTATTGCTGTGTCATATGATAAAATGAGCCCAAGTGACAAACGTATTTTGATTTTAGCTTCCTCAGTGATTTTGGAGGGGAGTTAGAGCAAAAAACGGCTTTTGGAGGGGAAATTGCTGCAGGAAATTTCATGAATCTTCCATATCTCATCACCAAATCGGCCTAGAATGGTCAAACTTTGTGTGTGGGATTAGTTTGTGATCAGAATATAACCACTTAAATTTGAGTCAAAATGGATCCAAAATGGCGGATTTACAAAATTTGAAGATAATTTGAGGACCCTCAAATAGTTATAATTTGAGAAATATGTGTTCGCATGATTATTTCATGGTAAGAAATACTACATTTGTGCCAAATTGAACTTCTTAAGTGTTTTTGGAAAGGATGGTAGGGGTTTTCAGACTTGGTATTGGGTGTGGCCTGTAGTGATGAACGGTTAAGCAAGGTTATTACTAAATCAAAACAAGCCCCAGTTAAAAACTCAGCTCCAGTAATGCGGCATGGCTGCTTACGTTTTTTTTTTTAACTTTTAAATGAGGTTCAAAAAATGTGAAAAAAAATTAAGTATTTGAAATTATTGGGAACAACATTGTCAATAGAAAGTGGGTACTATGGTACAAAAGGTACATCGATTCTGTTTTTTTTTTTTTTTTTTTTGAATCAATGACAATGGTGTGAGAAGTATTAAATTTTACTCTTTTCATGTTGGACTCAAAAGTTTTTGTTACCTAATTGATTTTTTTCTTTTTTGCAAAGTAATTTTATTTTGTTTCATTGATAATAAAAACTTATAAAATCATTGTTTTTAATATTCAGGGTTGCTGGGAGCTCAGACTTTCAAATTACCTTATAGATCCTACATTTTTATTTCGATGTACGAATACGATGAAATACCAGAAGTCCAAATTTAAAAAAAAAAATCAAGAAAAAAGACTATAAATTGGAAACATTTTTTTAAAGGATGAAACCTTCAAAAATAAAAATATATAAGCGTTTAAAAATGGAATAAATTATTCTAAAACTTCCAGTTCCTTGTTTCGTTTTGTATGTATTTTTCTCAGTTTTTGTTTAAAAAATCAGTTCATGAAAATAATTCATACATCATTTCTACCTTGGGTTTCACCATCGGCCTTGTCGTGATATTGAAAAAAAATACAAATATCCAGGTTTTGCTTCACACAAATTGAACCTCAAGATCATAGGTGCGTAAAAATGGAAAATTTCTCTTGAAGCAATTTCGGGCCAGTACCTACTTGGATAGAGGTGAGTGCTATGTAAAAGCACCCCCGACCAAAATATTGGAGTATCCAACGATACCGGTTTTTGAAAGGAGTTATTTCAAGTGAAAAATGAATAGAAATTTTTCTATCAAGTTCAAATTGATTGATTTGAACAATTTTTTGATATTGAAAACAAATGTTTTGTGGCGAGTGGTATTGTTATAAACATTTTTTTGTTTTTAAACACACAACTCACGACATTAATTAACGTTAAAAATTAATATGGGAGACGTTCTAGAAAAAATCAACCCTCCCTTCAACCTTCCTTTTCACTCCAAAATGATGTTTTCCAGCGTTAATGAGTTTTTTTTTTTTTTTTTTTTTTTTGCAACAACGTAAAACCATAACTGGGGTTCTTGGATGTACTTTTGATCCCAGGATCACTAACGTATTTTCAACTTTTTTGCTCGGATGTGTCATGGTCAAAATTCGTAAAAAATGGAATAAGAGCGAATGGAAATATTTTTGAAAAAAGGGGCTACCAATAGAACAGTTTACATAATTATTATATACGATTAATTGGAAAAATTAATGTAAATAATAGCGCAAAGGGGCCACAAGTCGGAAAACAACTTTTCGAATTATGGACAAAAACGTGAATTTTGGACGAAAAATTGAAAAATCGGTTTTCAGCGGTTTCTGGTGGTTTGACATGTCTACTATACGATGACTAAGTCACAGATAGAAATTCGATCAGAAGGTGGCTGAAATATTGAATTTTGATGATTTTTCAATAAAAATTTTTATGAAAAAAAAAATTTTTCTCACTATTTTTGTAACTCTTTGAGAACTTACAAAATTTTTATATTTGTAATTTTGAAGAAAATTTCGTAATTATAATTGAAGATGTTTATTTCCACTTAATTGTAATAATTTTCAATATTCTTGCCGAATAAAAGAAAATTAAAACATAAAAACATAGCGATTTTTATTCTTTTAACTTTAACATCGTTTTTCTCAAAACTTACTTTTTGAATACTCAAATCTTAAAGGCTCATAAAATCATGAATTTTAGAGGTAGCTGGTTCGTTCTGGTCTCATTCGAACGAGAATGGTCTCCACTTCTCAAAAACGTGAAAAACTCGATTTCAAAAATCCCGACTTGTGGTAACTTTATGCTTGAGAGGTTACATATAATTAAATTAAAAATTTTAATTTATTAAATTTAAATTAATAAAAAAATAAAGTGAAAAATATCATATAGATTATATCTATACACTCAATTAAAAACAAAATTATATATTGAACTAAATCTAATATTAAATCTAAAAATTAATCCTAATTCTCATCCAAAAAAAAAGTATTTTCGCTCCTTAGAGTTAGATGAATAGAAAAATCATAGTGAAGAAACAGAAAACTCTTCCACCTACAGTTTGGACCACAGTGGTACCATACCCCTTCCGCCATTTTAGGATTGTAGACAGGTCTATGATATTAATGTGGTTTTCGTGTAAAACGAATCTCCTAAACATGAATTCAGCTTAAAGTATAATTCACCTTGCCAGTCTTGAAAGACGAAAATAGATTTTATGCTATTCATTGCATGATTAGACTCATCAGTCATCTATTTCTTACTCCATAATTTTTTTTAACACGAAATATTACTTTTTTTAAATCCCTTGAGCATACGAAAAAGGATTGACTGATTTCTTTCATGTCTTTGCTCAACAAAATGTACTTAATCTCTGGCCACAAAAGTTTCGATTTTCGAATTTTCTGGAATTCAATTTTCTGCAATTTTACGACAAAAAAAACGAAATTTCGAGCTTTAATTCTGTTATGTTGAGGGTAAATTTAACTGGAAGGTTGAAATATTTTGAGCATATCGTGAGGGTTATTTTACATTTGTTTAACCCATCCATGATCCATTTTTTAAAACGACTCGAAAATGTTCCACCTTAGGAGTATGGAGTACTGAATCAATAGATTGTTTTAGCATTTATCATATGATGTTGTGAAATCGTATACCAAGTAATATTCAAATTTTGCATTTCAAGCAATATTCAGTTCTACTTGCGAATTCGACGTGACACATTTCGTTTTCTACGAGAGTAAATTTCCGTGAAATAGACCAGTTATTCTGAAAATTTCAAGAAATGACCGTACGTTCTATATACGTATCATGAACTAAGTACATAACGCGTGAGTTCATAATGTGAAAAAAAAACACTGTCTTGAGTGCATGATTTCACATTATTGATATTTTACTGACTCATGTTATTGTATAATATTAATAGTTTTGATTTTGATTGAATAAAATTGTATTAAGTCTAGATGACATGTTGTCCCCAAGGTCTGACTACTTAATCCTATACGTGAAACCCTAATGCGCTTCGTACCGGCTCTTACTAGATTTTTAGCTACAACGTTTCAGCGTGCTGTATAAAAAATGAAAAATAGTTCGCTACAACGTTCTCCAACGCTGTTTCTTATGTGCTTAAATGGTACCTTGACCTTAAGTCTCGAGAAATGAGATTACCGGTGGAGAAGAAATTCGCCAAATCAGGTCACAAAGTCGTTCCCCGGTGCGTCAATTGAATTAAATTCGAATCTTTCATACAAACCGTTGTTATCCACTTGTCAGTAGTCGACAAACGTATTTTTTCATTTCCCTTATAAATCACTTATTAGGATGTTCGTGCATTTACAAAGAAGTTATAATGTTGGAAAAACCAACGAGCATCGGTGGATTGCGAAGCTTGCGTAATAAATGCCATGAATGATGTTATCTGTAATCACGTATAGAAATTTCGAGAAATTGTTGCCAACTTGTGTATTACATCAATTAAAAAAATTTCGTAATGTTAAAATATGAAATGTATGTTCGTCATAAAATAATCATCGTATATTGGTAAAGTTTGGTACCATGCCCATATTGATTCTACGATTTTATTTGTATAAAGTTGATCATTACGTGTATTAATGAGAATGCCTAAAATTAAACCAAAAATATAGAAATGATTAGATAAAGGCTCGTGCTGTTATAAGCGACTCGTACTTCTAAGTAATTTCGAATAAACATTTAAACATAACGCGTACATATTTTCATTCACGAATCGTGTGATTTCGATTTAGTTTGTTTAAATAAAAGCTATCGACTGATAGATTCGTCAGGCTGATGGTTTTGAGGCCTTTTAAAGGTATTGAAAAATGTATACCGTGATTGTTTATTTTCGAATAATTTTTATCTATAGGAAACTTATTAACATTTTCGTTGATAAGATACTTGGTTCGTGTAGTTCGAATTAATCAAATTACGAACATTTAAGATTCCATTCTTCTTTACAGGATGTGTAAATATTGTAGTGTTGCCTATACTTGAAATATACCTTATTGGAAGATATTTTGTTTCATCAATGAATTTTTATTTTTTATATTTGTTTAAAAAATTTCTCTGAATAAATGATCCGAAATAAGAATAAAATTCCACGTGGTGTATATTTTGCTTGTAGGACTTGGCTCCTTCAAAACCATCCCTATTAGTACCTGTACCTTATACTAAGTATGTACGTACATAATTAAAGATCAAAAATCAAATTTATGGATAATGTTTCTCGTAACCTATTTGTACCTACTAAGATTGAATTTTCTTTTATTAAAAATTATTTATTCTGTTTTAATCATTATTTCTATGAATAATTATTTAGATAACTATTTTTCAAAGTTATGCTCGTGATGAAAATACTAAAAAAAAATGGGCTCCTAAACTTGCATTATATATCGGATGCGGGATGATATGGGCGGGTAAAAGAACTCTGAAAGCGATTTAAAATATCTTTTAGCTCCTATGACCGATATTGTTTTTGAAAGCAATCCATTCTGCATAATTTTTACCTCCCTTACCTCTCAGAGAAAGTGAATTGATACCAGAGCAAATTTTTATCAAGCTGAAGCTGTCATAAAATGTATATTGCTTAAATAACCTGAAACAGGGGAAATCAAATGAGTGATAATCGAAGGAAAGGATACCAAAAAGGAGAATCCAAAATTCTGAAAAATAGAAAAAAACTCCATCTCCAAAATGGATCAGTTATTGAAATCAAATCTTTCACACGATATCTTGGACTGTTACGATTCATTTTAAGTCTTAGAAAACAAAAAAAAAATTGACATAGGTTTTAACATTTTTCTCAACTTCACACTTTTGGCACCCCCCTCAATCCCTTTCGGGCTGTTAATGCAATGAGAGCATCGTACACAACTCCTTTCTGGCCATAAAATTGGAAAGTAGGTGGCCTTAAAATGAGCCTTGTTTAGACTCTTTCTTAGATTACGTCTTTAAGGTCACCAAATGCAACTCAGAAATTTTTTTTCACGAATGTCCAAGGAATAGTCTCGTTGGGTTTTCAAATTTTTGCGTTTCAGACCATTTGTAATCATCTGACAAATGTCCAACTTTTTGGGGTATACCCTGTGTCCCATTGATCTTCGAGCCCCCTCAGCGCAAAAATCTCAAGTAGCTAAAATGGTAATATTTTATATTCGTTGTGTGGTAACCATAATTCAAGATCCCCACGTTTTAGTCAGTGTTACCATGCAGCAAATCCAAAATAATTTTATTAAAACCACTTGAGAGATTTTTGCGCTGAGGGGGTCGAAGATCAATAGGACGCACGGTATATCTACATATATATTTTTTTAACACACGTAGCGCCGGCGGGTATTTATAAAATGCGCTCAAAATTTGGTGAGAGACTCTTCTTGAAAATACGCAGAACAACCTTTTCTGTTTTTTCGATAAGTTTCAAAATGGCGGATCACTCAAATTATGAGCGGAGCTGGAGAAGGAGTGAATTGCCCAAATTTTTCGTTTTTGATCTCATTTGAAAGAGTGGATCACGGACACTAAGATATCCAAATTTCAGCTTCTTAAGTTCATTTTGAAGAGAGTTAGAGCAAAACCTGTTTTTGAGGAAATTTTGTTTTTTTGTGTCCCACACGTAGCGCAGGCGGGTGTTGATAAAATTCGCTCAAAATTTGGTGAGGAATTCTTGTTAACAATGCGCAAAAGTGATTTTTTTGTTTTTTCGATAAATTTCAAAATGGCGGATTACTCAAATTTTGAGGGAAGCTAGAGAAGGGGTAAATAGCAAAAAATTTTTGTTTTTGATCTCATATAAAAGGATGAGTCACGGACACTAACATATCCAAATTTCAGCTTCCTAAGTGCATATTGGGAGGAGTTGGAGCAAAAGACGGCTTTTTGAGGGAGTTTTGAGTCATGAAACTTCTTAAATTTTCCGTATCTCCCCACCAAATCAAGTTAGAGAGGTCAAACTTTGTGCGTGAGATTAGTTAATGACCAGAATATGACCTCCTCAATTTGAGTCAAAATGGATCTAAAATAGTGGTTCATCAAGATTTGAAGATAATTTGAGGATTCTCAAAAGTTATAATTTGAGAAGTACCATATGTGTTCATATGATTATTTCATTGCAAGAAATACTACGTTTGTTCTGAATTGAACTTCTCAAGTGGTTTTAGAAGGGATAGGGCAGGGGTTCTCAGACTTGGTATTGGGTGTGACCTGTAGTCATGAAGAGTTAAGCAAAGTTATTACCTAATTAAAACAAGTTCCAGTTAGTGGCTGCTTACGTTTTTTTTTTAACTTCTAATGAAAATGTTGAAAATAAAAATACATAATTCAAATTAAGAAAAAAACTTGTTCATTTTCAGAATGACAAAAAAATATATTTTATTTTTTCAAATCAATGAAAAGTTTTTTAATTCTTTTAACAATTTTTTTCGTTGAGATTTATGTCTGTATCGTATACAGTATGTGTAATATGAATGGGAGTGGTTACCATTGTTTAAAGAAAAGGATTAACAAATCAATATGTATGGAGCCGAACAAACGAATTGGACTCAATAGAAGTATATCTTATTTTAGAATTGAAAAAAATCATTTTAAATATTAAAAAAATTAAATTGCAACAAAAGCATCACATTTATTCGAAAAGTATTTTTCGGTCGTGAAATTCAACGTTTGATAGTACGTAAAATAAAAATTGAACAATTCCATGATTTCATATATTTGATTCCAGATCTTCATCACTTGACTGGTATGAAAAGTTTTCAAAAAAAAAAAAAAAAATTCAAATATTCTCATAGCAACTATGCTATTACTCGTTTTAACGGTACGCTACATGGGTTGCTCGCATGTATTCTTTAAGGCTTTATAATAAGGTTGAAAATCACTCTTAGTTAATTTAATGTGCCTAATCGATAAAAGCAATCGGCGTAATTGACCTTTGAACTAATGCAATGATGTTTACCGACTGACACTCCGCAGGCATTTTCTATTTGTTCGAAAATCGATTTTCATTCTACTTATGAGACGTATGAGGAAATTGAAAAACATTCTCGATTATTTCCTATTGGTAATTAACGAGTATGGAGGATTTCTTTTATAACTAATATTTTATATGTCGTATTGTCATCCTTGGTTCTTATCGGTGTCTATTGATAGATGTATTTACTCTTGAGAAATAGTCTCGACTCAGGAGATTTGTTTCCAATTTGAAGTATTTATCATTCGGCCTATAGATATCACCGAATAGTGTTAGTGTTTCATGGCCAGGTAATTTGGAACAATGGAAGATTTTGCGGTTTGCTCCTTGCGGTATATTAAATCGGTAGTTAAACAACGGAAGTAGATGTATGGGTTGTGTTCAAATGAATTAAGTATTTTTAGCGGAGTTTTCAATGAAAACGATACCTATTACAGCGCATGTGATGAGTCTTCAGAGCTTCGTATTTAAAGCATTTGAAGTCCATTCCTCAATGTCCAACTTTTCTGCCAGGTGTACTCGTATATTCATGAATAGCAACGTATATACGCGTAGATTGCTCGAGCAGTACTTAACATTTTTTTATTTATGTCAAACTGTAATAAATATTTTATTTTCAGCGAATAGTGGATTCTCTCTTTTTTTTTTGAAAATTTAGATAGTTTATTATTTTTTAATTTTCTTACCACTTTTTTCTTTGCTTTTCCCGCTGAAATTTTTATTATTTCTAAAACATGAAGAAGAGTGGAGAGTGTTTTTTTTTTTAATTCATATACTAGCAAAGCTGAAAATAATTTGCGTGAGTCATTAATGTATTTATTTTTTTACAATTTTTTGCACGAACTGATATGCATTAAAAGCTTTTTTTTCAGTTTTTTGATTCAACTCAAAATAACATTTCACTCATATTTGTAGAGGACTTGATGGTGTCTCCAAAAACTTCAATTTGTTGATCCTCAGTTGTATAATGAAGGGGAACGAGAAGATCAACATCCTAACATCAGCTTCCCAAGTGGATTTGAAGAGTAGTTGGAGCGAAAAATAACTTTTCGAGGTGGTTTTTGAGTAAGGAAATCTCTCGAATCGTTCCATATCTCTTCCTAAAATCTTCCTAAATAGCTCAAAGTTTTTATGTAGGCTTAACTGGAGATCAAAATATGACCTCCTGCATTTAGATTAAAATTGATTCAAAATTTGAGAAAGACTGAAGCTTCAAATAGTTTCAGTCCAACTCCCCTCCAAATGCACTTAAAAAGCTGAACTTTTTGTATATTGGTGTCGGTGACCCACTCTTTCATATGAGATCATAAACAAAAAATTTGACGTTTTTGCCCTTTCTTCAGCTCCCCTCAAAATTCGAGTGATCCGCCATTTTGAATTTTATCGAGAAAACAAAAAAAAACACTTTTTCGCATTTGTCAGAAGAGTCTCTCACCAAATTTTGAGCGAATTTCATGGATACTCGCTGGCGCTACGCGTGAAGGACAAAAAACAAATGTTCGTCAAAAGGCGTTTTTTGCTCCAACTCCCCTCCAAATACATTTCAAAAGCTGAAATTTATATATGTTAGTGTCCGTGACTTACTCTTTCGTGTGAAATCAAAAACGAAAGATTTCAGCTATTTGCCCCCTCTCCAGCCTCCCTCAAAATTTGAGTGAACTATCATTTTAAATTTTATCGAGAAAACAAAAAAAGTAATATTTCGCATTTTTCAAAAAAATCTCTCACCAAATTTCCAGCGAATTTGATGAATACTCGTCGGCGATATATGTAGGGGAAAAAGTACGTTATATGTATGATTGCGTAATCCGAGGTCACAAGCTCCAAACCCCGGATCTCGGTTTGTCCAAACCAAGTATATGGACTCTACGTTTCACACACTATAGGCGGACTTCGTTTACTCCATATTTACTATTTGCATATACATGAGAATGTAAAGAGAGGGAAAATAAGATCAAAAAAATCGGATCTCATATTGACCATCTACACTCAGAGACTATTTTGTAATCATCTGACAAATGTTAAAATTTTAGGTGTATATGTATTTTTTACTCTTCGTTCATATGCACCCCAAAATGGCGGATTACTCAAATTTTAAAGGTGACTGGAGAAGGGCTAAATTGCTCAAATTTCTTGTTTTTGATTTCATATGAAAAAGTGAGTTACGATTACCAACATATCCAAATTTCAGCATTGTAAGTATATTTGAAGAGGAGTTAGAGCAGAAAATTGCTTTTTGAGCAAGTTTTGAGTCATGAAATTTCTTAAATCTTCCATATCTCGTCACCAAATCGACCTAGAAAGATCAAACTTGGTACGTAGGGTTAGGTGGTGAACAAAATGTGAGCTCTTGAATTTGGGACAGAATGGATGCAAAATGGCGGATTATCAAGATTTGTGTAGAGCTTGAGGAGCTCCAAATTTGTAAAAATGTAAGTAATATGAACTCAAATGATTATTGGAGATAAATAGTATAGTATATCTCCAATTCACCTCCATGTATAATGTTGGAGGGGAGAAGGAGGGGGGGTTATCGATTTGAACATGTGGTGGGGTACAGGAGAAGTCGATCATTTTTTATTGTAGTATTTGTGGTGCCATATACTAAAATGAGCCCAAGTGATTAACCTGTTTTGATTTTAGCTTTTCAACTGACTTTAGATAAGAAATTGCTGCAGATCATTTTATGTTTCGTCACCAAATCAAACTAGAAAGGTCAGTGTTGCCAATTCTGTGGATTTATCCCTATAGAGTATTTATAATGACTGGTCTATGTTCTAATTGGTCATATGTTACGAGCGTAATGACCAATCATAACGCTAAAATGTGATAAAATGTAGATAGTTTGATTTCTACCTTCCTAAATAATATCGTTCAGTTTTCAGTGAACGACAAAAATTCGTTTGTGATTTGTATCATTAGCTGATTTGTGTTTTTATTTTACGAGTTAGTCGAGGTAAATTTACCACATTCCAACTTGCTGATTGGTTGTTACAGGCGTGACGTATGACCAATTTGAACATAGACCAGTCATTATAAATACTCTATATTTAGGGTTTTTTAGGATTTTTTTCAACATTCGTGGATTTTCTGGTGATTTTTTTTTTTTTTAGGAATATGTGGTTTTTTTCGATATTTTGGATAAAGTTTCCAAAAATGAGTATTAAAGCGAAAAAAAATTCAGTTATTTTTCTTCCGTTTTGATGATAATTGACTTAACATAAGCCAAATACAATGCAATACAAATGACACATTTGTGTTGCTGTTGATATTGCCGTTAAATCATCCAATCATATTTATAATTATTTGATATTAATAACGCTTAATTGCTAAATAAACTATCAATAGTTGAAATTTCATCATATATTTACTAATTTTTTCATTCATTTTAGGTACATCAGGTTGAAATTAAAAAAAAATCATTATCTGTCACTGTAAAGCCAAAAATGACGAAAAAAAAGAGTTTTTTAAGGGTTTTTTGTAAAGCAGCCATGCCGATGAGGAATTGTGAGTTTCTTGATTTTTTAGCAAAATTGAGTTGGCTACACTGAGAAAAGTCAAACTTCGTGTGCAGAGTTAATTGATGACCAGAATATGATCTCTTCAATTTGGGTAAAAATGGATCTATAATGGCAGATTGTAAAGATTTAAAGATAATTTGAGGAGCCTCAAGTAGCTATAATTTGAAAAATGTGTTTTAATATGATTATTACATGGCAAGGAATGCTACATTTGTTTTAAGTTTAACTTCTTGAGTGTTTTTGGAAATTGGGTGTGGCTTGCAGGCATAAAAGCGTTAACAATGTTATTTGTAAACCTAAACAAGCCCTAGGTATAAACTCCGGTCCAGTAACGTGACATGGCTGGGTTTTTTTTGACACCAAATCGTAATTTTTTGAATTTGAATCAAAGTAGATTTGTGTTGAATGATCGAAATTTGAAGAAAGGGCAAGGAGTTGCAAATAGGTAGCTCAAGTTTGAATATACTTGCATTACCGGCTCGTATGGTTATTTTAAACGAGAAGTGCATGCTAAGTACGTGTATTTCCTGATTGCATTTTTCGGATTATTTTGGGGAACAAGTTGAGGTTTATAGCCTCGGTACTGCGTATGAGATGAAATGCAATTCTTCGCAAGACTATGAATAAAAATTCAGCATCAGGAAGGTGGCATGACTGCTTACAGTTTTTTAATCATATGTATCGATTATTTTAATGACTGCATTACATTAACTTTATAATAAATTTAATCAAGTTGTCTGGGATTTCCAACTGTGATTTTGAGTCAATAAGTATGATGCTTTAAAGCTATAATGAATAATTTTTTGCAAAGGATGGACATACTAGATGAGAACGCCAAACTCGTATTCCATTAGTATGTAAACCTGTTCCATAGTGGAAATCCTTGGTTCGTTAATTTTCGCGGTTTTTTTTGTTAACTATTTTGTGTGGATTTAAAGACGCTTCGTTCAATAATCAGAGTCGATCCGTATAATTTTCATCTACGGAGATGATTTCCCAGTATTCAAGAATGTAGTCAAGGTCGATAATTACGTTGTATTTGTGTAAATTTAGGGAGTGTGTTGCGTAAATACATGAGAAAAACTAGGAATGTCTTTTTCTGCGATATTGATTATTTATAATTTTTTTCCAATAGCAATGATGAAGTATATATTTATCTTTTAATTTAAACAGTCAAAATCGATAACTGATTTTTAGCCACTAGTATCTGTTCATCCGCATTATCTATTCTGTGTACATGACCACGAAAAATAACCTACATCGTTTGAAGATCATTATAACGCTGTTGTAGATTCATTAAATTAATAAACCAGTTTATACGCGTCGAAGTTTCAACTTCTACTCTAGGTAACCATATTCCACGATACATCCGCAAAATGCAAATAGTTCTCCGACGAGAAATAAAGCAACACGAGTAAAAAATATTAATAATTTTTATTCTCCGTCTTAAGTAGCAAAAAATCGGTTTTAAATAAATGCGGCACACGGTGCTGTATTAAGTATTTACAAATAAGAAAATTATCGCTTAGAAAAAAAATGGTAAAAATAAGAATAAAAAAGCTAACGCTAATGCTTATAATAATTTAATCTTATTGGGGAAAGAATGTGTCGGGGGTTGGCGTGGATGTAGCTTCGGTTGGTTTTTTGTCGATGAATTCTTTAGCTTTTGTTTTAATTTTATCGTATTGCGTAGAGATAGCGTCGGCGGAGGCTTTATATGCTTGTTTGCCTTTTTCAACTGCTTTTTCGTAGTACCCGGAGACTTTTTCTTTGAACGAATCGAATATGCCTTTGGATTCGGTTTGGCTTTCGACGGTTTTCTTGGCATCGTCGACGGCTTCCTTGACGACGTCTAGGATTTCATCGTCGCTACGGATGGTCTGTAATGTAAATATGGCTGGTGAGATCGTGATATGGAATTATTTTTAAATATTAATGAGGGATAGAAAATGGCAGATTAAAATAGTGATTATTGCGTTTTAATGGATTTTGTCCTTTCTTATCGTGATGTTGAGTAATATTAGATCGCTGTGGTGAAAGATGAAGATTTAGCCGCTAAGTATCATTATATGCTGATTATTTTTTTCTGGCTAGATAGTCCATAATAAGTATCATATAAGCACGTGCCTATTAGATTCTTGGTAAAATAAATTTTACACGAGTAGATTATTAGTAAAATATTCGTAAATAGTAAACGAGTAGATGTTATCTTTTATGGATACTTTGATTTGATTTGTTTATCATGAATTAATTATTCTGATCGAAAATTGATGAATCAGCTAATTTTGAATTTAAAAAGAAATTTTGAAAGCCAAGAAAATCACAGAAAATCATCGTTGCTGTTTACTGTCGAATTTAAGGTTCTTATTGATAGTTATGAAAATTTTGAATAATTTCTCAAACATTGATGAATTAAACGTAAAAATTATCCGACCATAAGTGATATGAGAGATTCTTTTCACTATATCATAGGGTTGTACGCATGTGGTGGACATAGACAGGGTCAGGGAGAGTGCATATTGCCCACAAGTCCTGTTTCCTGAAAAGGCCAAGAGATCAAAATTCGATGTTTTTAAACTTTTCACAATTCCTATTTGATTTTTTTTTTTTTAATTTTGATCAAATTTTCATTGAATTTAAAGAAAATTTAAAGCCAAGTCGAGAAGTATTTCCGAACTGGGTGCAATTCTGACTCACTCATCCTACCGGACATGACCTATTTTTCACCACATGTAGTCTCATACATAAATATGCAATTTAAGAAAAGCTGCACTCTTCGCAATTTTTTCACATAACAGACAGTACTTGAGAATTGAAACGAAAAAAATATACGTAATGTCTGCATACCTGCAAAATTGAAGGAACTATATTAATTTGAACGTTTTGATTGACTCTTGCTTCGTTCAATTTTGTAGAATGGCGAAAACATCGAAAGATTTTTATTTTTCAAATCTTCGTGTACTAATGGAATCTTAACAATAATTTTTGGAAGAACCATTTTTTTTCAAAGACGCACGATGACGTCACTTGAAAAATTATTTAGATTCTTCGATAATTTTTTTTTTACAATTTACGGATGGTGCTTGAATAGTAGAACAAAAATAGTCTAGTTACTTTTCTGCCTATCTACAAAATTGAAGGAGTTAGAGTCAATAAAAAAGTACAAATTTGTATAGCTCCTTCAGACTTGCAGGTAGGCAAAAACATTATAGGACTTTTTGTTTTAATTTTCATATACGTACTGTCCACTACATAAAAAAAATTTAAAACGCAATTTTCTCAACATATTATGACGTCATTGAAAAAATGATTTACATTCTTCGATAATTTTTTTTTCAATTTAGAAACAGTGCTTGAAAATCAGCACAAAAATTGTCACGTTCATTTTCTGCCTATCTACAAAATTGAAGGAGTTACAGTTAATACAAACGTTCAAATTTGTGCGGTTCCTTGAGAGTTGCAGGTGGGCAAAAACGTTATAGGACTTTATTGTTTTAATTTTCAAGTACTGCTTGTTAGTTGAAAAAATTTAGAGGAACGCTATTTTTTTGCACTGTGGACCTACATGGATCGAAAAAATCTTTCATCTGATGCCTTCGTTTGGTGCGCAGGTTTATTACAACTCTGTGGTAAAATGATCCAGATCTTTTATGTCACCTATGGTGGATTTTAATTGTTTGGTGTAATGAGATGAACTCAGATGTATTATCTCAAAAATATATTGGAATGAGCAGTGGCCTCGCCAAAAAGCAGCCATGGAGTTTTAGCTTGTTTCTTTAGGCAACATTTTTAGTTTCGATAATAAATACCTTCACTTCTCAATAATTTTAAAGATTATGAAAAAATTACAATTTTATGTAAGAGGGAAAAAAATCTTGTTTTAAAATCGATCTTATTATACATTTTGACTCCCTTTATCTCTTTTCAAAAAAAAAAAAAAAATGATAATAATAAATAAATAAATGATAAAATGATAAAAAAGTTCAAATAAGAAAATGAATCGAAAAGATTGCAAATATTAAAAAAAAAAACATTTAATAATCTTAGCCGCAGAAGTATACATTAAGATTTGAAATTGGCTTGATGATAAAGCCTTTTTTATAAAACACTCTCGTCAATTAGATATTACTTCATTAATTAATAAATAATAGATTATTAACAGCTAGTAATAAAAATAATACACTCACCGAGACATAAGCGAGGGCGACTATCAAAAAAAGTGATAACTTAAGGGAAGCCATTTCTTCGGAAAATTACTATTATGATTTATCCTCGTAGACGAACAGAAGAGCGATCTAAACAGTAGAAATAAACATATAGTACTGAACGTTAGCTTTGCACAAGCCGGATTTAGGTTAAAGTTCGATACAAATATCACGTAGAATTTTTAATCTTACCGATTTATCGTTAATTTACACGAAATTCACAAGTTTATTAGCTAGCTGATCAACATACACTGCGCGATGATAACAGATCAACCTTTAATCTCGTAGTGCGACCTGCTAAACCAAACAATAATTCTGTTGGCAGGAAAAAAGCAATTTGGTTCGCAGTGGTCAGTAAAATCAGTCCAGATGCGAACTATCGATGGAACGTGCGTTGTTATCGTTGTTCTACACTTTTACGGAGTTGGCGCGAAATTCACATCAACAGTTTGAGCGAATTGAGGATCGATGGGGCATAAATTTTTAACGCTTAATTACCCGAAATGAGTCATATGAGAAATATGTGAATTCGCGATTAATTGGTAACAATGCAATATCGATAATTACTTTAATTTTCCTTTCAAATTGGAAATATCGAAAGTTGACGTTATCTTTAGGGAATTTCATTTGCGAAAGAGATGAATATTGAGTTCAAAGTCGTAGTGCGTCTTGGAATCCATGTTTAATTGTATCAAAACAATGTTGATTTCAATATGGATATATTTTTTTAAATGCGTTGTATCCCAGTGCTTTTAATACCCTTAGAGCCAAATTCTCTATGCCCAGAAATTATATTGTGTATTTATTTTATGCTTTCTGTTTACACGTATATGTTCATATGGTTAGGAAATCAAATCGTCAGGTACCTACTATTATGTTCTTCTATTTCTTCGGATTATACTTTTCATAATTTTTTATATGCTTTCAAATTTTTATAAATTATTTCAATTGAGTTGTCAACATTGATGTCTTGATGAAATTATCTTAAATTATAGTTTGGTACTTAAGAGAAACAATTAAAAACAAATTCGAAATAAGAATAATAAATGTTCAGAAGAAATAAAAAAATAGAGATTGTCACTTACGGGTGTAGGAAATTTGGTGTTGAAAGGTACTAAAATCTCTGGACGCATAGACCGAAATTGATCAACAATGAAAGAGAGGCTTCTTGAGCTCTGTACATAATTTTATTATTTTATTCTTTCAACAAATTGGAAAAGATAGTTGGAATATTTGGAAAAAAATATTGCATATAATGGTTCGAAATTATTCAGGTGCTGATTCGGCATTGAGAGGCTTTCCACCTTTCATGCTTCTGTAATTGCACCTACGCATGGATACTGTGTAGTAGATAATGCTGACTTCTCAAAAGTATCTAATATGTTGCCTAATGCCTATCAAGGTCAAATGTGTTCATGAATATACTTTAAGTACTTTGGTAATCATTTACTTGGAGACGAGCATGTTTTTTATTCGTAACAGTTCCTACTATCGTGCTATAGATCAAATAGAACCAGTTTGAACAATAACAATCCCCGACCTGGTATTATTCTCAAACCGTTGTACAGAACTTCTACGAAAACCTATTAACCTCAAAAAGGGTTTGAAAAAGTACGTTCAGATATGGATGTACGAGAACCTTTTGTATGAGATGCCTTAAAATGTATAAACGTTGTGTGCGTAAAGTATGCCGCAGCAGCGGTGTATTTCCCTACAAACCAAACCAAGCCATGGTTTGGAGCGGCAAAATTTTAGGGGCGGCATTTTTTGAAGGAAGGGAAAAAGAGGAAGAAAAAAAGGAAGAAAGAAGAAGAAGAAGAAAGAAAAAAACTGTAGGCCTACACTAAACATTCCGCACTTTTAGGGTGATTTGGGATAGCAGATATTTTGGTAGCATACGCTGTGCACCGCACAACCCACCAACCGCGCGTATACACAGCTCTCCGAGAAAAGTCGAAGAAAGATAATGTAAAAAATTCAATTCCTTCTGTTTTGCTTTTGTAATAATTTTATAGATGAGTAGATGTTTTGTATTTTTGACATTTTAGGTCACTGAGTGATAGACAGATGGATATGTATAATGAAATAAATATAGGTCTACTATTTTTTTTTTTTTTTTTTTTTTTTACAAAAAATACGCAGTGCAAAAGAAAAATTTTTCTTCATCCTCAATTTCCATTCCTAGTTCTGTCGCGAGGTAAAAATTAAGAAATGTAGAAATCAGTAAAAATCATTATTCAGAAATTATTATTCAGAAGAAAAAAAAAGTTGCTATTGCTTCTATAACTCGGGGCCTTAGGAGCGAAAGGTGATACTTGGTTTGTAGGCGGCAAAACCTTAAATCCGCCGCTGTGCCGCAGGAGAGATTTCGCAATTTTAATATTTACCAGAATGATGCAGGTGTTTTCGTTCATCAAGAAGAAAGTGCTTCATTTGCAAAATCAATAAATTAATCTTTCTTTTATTTTTCATGATTGCCAATTCATTTGCAAAGTAAAGTTCCCTCCTTCAGTAATTCCGCAATGGTGTACTTTTATACTAGAGCTACGCCAGGAGAGCTAAACAACGCAGAACAAAGAGGTGTGGAACAGGGATATATAGTCGAGCTACACTATCCATAGCTAAAAAAGGAAACCTTTTATCATTTTATGAAGTTTGTTATCGTTCAATCCGGCCTTTTCGATTTTTTTTTAAAATGGATGATTAGATTATTTTATAAGTGGAAGTTTACTTTATTATTTGAAACATCCTACACGTTTACCTAGACATTTAGGGCAGACCTAGGACACCAGGAAAATTCATTAAAATATACTCTAAATTATTACTAAAATCACAATTCTATGATTTTCAAAAAAATCCTAAGCAGAAATATCTTTTATGTATCCTGGAAAAAGCATTAAATATACATGGTAGTGCCATTTTTGGCACCGGTTGTCAACACAGGGTTAATGTATTATTTTTACCAAGGTAGGTATACAGTAGAGTTAATTATATTCTATTTTAAACATTTTTACTCCTTTTAAGAAAAAATTCAATAGTTTCCTCAATATGGTTAAAATAATATAAGTTTATATTTATACTTTTATAACCTCATCAGATTTAGCTTCTAAAGTACTTGCATTGTCAGCATCATCTGATTCATTCAAATCATTCATTGTCTCTATATCAGATTCATTTCCTGATTCAATCCAAGATCAGGTTCAAGTTCAGCTTCAAATTCAGGTTCAGAATCATCATCAAAAGATCTATAACCAAGTCGACGGCCTAATTGCAAAATCTTGTAACTCACAAAAAAAATTCATATAATTTTTTGGAGTTACGAGGTTTTGGAATTAGGCAGTCGAAACATAATTTTAATATTTTTAATATTTTTTAAATGTACAATCTAATATGTTACTGTTTTTTATTTTATTTTTTTTAAGTTGAAGAAACATTCAATTAATAAATTCATAAAACAAAAAAAATTGTAACATCATAACGTTGTGAAAGGAATATAATGATAAAAACTGCAGAATCAAACATGAACAACATCAAAACAAAGTTATACTGTGCTTAAAAGAAAAGGGGATCACCAGCACCAAGGAGGAACCAATGAAATTCAAGCAATATGTGTAGAATCATATTGTAAGAGAGTACTATACTACTGTACGCAATTTTCGCCGGATGATGCTGTGCAGTTCATAGCCGGTTGGTTAGTGAAATGACTCGGCATGCTAGAGGTATTGGGTGCGGATCTACCTCCGTGCGGAATTTTTTTGGATGATTTTTCTGTCAATTTTTTTTTTGAAGTTTTTTTTTAATTTTTTTTTTTTTAAATATTTATTTCTACAATTTTTATATCATAATTTATTCCATTATTCCAACCTTCAGACTCGGAACTTTCAAACCTATATTCCTTACCTCAAAGTTGGGTTAGGTTAGGTTGTCTGGTAAATAGAGGGGGCATTTTGCCCCCCCCCCATTCTGCTTGACCTCATTCGTGCCTTCAGACCTTCAGTACTCTGAACAAAATTATTACCAGCGAATCCTAAGCTATTTGAACATACTTTAATTTCATTGATGGCTCTTTGGTGCTGGCGATTCGTTCGTCTAAAAAGAATGGTATACGTCTTTCTTTTTGGTATGGCGTAGCTTCACTACCCTCTCCTCCCCGCTTGCCCATTTGAACATGTCTTAGCGACAAGAAGCTATATTCAAATGATGAGAGCAGGATTTTATAATATATTTATAATTATATTAGAGAGGAGTATTTCTCTTTTAGTGTTCACCACATGTATGCGGATTGTTTGGGAAAGTTTGCCGAGCAATCCGTGGCGTATTGGTACGATGGTAGTCTTTCGTGCGGAGGGTCTGAAGTTTGATCCTCAGAGCAATCTGATTTTGTGTCGGTTCTGGCTACATAAAATGAATAACATAATGATTTACTTTCAAATGTATTTCTTGTCACGTTGACATACATCTTAAAATTAATCTCTTCTCTCTTTCTCTGTTCCAGGTTCCGCCCTCTCGCAATGCCGCGACACTCCCACAACGAAAAGAAAAAAAATAAAATAATCTTATCTGCTTATCAAAAAATAAACATAAACAAGGAATTGATTTAAAAAAGAAAATAAACAAAAAGGTAAATGAAACAAAACGAATAATTATACGTAAATTTGTTAATATAATTAATCAATAAAACAGATTACTCGTTATCACTTATTTCTTCGACTTCTATTTCCTCTAAATCGAATTCTTCGCGAGAATCTACTTCTGGTGGAAAGGTATCGTTTTCTTCTTTTTCCAAGTGCATCTCTAAGGGGTATAACTTTGTTATGGGACGCACAAGTATAAGTCCATCTGTACACTTTACTTTTACCGACCGGATAAGTCCATCTTCGCTTGGAATGAGCTCGATGATCTGTCCTACAGTCCATTTTATTCGCGGTAGAATTGCATCATGAACAAGAACAACTGTTCCTATTTCTGGCTTTTTAGTGGAACACCGTTTGTTGACTGCTGTATATCGTTCTTGCAAACTTTTGAGGTAGTTAGATTTATAAGTTGTCCAGAAATGTGTTAATAAATTTGCCGTTTTTTTCCATAATGCGATTACCTCTACTGCTGTTGGAGTTTCATTAACATTTCTTTCCGAAATTGCTAAAGGAGCGTGATCTTTACGGAAACCAAGTAGGCGCGCAGGTGATAAAACATCGTCGGGAAAATTTTCACCAACATACAGCAACGGACGTGAATTAATTACAGCTGCGATTTCAGTTAGTAAGGTTTGAAGTTGTTTTTTTGTGATACAGGTAGAGGTCTGCGCCGGGGTAAAAATCGGCGGCGGCGGCGTATTTTTTTTTTTTACGGTGGCGGCGGCGTTTAACACGCCGCCGGCTAGCTTTAAAATGGCGGCGGCGTGGTCGGCGGCGAACAAAAAATTGAAAAAAATTGAAAAAAATACCTATAAACGAACAAGAATTTTATTAATAGGTATTGCAATCACAAAAAAAAACAAGCAAAAAACATATATAACATAGAATAGAACACTGAAAAAGCATGAAAGAAACGAAAACTTGAAAACACAAATCGTCCATCAGTGTTTCCATTTCGCTAATCTAAAAATGTAATCTATTGGCCTTTTTTTTTGTATTGCGCCATCTACGCCGCCAGGAAAAAATTGGCGGCGGCGGCGGCGAAGCCAATAAATTTCATCGGCGGCGGCGGCGCGCGAAACGCCGAAAATATTGGCGGCGGCGGCGTATTTTTTCGGCGGCGCAGACCTCTAGATACAGGTTTGGAACAGTGTTTTCTTTAGCGAGGTTTTGACGAGTCCAATCAATCTTTCGTATACACCACCCATCCAAGCGGCCTTTGGTGGGATAAATTTCCATGAGATACGCTGTTCTGCAAAATAAGATGTAGTTGTTTCATCTTCAAGTATACTAGCGTACAGTTTTTCAAAAATGGTATCGGAAAGTTTGAATTGTGGGGCGTTGTCTGATATACACAAAGTTGGTCTACCTTTACTAGCGACAAAACTACGGAAACTCAATAAGAATTCATCAGTAGTCATATTGGAGAGCAACTCCAGATGAATGGCTCGTGTGACAAAACAAGTGAAAAGCAGGCACCAGACTTTTTTTGGAGCTTTCTCACCTTTTTTTGAAATTATGTATAAAGGTCCAAAAACATCAAGACCCGTTGTAGTGAAAGGCGGATTTACTGTAATGTGTGATTTTGGTAACGGTGGTTCTGGAGGTGCTTGAAATGGTCGTGTATCAAAATACGTACAATTTGCGCAGAATTTCTTCAAGCAATGAAATACACTAGCTCTTCCTCTTATTATCCAATATAGCTTACGTAATTTGGCGAGGGTATGTGCAACTCCTGCATGAAGTAATTTCTCGTGGTAATGAAGTATAAGCAGTATAACGAATTTTCCTTTCGCGGGTAGCAAAATTGGATTTGTTTCTTCGTCTGGTAATTCAGAAAACTGTAAGCGGCTTCTGCATCTCCATATACCATTTAAATCTTTCTAAAGATTAAATCTTTTCTTTAACTTTTTGAGTTCGAGTGTGTTTGGGGAATCAAGGTTAGGAAATGACGTTTCTTGGGTAATCCGTATCCAGAAATTTTCAGCTAAGTGTAGTTCATCACCTGAGATGACTTCTGAAACTGCAGTTAAACTCCCCGCTTGTAAACGATATGCGGTTTGTTCTAAAAGTTGCCAAAGACTAGTAAATTTTTCAATCTCCAAGCCCAGTGGATTGTTGATAGTTGCTTGAGGCTGTAATAAAACTGTAGTAGGGGTATTATCTTGACGCAAAATTTTATCGATATTTTCTTCGTTTTGGGGCCAATTACTCTCTGATAATTTTAAAAACTGCGGTCCATACCACCAAATCGAGTCTTGTAGCTCCAATAGAGTACATCCTCGTGATGCCATATCTGCTGGGTTGCTTAGAGATGGTACATAATGAAATTAAATTTCAGAATGTTGACGAATCTCACGAATACGATGTTCTATGAAAGATGGTAGTACTTTTTTAGATTTAATCCAAGTAAGTACACATTGAGAATCGGACCACAAATGGCTCTCAGTTATGGTAATACATTGGAAAAGAGAAGTTTTTATGAAGGCTAACATGCGTACTCCAATTAAGGCGGCGAGCAGTTCTAATTTCGGAATGGTCAATGTTCCTTTTTTTGGTGCTACTCTAGCTTTTGCAAAGAGTAATTCCACCTTTATAGAATTTTCTTGTTTGAAACGAAGATATGATACAGCACCATAGGCTTCTTGCGATGCATCGACAAATGTGTGAAGATCATATTTGATATTTTCTTCTCGAGCATTACTGATAAGACGTGGAATATTACAATCTTTGATGAGGGAAATTTCTGAAAAAATGCGCTGCCATGTTTGAATTTCGCTGGCTGATAATGGTTCGTCCCAGTCTACGTTCATTTGCCATAATCTTTTAAGTAACAGTTTAGCTTGCAAGGTAACTGGAGCAAACCAACCCATAGGGTCAAATACAGCTGATGATGTTTGTAAAATATCTCGTTTAGTGTTACCTTTGTTTATTGAAGGAACTTTGATGGTGAAATTATCAGCTATAGTATCCCAGATTATGCCGAGAACCGATGTTTTTTCTTGTGATAACTGATCAGCAACAAAATATATATTCAGCTCTTGCGAATTTGATTTCCAGTTACGAAGGTTCATTGACGCTTTTTCGAAAATCTTTTTTGTTTCAGTATATAACAGCTTCCCTTCATCAAGACTTGATACGCCGGTGATGAGATTGTCAACATAAAAATTTGATAATAATTTGGGGCAAAATTCAGATTCTATGTTCATTAAGTGATAATGTATCGTCGCACTTAGGAGAAAAGGACTACTGATAACACCAAAAGGAATTTTCGTGAAGCGATAAGTCTGTAAGTTATCATCCAATGGTGGTTTGTTGATGTTTTTTATCCATAGGAAACGAGTTGTGTCCCTATCTTCATGATGTAGGCCAATTCTAAGAAATGCCTTTTCAATGTCAGCTATTATGGCGAATTTATGGAAACAGAAACGAAGAAGCAAAGCACAGCTTTGTTCTAAGAGCACCTTTCCCTTGTAGAGACAATCATTGAGACTTTTATTCGCCTTTTTACTCTTAGCTGAGCCATCATAAACAATGCGACATTCTGTTGACTTATTGGGAGTGATTACTGGATGGTGGGGAAGGTAATGGCAAATATTATTCGAAGGTATTTCAGTTTTTTCAACGACGCCAGATTCGCACTGCTTTTGAATGATTTCATTATACTTTTGAAGTAAGGGTGGGTCTAATCGCTTATATAAGGTTTTTAAGCGACCATAAGCTAGTTGATAATTTGATGGTAGGTCGGGAGGGTAACATTTCCATGGCCATGAAACGCTATAGTTGTTATCTTCATAAGTAATTGAATTATAAAATGCTGATAACGCTTCATCTTCTTCAGTATCGTTTTGAACTACTTTGATACCGATTGTGTCCAAATCCCATAACTGAGTTAAATCTTCTTTAATTAAAAGGCATGGTGGGTTTTCTTGTACTTGATTTGCGCGAACATTTCCAGCCACTAACCAGCCAAGTTTCGATTTAACTAAGAATGAGTTATCTTCTTCTACAATTATGCGTTCTTCAGTGACAAGGTGAAAATAATAATCCAATCCAATTAACATGTCGATTTCATTATTATCTTTATCATCTGAAGCTAGATTGAGCTGCCGTTCATATGCGATCTTTTTAACAGCTTGGGAATGTTCGATAGAAAAATTTTCACAGATTAACGGAACAGTATTTGCTGAAATGGAATAAAACTCACCATCTATCAATTTTAAATCGACCGATGCTACCTTTGTATTGATAGAAACTGGTTTTTGTTTACCGAATGTTGATATCTGCAAGGCTTCCGAATATTTACCCTGTAGATGAAGTTTTGCGAACAGCTTATTAGTTATATAAGATCGAGCACTCCCATTATCAAAAATAAGCTTAATTTTTGTTTGTTTAGACCCATTATGCACAACTGCATTTGTGATTAATAACGTTGATGTTTTCAAACATACCGCTGATGACAAGCAGGTTACCGTTTCTTGTTTATCTTTATTTTCATTTAAAGAGGACGATGTCTTTGAATTATTAAACTGTTTAGGACATAGACTTCGATGATGATTGCTGCGTTCATTACAGTACACACACGGCTTTTTTGATTTACAATGCTTCAAATTATGTCCTTCTCTAAGACAGATGAAACAGGAACCTTTTATTTTCTTTTTCCGCGCCTCAATAGTGGAGTATTCTTCACACATATCTGAAAAATGGTCTTTTGTACTATAACGACAAATTTTTGCGTTGTGTTTTGGTTTTTGTCTCACGAATAAGGCTTCTGTTGTAGCAGGCGATTTTTTATTTTCTTGATCAAGAAAAATGGGCAATTGCTCTCTTCGTAGGAGTAAGTCTTTCATAGAGTTGCGTAATAGCGAGACTGTTAATTTTCCAGATGTAGACTCCATTACCTTTAATAAAGTCTCCTCTGGATACTTTTTTGATACGATAGAAAGAAGAGCGCCACCTTCAATATTTTCTCCAACTGCTTCCAACGCTCGGAGTACTGATTCGATTTCATCGTAGATTTTACGTAGTGTTTGCTTTGTAGCTTTTGGTATCTCATTTAAACGCTGATAAAGACGCTGAATTATTTGTTCTTTATTGCCATATTTCTCGAACAGCAAATCTTTTGCAACTTTATAATTTTCTTTAGTAGTAGGGAGCCCTGATATAAGTTTTTCTGCATCGCCTATGAGCAATGATTTTAAGTAAACAAATTTTGGAATATCGTCTACTTCATTCTCTTCCACTGAAATTTTGAACATTTCCCAAAACTCATAAAACTGAGTAATATCCCCACTGAATTGCTTGAGCGTTAATTTTGGGAGTTTTGCCGTAGAAGTACTTTGGGAATTCAGGCGACTCGTATTAGGATGAGAGTTTGGGTGTTCATCTGCGCTTACTTCTACCTCAAGTTGAGCTATTACTTCTTCCACATCTAAGAGTAGTTCTATGAATTCTGATAATTCACATTTGTCTTGATCATGACCCTTTCGACGCTTTGAGGTTTCGTTGGTAATAGGAGGAGCATTGGCTTTAAGATTATCACTTCGTAGTAAGAGTTTAGTAAGGATCGTATGTGATGTCTTGAGGTCAGTAATTGACGTATTTTTGACGTCTGATCAGGGTTGAGCGTTTTAAACAAAAATGTTTAAAACACGTGTTTAAAACGTGTTTTAAACGTGTAAAAAAAACAAAACAAAATTTTAAACAAAATTTTGTTTAAAATGTGTTTAAAACTTTTTTTTTTGTTTTAAACATGTTTTTTATTCTCTCCGTGTTTTTTTTTTTTAATTTCCGGTATTTAACCAAAGAAATACGATATATGAATAAGTTTACCAGAACTAGAACGCTAGAGACGAAGAATTTTCTCACTGCGGAGGCAACATCTAGAAAATCAAAATTTTCAATTTTCATTTTTAATAATGCTTTATCATTTTGACCTTTCGTTAGTAGGTGTTTCTAATAACTTCAATGAAATAATTAAAACTTGTAAAACATTAATAATAATGGTTCTTCTTCAAGAGAGAGAAAGAGAGAAAAAAACTGTTTAAAACTAGTTTTAAACAACGTTTTAAACATGTTTTTTTTTTCATGAAGGTTTTTTGTTTTTTTTCAAAAAAAAACGGTTTTTTAGCAACCCTGCGTCTGATAGTTGACTTTGAGCGATAAGCAACTTCGACTTAAGTCGCTTTGAAAGTGCATTGACATCATTTCGCCACATTTTATAGGTAAAATTAAATTTTACTTACAAGTGGAAACTCTGTCTGTTAGTATTAAAAGGAAAGGCATAGGATCGTCTATTCTCTGCTACCATGTGTCGGTTCTGGCTACATGAAATGAATAACATAATGATTTACTTTCAAATGTATTTCTTGTCACGTTGACATACATCTTAAAATTAATCTCTTCTCTCTTTCTCTGTTCCAGGTTCCGCCCTCTCGCAATGCCGCGACAGATTTTTTTTAACGATTTTCGGGTCAATTTTTTCCCCCCTTTTTTTCTTTGTTGAATTTTTTTTTTTAATATTATTTTATTTTTATTCCTACAATTTTTACATTATTTTATTATCATTTCATTCCACCCTTCGAACCTTCAGACCTACGTTCCTTACCTCAAAGTTAGGTTTGGTTGGGTTTAATTTATTTATTATTTTTTCCACCCTTTGAACTTTCATACTTGGAACTTACGGACTTACGCTCCTTACCTCAAAGTTGGGTTTGGTTGGGTTTTATTTATTTATTATTTTTTCCACCCTTTGAACTTTCATACTTGGAACTTACAGACTTACGCTCCTTACCTCAAAGTTGGGTTTGGTTGGGTTTTATTTATTTATTATTTTTTCCACCCTTCGAACTTTCAGACTTGGAACTTTCAGCTTCTGCAAACAAACACGTATTATTCTTCGACCATATACTATGGACTGCTAATTCAAATGGTAGAAATTGAATCCAACAACAACAGTAGTTAGATGCAGTGTTGTAGGAACGAACATATGTCTGTTCTTGTTCCTGTTCTTGTTCCTGGAAAGACCCAGTCATTTGATCCTGTTCTTAACTCGTTCTTATTCTCAATGTTTTAACTGTTCTCGTTCTGTTCTTCGTTCTTTTGATTCTTTACAATGTTGTTCTCGTTTTGTTCTTTGTTCTTTCAATCCTTTATGGTCTCGTTCTTGTTCGTTCTTCGTTCTGTTCTCGTTCTTCAACTTTTTCTTTTGTTCTTTCTTTTTTTTGATAACGTGTTTACAGTTTATGTTGTTGAAATTGAAAATTAATTAATTGAAGCTAATTAATAAATAAATTAAAAAAAAAAAGATTTATATGGGTATACGCAGCATTTGTCCGCTTTTAGAAGTTTTTCATTTTCTCTTTCCCCTCATGATATCTATTAATTTTGTGATGAATCATTACCTTTCAAAAGAACGAAGAACAACCCGAAATTACATCCGTTCTTGTTTTTGTTCTCGTTCCTCAGCATTTTACATTAGTTGGTTCTCGTTTCGTTCTTTGATCTTTCAGTTTGAAAATATTCTGTTCTCGTTCTGTTCTTTGTTCTTCATACATATTAGTTTTATGTTCTCGTTCTTGGTTCTGTTCCTCAGGAACAATGAAAATTTTCTGTTCTTGTTGTTCTTCGTTCTCGTTCTTGGGTTTGTTCCTACAACACTGTTATTTTTCATGCACTTACCAAGTTACCAATAATTAGCGATACAAATTATCGTGAATATCATAAATACCATGCGAAAGAATCTCATTTATAAACCAAAATGATAGATAAGTATCAAATTGGCCAAACCGAACTCATTCATTCATTCCATTTATTCGATTTATTTTCAAATAATTTAAACATTTCACTGTGAGAGTCTGCAACTGGCGGCAAAAATTCCCCGTTTTCAGAACTGATAAGACCATCAAATGTAAACACGACACTAGCGCGCCACTGCTCTGAAGGGTCCCAATAGACCTTTCCAGATCATCGGTTACATTTGGTATGGAAAAGGGGTTGAAATACGTTATAGCGCTAAGTTTATTCTGTGGTTAATTTTTTGAGCGAAAAAACGCGATGAGTGAAAAGACTTTTTTGAAAGTAACGTCCGATTTGGAGGTGCGTGCGGTGATCCGTTTTTTAAGATTTAAAAAAAAAACTCCGATCGAAATACACCGTGAATTAAAATCTGTGTATGGTGATAAGGTGATGTCAGTTCAACACGTTCGAAAGTGGTGCCGGTTGTTCGATGAAGGGCGAAAAGAAATCACCGACCAGGCGCGCTCAGGTAGACCTTCTGTAGTGACTGAGGACTTGGTCCAGCTGGTTGCTGAAAAAATTCGTGAGGATCCTCATATCACCTTCGACGAGCTGAAATCTGATTTTCGAAAAATTTCGCGAGGTACTCTTCATTCAGTTGTTCACGATCGTTTGCAATATCGTAAATTGTGTGATCGATGGGTACCCTATGAAAAATAAGCTCGGAGGAATCAAATTCAAGACCAAACCTGAACTGTGAAACTTCATTCTGGATTACGAGAAATCAAATTCGAGACCGATGGTGAATTGCGAAACTTCGTTTTGGAATATTTGCGAAATTTTGACGTTAATTCTTTACGAAGAAGGAATATTATTAAGTCAATTTACAGATTAGATAAATGACTTCGTGTAATAAGTAATTGATTATGTACAATAATACGTGAATGTTTGAATTTTTGAAATCAGGAACTACTTCTAGTTGCTAGGTTTTTTTTTCAATTGGGAACATTATATTTTGCCCTCATATTTAAATTATTGGAGTTATACTTTTATTTATGTTGGCTAATCACTCATGTAATGAAGGAAACTAGGTATTTGTAAATAGGTATTTGTTAGTAGCTCTATACAGTACCTCTGAAAAAAAAAAAAACACCTAAAACTTATTACCAAATTTGTACGTTAATTGAAACGAAGGTCTACATTTGAAGTTCTATCCTTGGTCAATTCATTATATTAGCTCTGTCTTTTCAAACAAATGAGTTAATTTTAAAAATATTTTATTATTTGTTCATGTCATTTAACGGTAACATTTACGTAGTATTTTGTTAAAATTTAAAATCTAAGTTCAATGGAATAAAATTTTCCATCTTACGTAGTAATATGCATAAATTATGTCGATTTTATGAAATACGCGCTTCTTTTTTCCAATTCACTTTCAATATCAGAATTTTTATTCGCAAAAATTCTTTTTTTACAATTTATCCGCGTTTACGTGTGATATAAATGAGGATATCCTGCAATAAAGCGAGGTCATAATTACTAAGGAAGGACGCGCATTTTTGTTGTATAATGCTGTCAAACATGAAATGAGTAGCATCATCTAAATTATGGAGTTCCACTCATTTGGCGTTGAAATTGACGAAAATTTTGATTTATCACAGATATATTTTTATTCTTTTTTTTTGTTTGTAATGTGTTTTAAAATTTGTTTTTCAAGTGTTGTTGGAGCATTAATAATAGATTTGGAAGCGTTGATTACAGAATTTGAATTGGATACATTCCGCAGTTATGACGAATTTGACTTTCGGAATTGTTGACCAGACGCGAATTAAGTCCATCGAAGCTTGGAAATATTTTTGTAAATGTATAATTTTGTGTTTGAAAAAAAAAAAAAAAAAAATACAATTATCGAATTTTACGGTTATTAATTTAATAGCAGTTTGCAGGCATGAATGGTGTTTTCTAATTAAATTTAGATTTCGAACACTTTTATTGATTTATACCAAGTTGAATAATAATATTTATTCAAAATTGAAATCTTTGAAAATATGAAGTAAAATTGATACGGTGGAAGGAATTCAACAATTCTTAAACCAATAAGAAGCAAACGGAATAATAGATAGTTTTTTTCTATTGATATTTTCTGTCTTCGCTGTTTTCTTCCAATCTACTTCCTAGTTTTTATGAAACTTATAATTGTGTTTTTTACTTATACCGAAGTTATACGAACTGAAAACCGAAAAAATTGAGAAAGGTTTGAATAGAATCGAAATTCAACGGTAATGAAATACAAAATGATGAATTAAATTAATTTTTTTCAGTAAAAAAGTCATGACGGAACCTTGTCGAAGGTAATTACGTGTAATTACGGAACACTGCAACGTCAGATACTTGGCAACGCCGCACAGAAAATTGTCATCATCAATCTAAAAAAGTACTTTTGTGTTGTGAAAAATTGATTGATAAAAAAATTAGTTTTTGACATTATTTTGTTATTTTAATTGTATTTTGTGAATTTATTCATTACACTGCTACATGGTATTAAGAAATGGAAGAGAATAGACCTCAGGAAGGAAGCCATAATAAACCTGGAGCGTTAGCTTTAGCTGCTGCTCAAGAATGTGATGACATAGTGTTCAAGAAACCTCTACCTGTTGGTGCCCCTAAAAAAGCTTTTAAACCCGAGGTTCTTGTCGAAGATACGTATTTAGAAGTAAGTTTCTCGCGAAAACATTTACATACTTTTAATTTGTTGCTATACAGTGTATAATTGCGTCATTAAGATGTTCAGTGATCATCACCATTGTCACTGACATTAACAATATGATAATTTTGTTTAGGAAATTGGTAAAATTATCCAACGAGACTTCTTTCCGGATTTGGAAAAGCTGAAGGCCCAACATGACTATTTAAGCGCTGTTGAAAACAACGATATTGAAAAATTACAAGAAATATATGCCAGATATGGTATCGGTAGAAAAGCATCGTCGAATGTCTGTAAGTATTTTTCTCAATTGATCTTCAATTCGAAAATTTTTTTCTGAACATAACAAAAAAAAATCATATCATCTAATTTCAACTTTACAGGCGCCAGTCCAGCTACTTTCGAAACTCCTATTATGCGGAAAATCGAATCCAGCGAAGATTCCAATCAAACAAAGACCGATGAAAGTGACTGCGAAGAACCAGCTCCTAAATTAAGTATGAATTTAATTTCATTTTATGTATTTAATTCATTAAAATTGAAAAGATTCCAATGTGAATTTTTCTTGCAATTTTAGGAAAAGTGAAATCATTGGATCAGTTTTTAAAATCTTATACCAGCGAAGATAATGAAAGTTTTGAAGAAATTGTTATTGAAAACGAAAAGAAACAAAGATCAAAAGTAAGAGTTTATTTTTTAAGTATAACAACGATTAAACGTATTTTTAAATATTTATTCAAACCATTTCTTTCATCATCAGTATCCATGGTTATTTAAAGACGAAAATGCGATACAAGGTAGCACGTTAGCTCTTCCTTCTGCAGAACAGCAACTTCAAATTCAAGACAAACCTACAAATATTGAAACTTGGGCGTATAAAAACAAAAACTACGTCATGTACGTACCTGATGGTTAGTATCTTTGAGCTGTTGATCGAAATTTTATACTTAATTGAATGAAGATGTTGAAATTAACCATTTAATCGTATTTTTAGGCGTTGAATTCACAAGAGAAGAAAAATTAGAAATGATACGTAAAAGGAAAGAAATTAATTACACCGGTACGAGATTTCAAGATTGTCCTTTTAACGAAGAACAAAATAAAGAAACAATACAAACTTTGGCACAAACTCAAGCACGTACCCTTGATGGTAAAATAGGCATCGATGGTAAAGAATTATCAACTATGGATTGTTTTGATCTCGTCAAAACACCTTCTCCTATGCCAGGTATTAATACGTTTCATCTCACAACTTTAAAGAGATTACTTCAATTTGGTAGTTTTAAAGTACGAAATTAATTCGTCGTGCGTTTTTAGGCGTAAATGAGTCACCATTGATGACATGGGGTGAGATCGACGGCACACCTTTTAGATTAGACGGTAGCGATACTCCAATAAGACCAGGGTTACCTGGTCCTGTGTTCAAAATTGCCGAACCTCCGGTTAGAGAAAGATTAGCTCATTCTTTAGCCGAAAAAGTAAGCGAGAAAAATCGAGATAGCAAGAAAAAGGCTAGAGAAACCGCGAAAAAACAATTAGCTATGTATGTACCTATGAAAATTATTTAATTTAAGTAAATGCTAATTTATCTTGTACTAACTTAATTACTTTTTTCAGGGCTTCACCAATGTCTGCCAGACTTTTTGATAGTTTTGATACAGCATCACCATCTTCCGTCAGATCGTCGTCAGATTATTTGAAAAACAGAATAAACACAGATAGTTCTTTAAGATCGGCGTATTCTCCAAAAACACCATTATTGTCGCCGAAACTTTTATTTAAATCGAAAACTACGCCATCACGGAGTCCGTCCGTTACTCCAACTCGATCCTATAATAGTGATTTTACGTTGACAGATAATTTACTAAATTTAAATATCCCCAAAAGACCCAAAGCTGCTGATTTCTTTTCGTGATGTTGATGAACATTGTGAATTAGGTTTTGATTGGAATGTTATCGAAATTCGAGGTATGATTATCTCGCTAAGCGTTCGAGTAGAAGAATTCTGTTTTGCTTTAATATTGCAAGGAAGTAATTACGGAAATATTTGATACAAAAATATTTTAACTTTTTTATTATTATACTTCCAGTCATTGTGCAATATTTTTATGAACTTATGATGTAGATTATTGTATAATTTGTAAATAAATAAACGTATAAGAAATAGTGATTTTATTTTCTTTGTTTTAGCCAAGATATAAAATTTTACAAAACCTTAAAATAATTATCATGATAAAATATCACAAGAGTTGTTGAAAATGGTAAGAACAAAGAATTTTAGTTACCAACATATAATACTAAAAAATTAAAAATAATGTACTTATTTGCACATTGAACAATTTGATATAATTATGTTGTTAGTGGATTTGGAGTAATTGGTTTCCAACGTTGAGTTGATTTTACAATTCTGAATACATTTGTGAACACAATTTTGAATGAAAGTTTTTCGTGTTATGAGTAACTTCATTCAGAAGATGGTGAATATTATTTATTTATTTATTTTTTGAAATATTATATTTTATTTTTTACTGGTGCACTCAGAACTTCTTCATTGGTCTGGGGCAAAATTACAAAGAAAAGTAAGGGGACTCGGTCGGACTCGACTTTGTATTCAGGTACCCAGTCTAGCTACCGTGCGACCAAGTCTTTTTTTTTGTATCCCTGTACACGAAATTTCCTATTTTCAAAATTAATAGGACATCCAATTTTTCTATTTTTTTTTTTAGATATTTATACCGAGTGACTACTTGATTCGAGCACCCAAGCGAAAAAATTAGCTGAACTGTGAAAAAATTCAAAACAAATATGCATTTTTGACAACGAAAGTATGAATTAAAATTTTGCGTTTCATTGATAAACGCTTTTAAATATTAAATAAATATTATTTATGGTATTTATTCTCGCTAACATCATTCAAATACATAATTTATTTCTATCAGGGAAAGATTTTTGCGCTTGGGGTGCTCGATACAAGTAGTCACCTGGTATGGTAATAGATGATGAAAATAATCATAAAATTTAATTTTTAATTTCCAACATTTTATTTTTTTCATTATTAATTAATTCGAATCAATTATTAAACATGACTGTTGCCGAATAAACTAGAGCAATTGATCAAAAATTGAATAAAATGCATAATTTTGAAGAAAAAAATTAAAAATATGTGAAGAAATTTTTCAACTCCTTAGCTCCTTCAAAATGTTTATAAAAACTCAACAATTCGGTCAAAAATTAGAGAAAATTGTCATTTAAAAATTAGAATCAAGTTTCACACAAACATAAAAACATGACATTATGTTTCGAATGATCTCATCTCAAACAAATTATATTATTCGAAATAATACACTCATGAATTCATTTGAAGGAAGACTGCAGAATTTTGTGAAAAGCAAAAAACCTGAAGAGAAGCAAATTTCTTATGGAACAATATGACCATCTATTATTTGTTGTACGTATGTGTATTGGTCCTAAAACTAGAGCTTGAAAAAACGTAAAAATTATAAATTAAAAATGATTTGATACTTAATTTACCACATTGAAACAATTCAATTTACGACATGTCACAACATTGTATGCCGTTATCGTGACGTCATCGACTCCAAAGTTATGAGCCATTCTCTTTGCATCATAGTTCTTTGCTTTCTTTGCAACCTTGACAATATTGGCGGTAAAAATGATAGGTCGAATTTTAAAGTTTATGATTTTGGAATAATAATTTTCGTGTTTTAAAAACTTATTCGCGAATAAATCACGATTTGAAACGATTATTTGCATTTCGAAATGTTGCATCTTGTTTGTGAAAATGCTTCAAGATTTATTGACTCTCATCTCCCTTCGTCCCTTCCTAATTCGGTTCCGTAGCATCAAATTCCAACACGATTGACGCATGAAGATCTCGATAGGGTATGTTAGCATATAATTTAATTACTGGTAAAGATATAAAGCAAATATTAAAACACCATTAATTTAAATACAAAGATTTAAGAAACGAGCATCCTATAGAAATCTGACTTCAGTTTAATACTTCAATTGTGCGACATTTCTTCTATTTTTCTCCGAAAACATCATCGTATGAATCAGAGGATTCACTCGGGCCTTCCTCATTTTCATCGCTTTGTTCAACGCTCACCAGAGGCTCATCAGTGGTAGGTCTTTTCGCAGGTACTATTCTAGTGGACATTTTGAAACGCCAATCTGCCCATGTATAAGCTGGACCTAGTAAAGCTGGATCTACTATGGTAGTTGCTTCTGTCGGTTTTGGCTTTACATATGAAGCTGTATCATTTACATTGGCATCTTTATCCAAGATTATTTTTTTTCTTTCTACATGTTTACGTGGTACTAGAAACATGTCGGCGAGTTGGTTCGTGATCGAATTTACAATACCGGGGAAAGAAAAGTTATCCTGTAAAAAGGAAAACAATGTGAGGAAGAATATTAAATTATTTCTATAGGATGTCAATTAAACTTCTCTTATACAAGTTGCCATAGGTGATTCATTTACCTACTCTTTTGGAAAACATATCGATACATAATGATTACACAAGTCTATTTATCTGTGGTGAATGACGACTAATGAACTCTAAAATAAACCCATCTTGTTATAATTTCGTGACCTATCTTCAACGTGTAATTCATGAAGTAAATGGTTTGTTATCACAGTTGCAAGAGTGTTGATAGAAATAAAAATATTCAGCATTATCATGTTGCGCAGTAAACGTTCAATTATTTACAAAAAAGTAAGAAGCTAACTAGCTATTTCATTCTTTATTATTTCTTGTTTTATCATCTAGACTGAGTCATTGTTGCTGAAAAATTTCCACCATTTCAAAGAACTTATTATGTCTACATTTTCATTACCTACATAAACAACTCGGAAAGAAATTCGTACCTAATTACTTACAGCATTTTCAACATTAGAGATCACTAGGACATGAATCAAACAAAAAATATACCACTTCATGTTGGACGCAATGAAAATAACGATACCGTAAAATCTACCGCCACCGCAGTCATTTATCTACACATGGACAAAACACACTATACAAATCAATCCTAAAGATAAAATTACCATGTACTAGAATCACAAAGGTCGGTTTTCGCATTAAATCAGTATCTATTATAGATACTTACTCAATCAGTTCGTATGTTACATTATTACATTTTGCTTTCTTGTTTCTCGAAATTTGTGCCTGTTCCATTGCATTTTGCAATGTATAGTGATAATATCGATAAAAGACTTTTTTTAATTAAGCGATTATATCGCCTTATCAACGAAGCATCTGTGAGTGCTATCTTTTATGTAATTGAATACATATTTTTATTGGAGGAAAAAATCTTATCGTATTCGGTAAACAACCTTTTATGTAGTTTTAAGCGATTTCAGGCTTCAGTTGTGAGTAAATGGTAAGTAAATAAGGAGGTATGTAAATCCTGTATTGCATCTTAACTAGGATTTTATTGTTGTTGAAATGTACTTGTGGCTCAATGGAAAGTTGAGTAAAATATTTCTTATGCTTATTTCTCAAATACCTCGTGCTCGTGTATTACAATTAATTAGTACATAAAATGTGCAATTGAAATTCGCAGAAATTTTATTAAAAACGAGTATTAAGTAGGCGTCAGTGTTTGAGTGTGACAGTGGCAGAGGAAACTTTTTTTTTGTGGAAGGAGAATGATTAAAATCATTATAGTGGTAAAGATTAAACTAATCAAATATATTCGTATATGTTAATAAAATTAAATTTACTCAACGGAATAAGAAAAAATTATAATTCAAATAATATCTGTAAAATTTCAGTCAACAGAGGTAACATGTTTGCTGTGCCCAAAAGATGAATTATTTTATTTTTTTAAATTCGGTTTAATGGAAAAGGAGGGTGTAAAAATAACTCCAATCTCGTTAGATTTTCAAGGGAAGATAGAAATTATCTATGTTCATAAATGGAGATGGTACTGGACAGTATGAAAAATACCTCAATCATATTGTTGAACATTGGTGCACCGTGTGAATAAATCGCACCTGTCATAGCATATTTCTTGAGCTCCCTTTTAAAGATTTTATTGGAATGAGTTTAAATATAATTATCTATATTGGTAATATTTTCTCAATTTTTGAACATATTTTTTATTTTTCTGTAATTCATTTTCCTATATTTTTTTGTCTTTTTTTGGCCGTTTTGAATTTTTTTTGGAACACTTTATTAATTTTTGAACATTAAAAAAAAATTGAAGGCTCTAATCATGGTTTACCTTTTTTGAAACTCTGTTGCTTAAGCGTACCTTGTCAGTTGGTCTCTAATTGCTTTGCTTTGTATAATACCTACTTACTCGAAAGTTGTGTATCAGATTTGTATTATTCTCAAATTTTATGAAAATTTTAAAAGAAATATTCCATACTAAGGATGTAAAAATTTTATTATTAAAAAATTAATAGATTGTAAAATAAAATAGGAAGTTAAACTTACATATAAATCTTAAAAATTACGATTTACCTTAATTCGGCTAGAAAGTTTTATTTATTCAATATTAATACGCGAATAATATTGTAAACAATCAAGAATTAACGAATAAAGAAAAAAATAAATAAAATAAACACTTGTAAAAAATAAATTAATAAAAATCCCCAAAAAAAAGTTAATACTATTGAATGTTTCAGGAAAAAATTCATTTATCGATCTCTGTGGAATGTTCGAGTCGATGAAAATTTTTCCACCATTTTATCGAGTGCACTTCATTATTTACAAAATCGTTGTAATTAATGGAACAACTGTTCACACTTATTTCTGAGTGAAAAAATATAAAATAGGGATCATCGAAGAGGACATATGTATGCTATGAAATGCTCAGTATCGAGCTTCATTCTACTGCATTTTTACAGCCTTACAGATCTAGGAATAAATTAAATATATCTCAACTATAAATAAAATATGGAATGCTTATACCAAATAAAGGAAAAAAATTAGCTGAATATCGAAAACGATAATGATAATATCTATTTCTTTATTATAGGTTTCAAAGATCCGTTCAAGTCGCCGATCACAACTGCAGGACAATGGTGTTGCGTTTTCGATAGTAAAAAGAAATAAACACCCATAATGAGCATTAAAAATAACAAAAATAAAATAATGATATTCTGCTGTTCGTAAATAATAGTCGATGGTGCAGATTTTCTGATGTGCTCGTGGTACTCAATCCTTTCGATTTTCTCCGGTTTCAATATTTCCGGTTCTTGCTGCTGTACCGATTCTTCTTCTTGATCGGTTAATTGTTGGTTATCGATTATTTGAGCATCAGAACCCTGCTCTTCTTTATCCACAGGAATGACAGGTTCATTCGGTACTTTTCCATCTCCCGGGTATTCGGTCATTTCGTACGATGTCTCTGGTTCAACTTCCACTGCAGCGTCTTTCTGAGTGTCTTCGTTGACTTGAACGTTATCGGTTTCAGTTAACGGATTGGATTTTAGTTGTGCATTTTCTGCCGGAAGGTCGTGTTGAATTTCGTGATTGATATTTTGACCGTTTGCTTCAAGGTGTTGTGTATCGATGTTTGACAAATTAGTCGGAACATTTTGAGCCTCTGGTTCTGGTGCATTAGGCTCCTTTGGGTTTTCCGGTGTATTCGATGGAACAGTAAGTGGTTCAGTTTGAGTAGAAGCGTCGACTTTCTGAGGTGTTTCGGTTTCTGACTTCACAGGCATAGAAGAGGGTTGTACGTTTTCATATTTATGACGTCTATGCCAGTACGGCCCGTGTATGGTGAAGATTTGATGCATTTTTGCGAATCCGTTGTCCGCATTCGTGCGTACCCATTTCAACGCGGTTTCTATCGAGCTTTTGATTTTATTGATTACGTCTTCAACGTCGATGCTCAAATTCTACGAATCACATATACAAATTGATTATTAAGAAACATCGTCGTGAGCTAATTTTCTTATTTTACGTGGACACGTTATTTATATTCGACTTTTTCAGATTGGAAAAGAAACCTTTGGATGCATTTCCAAAATTATTTGATGAAAAGTGAACCTTGTGTAGGTACAAAGTTATTGATATATGGGAGAGGTAAAGACTGAATGTTGCCCTGGGCTTAGGTTTCCTGTAAAATTCTAGATATACCAATTTTTTTTTTGAAAAGAAAATAAAGAAAGAGGAAATGAGTCTGAAAAAATGGAAAGATTGAGGATTTCTAAGAATCAAAAATTGTTTCTTAATAAGGCAACACCACTAAATAAAATATAAACGTGAAACTAGCGTAATAGTCTTGGAACAAAAATGAGAAAAGTGTTTTGCGTGGACCCACCTACTTTTCCCTTCCCTCCATGCACGCCTCTCAGCCAACGTTGAGTTGGACTTCTGAGTCAGCTAAGCCTTATCAGGCCACGACTGCGACTGCTTCGGGAGTTACCTTCATAAGTTGCCGCCTCCCCTGCATGCAAATATGCCCATCCATATCTAAGAAGTTCAAAATTTGTATTTATAGGGTCACTTTGGGACCGCAGTATGAAACTTCACGTTTGCTTTAAAATGGAATCAAAATGGCAAGTGTCTCAAAATATGAAGGAAGCTTTGAAGAACCACAAAAATTTCATTTTTTTTTTTTAAATTCAAGCTCATGTAATTACTCGTGTCTCATCAAACCTTCGGAGTAATTTCGAAGGAGAGTTCAAATTTCGTATGTAAAGGTTCAGATACACCAGTGCGCCGAACATGCGCTGCGCCCCGAACGCGTTGCTCGCGAACCGCACGTTCTATGTTCGCCGAACCATGCTGCCCCTCGAACGCGCAAGGTACGAACCAATTTTTTGTTCGTTGCGAAGATTCCACGAACATGCGCTGCGCTTCGAACGCGCCTTGTACGAACAAATTGAAAATTTTTTAGCTGAATTTTAGCATCAACATTCACGACAAAACTGTAGTCAATGAATTTGTTTTTTGTGAGATAAAAATATTTTGAAAGCATAAATGCATCTTTATCAATCTGGTAGTTCCAAAATTTCTTTAGAATAGGCTCTGAGGAGAAGGATGTACTTTAAAAAGTTGCTCCCGAACTTACCAACTTTCAATTTTGTATTAACCTCTAGCTTTCCAAGTGGTGTAGATCAGAAACAAACTCTTGAAAAAATTAAGTTCAGAAATAACTAGCCAACTTTTCCATTCTTTTAAAAATTGCTGCAATAGCTTATTTTTTCGTTGAAAATTCAGCTAAAAAATTTTCAATTGGTTCGTACTTTGCGCGTTCGGGGCGCAGCGCATGTTCGGCGCGCTGGTGTATCTGCACCTTGAAGTTATGTTGGGATCACTACGTAACTTTTCAAGTTTGGCTCAGAACAGAACCAAAATGACGAATGTTTTGAAATTCTATAAAAGTTTGATAGGCACCAACATAACTTTTCCTGTTTCTCACATACAAATGCAATAATTTTTTTTGATTTTTTACACATACGTTCACACTTTAGGTTTCTGTTTATGTTGGGAGGTTTCAAGAGAAAACTCACTCGTTGTACAATTTTAACCAGTTGTCAGTTGCTAGTTGGCTCTTATGTAGGACACCACTAACTCGTCAACGATATTTACTGTTGGCGTCAAAAGTCTAATCGCTATTAGGTTGTGCGGTAGATTTTTTTTTATTAATTCAGTTTTCAATATAATTTGATTTTTTTTGTTTTGTTTAACGTGCCGTGAACTGCCGCTAAGGCCAGAGGCACGGGTGAATTAAGCTATTAAATTCTGTTGAAAAAGTTGGATTTAAAAAAAAAGTGTATGAGGGATAGAAGAGTGGCAGGGTCGCTATTAAGAATTTGTGCCAATCTAGATAGATAGTTGAGAGTATTTCTGAAGTGTATGAAACTTGGACATTCTAATAGGAAATGAATGACTGTAAGGTGTGAGTGACAATATGTGCAAGTGGAAGGGGGTTGGCGATTCAAAAGATGACTATGGGCAAGAGCAGTGTGGCCTATGCGAAGACGTGCAATTACTACGTTTGTTCTTGTAGAAGTATGGGATAAGAAGGTCCAAGGAACTGTAGTCTAGCTTATGGTACGAAGTATATTGGAACTAGGGATGCTTGTCCATTCGTGCTGCCACGATTCTTTTACTGCTCTTTTAATGTAAGTTTTTAGGTCAAGAGTTGGTATGGGAATGTTGGAAATGTGAGAAGAGTAGAGGCTTCTTTGGCAGCTGCGTCCGCTAGATCATTCCCATGTAAGTTTACATGGGAAGGAAGCCCGGCAAAGTTAATGTTCCTATGGTTCAAGGTTAACTGAACGGTGTCTTTGGCAAATAGGTGTTTTTGGTAGTCGGAGTAAGAGCGTAAAGCATGAAGTGAATTGAGTGAATCGGTTGGTATGAGGAATAGATGGTTTAAGTTATCTGTTGTTATGTTCTTTACAGCTAGGTATATTGAAAATAGTTCCGTAGATAGGATGGAAAAGTACGGAGGAACTGAGTAGCGAAAAAGTATATCATTTTCAGTTGTAATGCCACTACTTACGCCCCTTGAGGTTTTGGAGCCGTCGATGAAGATCTTGCGATACTCTGAGTATTTGGAAGGAAGATATTGAAATTCAATTTTCCAAATGTTGAGAGGCGTATTAGTCGCTGAATATTAGACCACGGCAGGCATGCAGCTGGAGTATAAGTGGCAGACTTGTGGTGGATAAAGGATAAAAAAAGTGAGTAAAGAAATTCAAACAAAAAAGTGCCCAAGTATGGAACATTTTTTGGCGAAAAAAAAAAATGTTACAAATGAAAAAAAAAAAAGTTTTAAAACTGAAAGAAAACATTAAAGAAAACAAAAATCCAAAAATGATTTTCAAAAAAAAAAAAAATGCCTGAAAACAAAAATCGTTGAAGAAATAATAAATTATACCCCTCTCCCCCCCCAAAAAAAATGTCTTAGTGTCTAAGCAGTGAGGCAAGTATTGAGGAAGCGTTGGGTTAGCTTTATAGTGCAGCAGAGAGTTGAGGGTAATAATTTTATGGTAAAATATAAGGGGAAATTCGTTAGCTATACAGAGTAAGCTCGGGATAGGGGAGGTGGGGAATGCACCAATAGCTGAGCGAATAGTGGCGTGACGAATAAAATCCAAAGATTTAAGAACTTTATGTTTAGCTGAGCTATATGCGCCTAAGCGATGGTCCATTTTTGATTTTATTGGTGAACGTTAAAGTGTAACGCGTAAAATGCGTGGATCACGTAGAATAAGTAGAATGAGCGAAAAATGCCCTTAAAATAATGAAATACATACGAGATCAAAAATGATCTCTTTTTGGATATTTATTAGTTAATTTTATGCTATTCTATTCTATTCCTATTCTACATTTTACTTATTCTACATTCTACTTTCATTTTACACTTAAGTAGAGTGAATTATTCTACGCATAGAAGCATAACCTTGGCCATGATATCAGATATGCGTATCTGAACTCATTGAATCCAGCCTTGACAGTACAGGTTTTAGGATCGGTGCTTGAGGGGCGAGGTTTCAGTTCCATAAAGTCAGGTGGGAGATAGAGTAAATTGTTTAAAATTACCGAAAAGTTGATATATACCAAAAAAAGTGCTGAGGTCATTTCCACTCGTTATATTTTTAATTTAAAAAAAAAAAAAAAAAAAAAAAACCTAAAAAAAGCTCTTTGGGGTGTTAAACACCCAAACGGCTCCCCTTCCCAAAAAACCACCTATGAGCTTCTAGCATTTCAGGGGTTCGCATGATATCATTCCACACAGCACATGACGCGAAGTGATGAGTCTATAGTCACGTATGATTACTGATTACTGAGACCAAGAAATGTGGCATATACTCAATCTAATGTCCTACGTGATTTTGAAAGGGAATAAGGAGATAGGAGGTGTTTTAGCTTCTAGAATGTACCAAGAGTAAATTACGATTAGCAAATGAGAAGTGAAAATTTACCACGTATCTAGCAGAATATCAAAAATCGTAAATATGCTAATTTTAACCTACCAGATAACTTTTATGGGATGAAAAATTCGGCTTCATCGACGTGGCATGTGTGCTTACTTTTCTTTCCTCGAAAGAAATTGGAATTTTCACAAATTTTCAACCTTCTTTATCTTACTTAATATGGAACATGAATGAATTATTGGAAATTGAAAAAATTCTGTAGTGATTCAGATCTTAGTCACCTGCATAAGCTTTATTTTGCACCAAAAGAAAATTTAGATGCGTAGGTAATTTCATTCTCATGTTTATTTCGGAGGCTACAAAGATTGAGAAATGGTCATTAACTTGAATTTTAATTAGCAGATCACCTATTATTATACGTTTTACATAGAGTAGCCTACATTTTTTTTTTGTATTATGTCATCGCAATTTTATTGTTTTTGTTTATTATTATTATTTTTTTTCGTAAACCTGATTAAAGTAAACTCGTTAAGATTGAGATTTATTACGAGCGTTTTTAATTTCTTTTCATAGGGTTTTCTGAATTTATTATTTATGAAGACAATTCACTCCGTTTATTTCATTACCTATGTCGCACTAGTTTTGATTGATCTAATAGAAAATAATAGCATTTTATTTCAACGAGCGAGAAAATTATGTTGAAAATCTATCGTGAGGACAATGCTTTCAATTTTGAAGGTTGAACTATAATATACGTACCTACCTTACATAATATTCTAATGTGCTATAAAATAATACATATTTTAAAATAATTCTCGAATTGGGGCTGGTCGTTGAATACAAATAATGTATTAAACGATGTGAATCCACTACGTAGCTAATTGACCGTATTATTGTGTAATTATGATTTCGAATATTATGCAAATAGAAGCGCTTGCGTCAACGCGTCAAATAATATTTTTAGATACGAATATTATGCAGCGTAGGTATACGTCAAGAAATATACAGAAGATACTTCGAAATACCGAAAACATATTAATCTCATCGAAATACCAAATTTTTCTCGGCCTCTCGAATCTGAGCACCATAACAAATACGTTGAAGCATAACGACTGAAATACCACTAGAAATGCAAGTACTCACTTGATAATCGGCCAGCACCCAATTCACGCAGAATAACAATAATATGGCGCTTTTTATCAACGCCATCGTACTAGAAAAAATTTTTTCGAATTTTCTACACTATCTCAACCGTACTTCCAATACTTCAGTGCTCGAAACGAACGACACAACGTATTCAACAGTTGGTACAATTTGCGTTAACAATTCATTACAGCGCTGTTACGTTCTTCGGAAAAAAATGCGATTGCGTACGTACTAGTTAAATCATTGTTTGCGTTCGAGTATTATTTTAGGTGTAACTGTCGCCATTAAAGTCGTAGAGACGACTTGCACGCGCTATATTACTATAGATTTTTTTACTGCTGGGTTTATTGGAGGTATATTATTTTTTCGACGCGTCTTCCCGATTAGAAATTGATAAGTAGATACCTATTTCACGTATAAATGAGTCCTATCGAAATTATATTTCAGTCGATGGAGAATAGCGCAGAAGAAGTATCGATGAAAATGATGCTTTGAAAATATTTAGCTGTGTATTTGACAGCGATTTTTTCTCTCGTTTTGTTGGCAGATGAACAAGGGTGCACACATGGATTCACTACGATCATATTGAATTTCTCATATTCACACACTTCGACTATGACCTACGTGCGACGACCTAGAGCTCATTCCTTCGTTGGAATCACTTGAATGAAATACATACTGTTATGGCTCCCAAATGAAGAAACAACCGAGTCGGTGAGTCCATAATAGTATTTTGTTAATATTCGAAATATTTACCAAGCAAAACGCTGTCGAAGTGCAAGCTACATTTTATAACAACCAGTTTGAACTTGGCCGAGAAAAATCATTAGTGGATTAATTTAAAGGAAAAAAAAATATTATTCGTGAGTAAAGTTCACTAACAAATGAAAAAATGAAGAGAATTTTTTTTGTTCAATTTTACGATTTTAATGATTAATAATGAATGAGCTGTACCCAGTAGCGATATCGAGTATCACCATTTTTGCTACGCTTCGTAAATCACCTTCTAGCCATTTTGCTGCTGGCGTTATCTTAAAAATCGACGACAATTATTCGCATTATTAATCTGCTATAAATTTTCACTGATTGATGGAAAGAACAATAGCTGTTTCTTTATATGGGTTAAGATTATGAAAATGTTTACTCATTCCTTTTAAGGTATTTATAGGTGATATTAGACAAATATATAATTACATGTAGTTGTAGGTCAGTTTGATTTTATTGTGTTTTGATGGTCGTTGTTTGTAGCCGAAAATGGACTTTAACATCATTTATTTTATATTTGCTGTCATTGTTATTAGAGAGGTAAGTGTATTTTAGATAAAATTAATATTTAAGTTTATTTTTTAGGTTTATTCCATATTAGAAGAGAGTTACTATGTTTAGGATCATCGATAGCTGTAATTAGGCATTATTCATTGTAATTTTTTCCAATATTCTCAGTAAAAGTTGGAAAAAAATTCAATGAATTTTTGATTTTTTTTTAGATTTGTAATTCTTACCTGTTACCTGTCGATGTTTAGCCATGCCGTATCGTGCAACTGGGGCCAGAGGCATGGGTCTTTGTAATGAATAGTTAGCTTTGGGAGAGAAAATTGGAGAGTTATAAGAAGGAGATTAGTACAGGGGCAATTTTGAAGATATGTGGAAGTGAGTCTGGAAAGTTCAAAAGTCGACGAATGTTGGAAAATTTTGAGCAGGATGTTAGAATGTGGGGAACATATAGTATTGAGTTACATGATGGGCAAATGGAGAGGGGGGTCCTCTTTGGTAAACAGGTATTTATGAGTAGGCATATTTTTTTACAAATATTCATCTTGGACTAATTTTTTTTTTGAGGGGGAGGGGTATAATTTATTATTTTTTCAACGATTTTTGTTTTCAGGTATATTTTTTTTTTTTTGAATATCATTTTTGGATTTTTGTTCTATTTAATGTTTTCTTTCAGTTTTAAAACTTTTTTTTTCATTTGTAACATTTTTTTTTCGCCAAAAAATGTTTCATACTTGGGCACTTTTTTGTTTGAATTTCTTTACTCACTTTTTAATTTTTTCTATTTACATGCCATGTACAATATCGGGGCTTGATTAAAAAACTTTTTATAGAATTAATTTATTTGAATTACATTCTTAATTTTTGAAAATTTTCATTTCATTTTATTTTATTTTATTCTTTAAATTTAAATTGATGTGTCGCGTACTCTCACTTAAGCCAGAGGCTCGTGCTTATTGTGTGATTCGATCTGTTGAAAGAGGTGAACCTGCTTCAAATAAATTATGAGTAAAGGAAAGAATTACTGGACAATCATTAAGTATATCAGATTGATTCGTTAAATGATGGGAAATCGTTCGAGGATTCGTGTAAAGTGGGCACTGAAGCAGAATATGAAGAATAGTCGTGGGCGATTGACAGTTTTCGCAGTGTGCAGGAGGTGGTCTATTAGTGTGACCCAGGCGGAGACGTTTCACCACTATATTTCTTCTCCAAGATCCTGTAGTGAGGAGTGGCCGCAGGATGAAATAGTGTCGCATATTGCGCAAAGTTTATTTGACCTGGGGGCATTAGTCAGGTGCTTTTGCCACGATGAGTATAATTATGGTTCTTTTCACTTGAGTTTTCATGCCTAGTAGTAGGGTTTGCTTAGGAAAAGGAATAAGTGTAGTGCCCTCTTTAGCCGCTCCGTCTGCTGATTTTTCTTCATTTTGACTTAGTTTTCATTTTTTATAATTTTTTAAAAATAAACTACATATATAGAGGCATGATAATGTTTTTAGATGAACTGAATTTGCTTTAGTTCATTTTTCAATTCTTGAATTGAAAATTGGGCTTAAAATTTGAACTCCCCTTCCCCTCTGCAAAACCATATTTACATCTTCGGCATGAGAGGAGGAAACTTCGAATGTTTTTCTGTTTTATTAACGAGAAATTTATGAGAAGATTTATGAAATTATATAAATGTTAATTTTTTTCTTTTGTAGAATGTGAATTTGCAGCACTTTTTTTTTCAATATCAAAATTTTTATAATATGAATGATTTTATATTAAAATATAATATGTATCATCTTTTCATAAATAAAATTTAAAAAAAAAAAAACTAAATTTAATTCCGCAATGTTTCTTTAAATTTATATTTTTGCCATTGTAGTTTTTTTTGCCCAGTCTAAAAATTTTCTTTTTTCTAATCGAATTATAGAGCATAGCAGATACATCAGGCCACCAAAATGTCTCCAAAATCGACTATTCCTCTAATACACCATTTGCGAGCGAAAAAGAAATGGAAACTTTCTTAGAAAAGGAACTCAACGAAGATGCGTATGCAAACCTAACCCTTTCCATGGACGAAATCAAAGAAATCCTGTATCTAGCTTTCAATCCGGGTCATGTAACAATTCGAATTCACACCGACGTAGATTTGGAATTGTATCGTAAAAAATTGCGCGGAATTTTCCAACAAAACGATCTCTCCGTGATTTCGCCGGAAGAGCACGAATTTCCTTTAAAAGAGTTCAGAGAACCATTAGAATTACTAGCGTTGAACACCAAACACACGAAATTACGTCAGGAATTGATCAGACATCTGGAAACAATGAATATGGATGAAGCTAGAAATGTTAGAAATTTAGGTACCGTAAATCGTGACAAGAATGATGAAGCGGTGATAGTTATTCCATATTTGTTTAAAGGCTTGTATAAAGTAATTAGCCCAATAATACAATCACATTTCCCTGAATTTAGTAAGACTGCCATTGTTAAAGTGGGCGATAGATTTATCAGATATTTGATTTATAAAGAACTCCAAGATATCGAGGATTCAGCTATGTCTGAAATCTCGTTGGAACGTTTGCCACATATACCAGTAGGCAAAGATGCAGTGGTGAGTTTTGAGATGTTACGTCTTATATTGAATAGCTTACATCATAAAGATAATTTATTATTGTTGCCGGCGAAATTTATTCGCTCTTTTGGTGATGGGTTTTTCCCTTTAAGTTTTTGGAACGATATATATCACGCTGTGAATGCGAACGCGAATCATTACATTGGTGTGCTTCAGGGAAATAATGGCACTGTTGAGTACAAAAGATTGCCTTGGATTGGTCCAAATTTTGCAACCAGTGTCGAAAATAAGAAGAAAGTTGATTATGTGTCATCGTTCATACAGATGCGTAAATCAGCTTCTCCTTTTTCTTGCTCACAACTGGAAAAATCTTTTCAAAATGTAAGCGAGCCTACCAAAAATGAATCCGTGTCTGTTCCTTATTCCTGCATTAAAACTAAAAATTCGAGCGCTCATGAAAACGAAGATTCGAATATTATATTCATCCAAATCCCAATCCAGTTTGTAAAATCGAATGAAAATTTTGGCGAAAAAGGTGAGCTAAACATCGACATACCTGGTTTGACAAACCAGTCTATACACGTTAGGCCTCTTCTTTGTTCTTTTCCTAAATATTTTCCGCCAGGAGACCCTAAATACCAACCAATTACGATGAATTGCATATTGCCTAATAACTCCACCGCAGGAACTAATATCAACTCCCCATCTGTTTCCTATTCGTGTTTGAAGTCTAAAAGTTCGAAGGAGAAATCTGGTGTCTCATCTACGAGTGTTCCGGTCCTTTACGATTGTTCGAAGCATATATCTAATCCTCATGCTAGTCTAAGTTCTAGTATAGCAGGATACAAGTATTTTCCTATACTTTGTATAATGCCTAAAAACACAACCGAGGATAGAAATTGGGAATCGATTATTGGATCTGTACAAGAACCTGTTCTTTGTTTCAAGGAAAAAGATCCCAATGACTATTCGAATTCAGAAGCCAATGTAAAAAATATCAGTTTAAAAGAAGCATTTGGTGTTAAGAATCTGCATGTTGCAGATACCTATTCGTCGATTCCTAGCCCTAAAAATATCACCAATCATGAAAGCGACGTTTTAACCGATTTTTGGAAATCTGCTCAACCTTCATTTCCTGCCTACCTTTGTACAAAGCTAAACATTAATAACGAGATTAAAAAAGAGGTTAACAGTTCGATGACGATGTTTACATTCTTAATTTGCATGCAGCAAAAGAATCCCATGGCTAACGAGAGCAAAGTAACAGATCTTGATTTGATACCTGTGCCTTATATATGCGAGAGGAATGAAAATTCGCACAAACGTCAGAATCAACAAAATGATGCCGGAGTTTCCAAAGTTCCATATACATGTGTAATACCTAAAAATTCCAGCCAAGATGTAGGCGAAGTATTCGACATAATGCCTTTTACAGTTTCACTTCTTTGTTTAATCCCAAACACTTCAAGTTATGGTAATAGGACAGAGTTTGATGTTGGATTTGATGCAAATATTTTCACATGTATAGACCAAGGAAGGCTCAGTTATGAGAAGAGCAAAGAATTTCCTTCTACAGGTATTGTAGAAACTGTTGGTAAGCACTTGTCAAAAGCTACTAAGTTTTTTTATTCATTTTTACCCCGAAGTCTATTTCATCAATCATCTCAACCACGAGGTAACTTTGGAAATCCCTCAGTTCCCGTGCCAATACCATTTCCTTTCTTCACATCAACAGCAGCACCAAAAGCAAAGCCAAAAAGTATTACTGATGATGAAAAAACACTGAAAGATGCAAACGTTGCTCGAGATTCTAATGAACCACGAAACAACTTGGCAGATCCATCAGTTCCCGTCCCAATACCATTTCCTTTCTTTACATCAACGGCAGCACCAAAACCAAAGCCAAAAAGTATTACTGATGATGAAAAAACACTGAAAGATGCAAACGTTGCTCCAGATTCTAATGAACCACGAAACAACTTGGCAGATCCATCAGTTCCCATCCCAATACCATTTCCTTTCTTTACATCAACGGCAGCACCAAAACCAAAGCCAAAAAGTATTACTGATGATGACAAAACACTGAAAGACCCAAACGTTGCTCGAGATTCTGATGAACCACGAAACAACTTGGCAGATCCATCAGTTCCCGTCCCAATACCATTTCCTTTCTTTACATCAACGGCAGCACCAAAACTAAAGCCAAAAAGTATTACTGATGATGACAAAACACTGAAAGACCCAAACGTTGCTCGAGATTCTAATGAACCACGAAACAACTTGGCAGATCCATCAGTTCCCGTCCCAATACCATTTCCTTTCTTTACATCAACGGCAGCACCAAAACCAAAGCCAAAAAGTATTACTGATGATGACAAAACACTGAAAGACCCAAACGTTGCTCGAGACTCTGATGAACCACGAAACAACTTGGCAGATCCATCAGTGCCCGTCCCAGTACCATTTCCTTTCTTCACATCAACGGCAGCACCAAAACCAAAGCCAAAAAGTATTACTGATGATGACAAAACAATGAAAGACCCAAACGTTGCTCGAGATTCTAATGAACCACGAAACAACTTGGCAGATCCATCAGTGCCTGTCCCAATACCATTTCCTTTCTTCACATCAACGGCAGCACCAAAACCAAAGCCAAAAAGTATTACTGATGATGACAAAACACTGAAAGACCCAAACGTTGCTCGAGATTCTGATGAACCACGAAACAACTTGGCAGATCCATCAGTACCCGTCCCAATACCATTTCCTTTCTTCACATCAACTGCAGCTCCAAAACCAAAGCCAAAAAGTTACACTATTGATGGAAGTTCAATATCTTCAACAGAATCAAACTACAATAATCAGAATTTAAGTCATCTATATCGTATGTTTGAATACCTTCATCATAATGATTCTGAGTTCCTTGATAAACTACCTGCACTGATTTCCCGATCTCTTGCCGATGAACCATTGTCACAAATCCCCGTTTATAATCTAAAATCTTGCGTTGTTTATTATGTCGAGAACAACGTTACCAAGCACGCTGTGTTGCTCCCACCAGAACAATGTCAATCTATGAATGCCCAGCGAAATGCTATCAACACAGATTCCAACCTGAACATTCTTCCTACCTCCCGTGCAAAAAATAAGGTCGTTAAACCTATTCCTCACAATAAAGCAGCTCATTCTAAAGATGATATAATGAGCGATGTGGAATCAGCCAACGAATCCAATCTACCGAAACTTCACGTTCACAAAAATTTTGCCGATTCTTCTAACTTCATATTAGGGTCTCCCTCAGTTCAACTATCAGAGAACAAAAAAATTAATTATAATGATCCTCGCGTATTACGTAATCATATTAAAAATATCGTTAACGATTCAAAACGACGCGACATCGCGATGAATAGAAAATTAATTAAGAGTAAAGCTATGAAAAATTCCGAATTAGTTGGAACTTCGCGCCATCAGCCGATGAAGGATAAATATTTGTTGAACGAAATACAAAATAATTTTCATGGCGAGAAATCAATAGCAAATTTTAACTGAGTTTGAATTTTTTTTTTCTAATTTTTTTTACAGGTGAATTCTTTTGTTTATAAGTTATTTTTTGTGTGTTATTATGTAAGTTATTTATCATGTTTTCTTTTGTATGATTTTACTGATGATTGTACCAAATGCATTTTGAATACGAGTAATTTATTATGTGATTATATTTTTATTTTTTAGTCGAAGATGTCTAAATTAAATAGTATTGTTAACTTTTATCATTTTTATTACAATATGGATGCATATCAGTTTATTTTATTTTTCAAAGAGTGTATCTTAGTTGAACCCTGGCTTGAAGTTGCTAAAAAAAAAAATGGGAATATTATGAAGTCATTGAAGGTTGAAAATGGTCTGCATTCTAGTGATTTAAGTTCGTTCAGCGTAGAAATCCTTTTTTTCATCATATATCAGATATACCTATTATTATTTGTAATGTACCAACTATCAATGAAGGAGCTGAAATTTTTTAATGACTTTTTTTGAAATCAGCTAGCAACTATTGTGACCATCCTCTTTCCTTTTTGAAAAATAAAAACTAAATTCTGCTCGTCTTAATGTATCCAGCCTGTATACTGAGCCAATCTGTAAAATTGTTGCTAATCTTTGCTAAACCCTTCCTATACTTTAATATCAACTAAATATTTAGTTTTTGCTAAAATTTAGTAACGAAGGGAAGATGGTTGTTGAAATTCACAAAATGCTGTGTAGAAAAGTTGCTGAGCTGTGTAATACCTACTAAAGGATTGCGAATATTTTACCGAACTATTTTTGCCATAGAATCATTTCCTGAAGAGTTTAAGGGACAAAATGGGTTTGAACCTCTAATGTGTGTTCCGCTTCTTACCTAATAATGTTAACGGTCAGTATATCGTTCTTGAAATTACCTTTTAGACATCTGTGAAAAAATTTTCGCTCAAAATAAATTCTCCAAACGGCTTTTTTCATACTGAGCGGACCAACTATACTGGCACAATTTATATTCTTCGCTGATTCAATACGCGCTGGTAATTCTCTTATTAACACAAGAACGCGACCTATTTAAGTAAATTATGTAGTCGATGGAATCAGCGGATTATAACACGTTCGTGACCTTCATTTTATTGATTGATAAGAATAATTGAAACAAAAAAACAAACAAAATTATTAACGTGTAATTGTTTACATTTTAATTGAAGCGAATCCGATTTCATTTTCAATTAATTTTTCGTATCATGTAGTTGAATTATCAAGTGGAGAAATGCGTTTCAATTTGATCTGTTGGACTGTGATGATTTGTCAAGTAAGTAATTTTCAAATGTTATTCATATTTTATATTGGCAAGCGTAGTAAAAATAATTTTATTGGGTACGAGGTGATACAAATCCGTAAAGTAGTCTTTCGAATCACAGGAGTGGTATTTTAATATCTCAGTGTTCGATGAAAAGGACAAAAAATCCAAGAAAGTTACGTTTTGCGTTGTACGAATTTTGGAAACTGGCCAAAACATGTTTGAGTGATATTAAATTTAAAAATAAGAAAAAAAGATAATGAAATTTGTAATTAAATTTTACCACTTTATTGGTGTAGTATTTGTGATTAATTTTACAAGATGGTAATAAACTGCAGAAGTGAGATGTGTATTCTTACTCTTATTGGATTTATTTCGTAGGCTAACGCTTGCCTGGATTTGCTCGTGCGATCGTTCAATGAAGTATTCAGTCCGATAATCGAAACTGGAAGCGGCCGAATACATAAACCTCACAACGTCGATGATCTCACCGATTTCTACAAAACCGACGAATATGGTAATATAGTACCAAATTTCCCACTCGTATCTCAAACTCACAAGTACGTAGCGAAACCTGAAGACACCGAGGAAATGTTGAGCCCTAGAAATGGCGATGATATGGTATCAGATGTACATATCGGATGTCGAACTAGTACCACCGAAGGAACCCCAGAGCAATCGACCGACTCAGATGCTGTGACGCCGATTCATAATCAAGAACCTCGTAAACGTAAGAAATATCGCAGAGGTTATTACGTGCCTGGTAGAAGACCTATGGTTGATTTTCTGATCAAGATAATGGAAACCTTCCAGCTTACTGCTTCGTCTAAATTCATCACATCACGTCCCAGATACGAAAACAGTCAGTTGCAATTTGTGCCTAATACTTATCACGATATTTATTAAGATAACGATGTAGAATTACTTAATTTATTTGCGAAAAAAAACCTAGAGTATGATGTAATTACTTTTTTATTAAATAAATATTCTTTACATCATTTTAATTTCCGTAATTACTCAAACCGGAGTGAATTCTGTGAAAATTTTCCACTTATCGTAAATACTAGAGGGCTCGTTCGTATCACCATATACAGTCTTAGGTAGTGGATAAACATTGTTGGGTTGTCCTCGAGCCGGACGTATGACGAGCTCGTTCTCATAGTCAGCACTTATGTCACCTCTACCCGAGTGTCTAGCATCTCCGGAATTCTTATTAAATTTCGAACCTATTTGTAATAAATGCTTAATCATCGAACGCGTACTTTCATTCAACTTCTTGTTGTCTGGTTCAACGACTGTCTCCGGATTAGGTTTTTTGAACGCATTAGTCACCATGGTGGCGTTTTCGTTGTAGACAGGAGGCGTGATTTTCACCGTAATATTGGGCTTGGTGATTTTTATCGGTGGCTTGGTGGTGATATCCGAGGTCGTTCGGTTTTCCGGAGCATTACGGGGGTTGCCTATGGGCGAATTGAAATTAATTCCATGGGTTTGGGTGGTTTTTGGCTCCGAAGGGATGTGTGCTAGTGGTTGCCCTGTGTAGGGGTATGTGTTCCAAGTCCATGGTATGTAGCCTGGTTGCGGCGAAGATGTTGGACATCGAGAACTTCCATGTGATGAAGTGGGGCGTACCATTGGCAAGTTGTAGTAGATGTTGGGTTGAGGTATTGGACATATTTGAGACAATCCTCCGGTATTTAGGAATCCATAGTAGTAGGGATTGAAACAGACGTTCAAAGGATTGTAATATGGTGGGATTGCTCTGTATGAAGCGCTGGGTTTTACGTTTAAACTTTGGTAATAAGCGTTGAATTTGGCATTTTTGGCGGGCTTCATTCGTGGAAGCGCCACATCCTGAAATAAGAAGTGAAAAAGATAATAAAAAAAATTGAAAATTTTTATAAAAAATTAAAACTTAAAATTTCAAAAATTAAAAAAAAATAAAACAAAAAAATAAATGAGTAAATAGTAAATTAAAAACACAGGGAAAAAATGTGAATAAAATAAGTGAAAAAACTGAACAAATAAAACTGGAAGTTGATTAAAAAGAATCTATAATAAAACTGAAAAAAAAATTGAAAAAAATAATTTTTAAAAATTTTATTATATATATATTTTTTTGTGTTTTATTATAATGGATGTGTATCTGGAGTCTGGGATTATTTGGTTATCTTCAGAAATGTCAAGGTTAGGTATATTTGATTTCAGGATTGGACGGTGAAAAAGAACGTGGTAGCTTACATTCAGGGCCAAAGAGAGGGGGGGACAAAGGGGACATTTTGTCCCGGGCCCGGAATTTTACATGGGGCCCGAATTGATTTTGTTATTATTTATGTTTTAGATGTGAAGTGAAGCTGCAATTTTTCAAAACTCGATGGCTGTATTATATCTTAAAAACATTCACATAAGATAAATGCTTTCCTCAAAAAAATGGAGTGTTCATTATTGTTTATGAAAGTTGAAAGTATTCAAAAACTCCGATAAATTGCTTTTTAAAAATCATAAAAAATTTCCCGGGGACCAGTACCCCCTTAATAACATAGAGGCCCTATCTTCTTGTGTTTGCCCCGGGCCCACTTTTCCTCTCTGCGGCCCTGCTTACATTATAAAACTAGCACGTAGGTTTGAGAGCTCCTGAATACAAATGGCTGTGTATAAGTTTTGTATGGCCAATTCTGAGTCATGTGATTGATGTGATAACTATTTCATCAGCCCTGTCGAGGAGAGATAACTTCTTCCAGGGTAGAAAAGATTTTTTATGAACGAATAATTTATTTATGGTTTTTAGTTCCATGAATTTTAAGCATCTTCGTTTTCTAAAATGATTGAAAATTGATGCAAAATAAAACCAAGTAGAGGTTAATATAATAAATAAATAAATAAATAAAAAACAGATTTAAAAAATCTTTTAAAAAATTGAAGATTGAAAAAATTCATTAATCAAATCGCAAATGAAAAATTAGATGAAAAAATTTTTAAAAATAAATAAAATAAATGAATGTCTAATAAATTATAAATAAAAATAAAAAAACGCGAATAAAATAAATGAAAAAAATGGAAAAAAGTAAACTTATACTTGATTAAAAAGAACACATTAAAAATGAATAAATAAAGTGAAAGTGATTAAGGGAATAAAATCAATAAAAATAAAAAATAATAAAAAAAATTATACGTAATAATTTTAATTTTTCAAAATAATTGAAAATTAATCAAAAATAAAATCAATATGCCTTAATAATAAAAAATAAATCGATTTTAAAAATACAGAAAGAAGTTGAAAATTGACAAAATTAATTGGTGAAATTGAAAATGAAAGAATTAAGAAGAGAAAATGAAAAAAGAAAAATAAAATGAATGAATGAATGAATGATTAGAAATAAAGATAAATTATGAGAATAAAATAAACGAAAAAAATTTTAAAAATTCAACCTTGAATAATTCTTTTATTGTTTTTTAATAATATGTTTTATATACAGCTACTCGGCTGAAGACATGTGATCAGTGGGGGATGGAGAAGTGAAAATAGGTCGGCTTTCTCAATAAATATTGTTTGAAAAGAATATATTGAAACTAGGAAAAAAATGGGAAAAATGAAGTAAAACTGATCAAAAAAATGAAATTAAAAAAATATATTGAAAATTTGATAAAATCACTCTCGTTTTCCAAAATAATTGAAAACTGAAAAAAATAAAATAAAATAAAGTAGATATTTAGATAAATGTTAAAAAAAATTAAAATGTGAAGGAAGTAATAATAATGAAAATTGAAAAAAATAAATATTTAAATACGTGCTCCAAAAATCATTTTTAAAGACTATCTTGGAAACAATTTGACCTCAATTACATATTTCAGTTCCCTGATTCCAAATTGAGAGCATAGAAAACTTTTACCTGCGCTTTGGCACCCACGTATAACAGTAGCACCAAGACAGCTGTTCGTAACATAATAATTTCTCTTACGCGTATTCCACTACATTGTAACAATGATCTAAGACCGCATCATTATATAGGAAAATATCAACAAAAATTAATCATTTTCGGTGCCCACGTCATTTGGAAAATTCATCGAAATAAAATGCGAGAACGATCGATCGCACTGATTTTGATATACGATCGCGACGGATTTCCGTCGTATCAAACGTTCTCGCAGATATTTCCTATGTGCGAGAGGAATTCGTGCATATCTCAGTGATAAATGAAATACGTGAAGCGTTTCAACGACCACCCAAAATATTGGTAAACCTTTGAAACGAATACTGAAATTATCAGGCATAAGAAATACTTTTAAAAAGTCAATAAAATATGAAAAAACATCGCTTTTCTATTAATATAACGCGAGCCAAGAATTCGATCTGTTTCGTTTCACGTCTTCGCGTGTTCGGCGTGTACAAGAAAATCGGGTAATAAAAATGATCACTTAAAGGAATTCCATTCGTACCCTTATAACCCTATAGTCATCGAAAATCATTCGAAATTCTCGACATTGGAAATTCGAAGGAAAAAACTCCTAGTTTCGGAGCGTATGGTTTTTGTTGGAATTAATGTCACGTTAGTAAGATCTAGGAGCTCGTTATTTATTTTATGCATATTCTGCTTGAAGTTGAGGGGAAAGTGCTCTGTAACATGAAAATCTGCGAACCCTCTTTTCCCCTCCAAGTAACACAAATTCAATGAAAGAAAATAAGAATTATTTTTGTTATTTAAAAAAATTTATTTACGCATGATATTAAATAGTTATTTAAAAAGGTATTTGAGACGGATAATATTGTCAGTTCGATTACCCTTCAGGTATGAAATTCCGTATCCTATTGATTCGTAGCAGACGATATGTCGGGAGTGTGCGTTTCATCCGTAAAAGAATACCGAACGACGCGTTAAAAACATCCCTCCGAATTAAGAAGTGATCTCTGCGTATTCGTCTACATATGCAACGGAATGATAAATGTGCTCCAGATTTCACTGCTGTCTCCGGTCAATGTAGAAATTACTACCATCCGTGATAAATGGCACCACACAACTAGCATTTACGCGAACCTTATAACTAAGAGCAGAATGAAAAGGTAAGTTTATGCGAAGACATTGACACTCTTAAACGCTTTTATGCATTACCCTTAATAATTCTTGGATTTTTTTTTCAATCAAAAATTCCAATCTTTATCGAAGGTTGATGAACCACATGGCATACAACTGAACATACTTTTTAGATGAATATAGAATTATAGATTTTAAATGCAACTCGATACTGTAACACGTCACTCCACACCGGTACCTAATTTGAAATCGTGTCAGGGAGTGTGAAGCCTGTGACCTCCAGACAGCTTTTTAGTTCGAATTTGTTATGTCGTTCGCACCTAGTTATAATGTGGCGTTAAAAAATATTAAAAATTCCATTCCTTCGGAAAAAAATGCCGGCACTCGTACGTATACGCAAATCAATCTTGATGTTGGTAAAGGTTTAAAGGGACTTGAGATGTGTATCTATTTTACTGTGGCATTTGTTTTATATTTTTGATATGCTTTTAGGTAGACTTAAAACGAAATGTAAACAATAATATTTTCTGGATAATTTAATGGTCTCTTTTAAGGGTATTTCAGGCTTTTATTTACCCTTTTGGAATGAAAGGGTGATGTTTTCGTTTTGGGAAAATCATGACTAAAGAAATCAGTTCTGGTGAATGTTGTTTCCTGGAGGAAGGAAGGAAGGAAAGTGAAAAAAATAATCATATCTTTAAAAAATTTTATAATATTATTATTTGATATGCTTAAGGTCCTATTACTATAAATTGAGATTTTTAATTTCGTGTCAGACCGTACCTTTGTTTTGTTCTCTTCTCGAACATTCGGCTGGAAAGATTTAAACGTAATGTTGTTTAATGGCGAATTTCGGAATGCGCGATTGAATATTTATTAAAAAAGTAAATATAAAAGAACTTTTATTTAGAGTTAAATAATTATGATAATAATTGAATCGAATGAATTTCATGTAATTTTTTCACAAGTGGATCAGGCCTGTATCTTAGAATAGGAAAATTTACCTGCTCTCCTAGAATTCCTATTTTCAACGGCCCACTTAGTATTAATCTGCCCAATTTTTTCTTTAATTTTTCAAATTATGAATTCGTAGAATTTCTTTGGCTTTTTATCGAAGTTTAGAAATTAAAGTGGCGTAATGTGTACCTCATTAGCCCAAATGGATCGTGGCCCACCGAGATTTTCTCGGTCACTTGCCTGCTGAATCGTGGTCTTAAGGAACTTTAAAAAGTTTATGGATGATCATCCACATGAAGATCACCCCAAATTCTTAGAGCTGACAGTAATCTTGTTAGGAGGAAAGCTTGCCGAAGAAAATAGAATACCACGGCCAGGTGCTTATCATCAAGTCAGGTAGATGGCTAAAGCTGTATACTCAATTAAATTTTTTTTACTTCGAACTGAATTTAAAATCACAAAAACCGAAAAAAGCACTGAGTAGAATATGGGGTTTCATTGTTGTAAATTATATTAGGTCATGCTTTATGGTGAATCAAGCAGCTGAAGCTCCTTATAACTATATTTTTTTACTTAAAAGTTTACACAAATGCGCAAAGAAGGACCAAGCCATTTCCAAAGCTTGTAGCAGAAAGATAGTTTCGCATGTATAGTAGTTAACTGATGAACCGGTATTCTTGTCGATTTTTGATAAGAAAGTTCCAATTGATGAGAAACAATACATGGCTGTAAAATTTGATGAATTCCCAGATGATAATGAAGAAGGAATGAATGAAAGTGACGACAGTGCTGCATTTAGTTCTAAGAAGATGATATTAAATTGGAGAAACGTAAATAGTTTCTTAGAGAAACAGATACCAAGGTCATTGAAATTTTAAATTTATTCAAGCGATTAAAAATTGGCGATGCCTTTTTAAAAATCGATGTTACTGAATGGACCAAAAATGAAGTCATATAAGAAAACAAAAAACACCAGTATACATTTCTTTTATTAAACTTATATAATTAAAGCGAACCCCTTAATTTATTAGCGCTTGTATAATAAAAGTTATGATTTAGCGAGTCAAACGCTTTTCTAAAGTCTACGAAGGCAAGGTGGAGGGGTTTCTGGAACTCATTGGATTTTTTCATTATTTGATTTATGGTGAATAGGTGACCGATGGTCGAGAATCCCTGCCTAAAGCCTTCTTGTTCGTTAGGTTGGTGTGCCATGAGAGTACTTGTGGTTCTATAATTTTTGATAAGGTGGTTCCTAGTTTAGCAACTTCTATATGATCGGCATCATGTAGAAGTTGCTAAATGATCCAAAGACAAAGATGAAACAAAAAAGGCTCAAAAAATCAATTTTACATATTTTTGAGATCGATAGATAAAACGTATTTTATGGACCCGAATACTTACCCACATTAAAAAAATATGTATTAACATTTTTCTAAGGCACTTTGTATTCAAGATCTACTACTGAAGGTAGGAACTCAAATATAATTTTTTTCTTTCTTTTTTTTTTTTTTTCTTTTAATTTCTCAAGAGTATGCTTAAGAACAATTAAAAAAATTTTACGTAGTAGAATACTTTAATTTTCTAATGTTTTAAATTTTGAACAAATTTGCTTTAGAACAACTTCAGTGATTTTTCTTTGAAACTTAGGTACGTCTTCGGTCTACGAAATACAACTTCCTATGGGACGGCTTTAAAGGGAGTGTGGGGGTGTGCCTCTCCCCCCCTTAAGATTAGGGAAACCAGTAAATGGTGAAAAAATGCAATATTTGCGGTTTGGATTTTTTTGTACTATCTGACAATTTTAAATACAGTTTATGACATTAGATAGGTACCTATTATTATGTTTCTTTATTTAAAAAAAAAAAGAAAAAAACCGGCAAATCAGTTTACATTTAGTTTTTTTTAGTAGGCAAAATTTTATTCTTGCCCCCCCCCCCTACAAAAAAAAATTCTTCGGTCCATCATTGTTCCTATCTCCAAAAAAAAATCATTCCCCCTACTAAACACGCCACTCGTGACAAACATTAAATCCTCCATCTTAGCTTCATCCCTTTCCTATATTATAGAGAATCTAAAATGGCATTATTTTTTCTTAGCGTTTTTTTCCCCCTCGTAAATTCTAAAAACGTTACTATTAAAAAAATACTATACAAATTTTAAGCGTTGAAGCATCGACGTTTACCTATCAATTTAAATTTTTCAATTTTTCTATTTGACACACATACACAAATGTACTATTACAAAACTGCTTTATTTTTCCCCAATTCACATTTTTAGTGTGATTTTCACGTTAAATGAAACGCTGATTTTTCAATCGCCACGCATTACCACTGAATTTTCTATATTTTTTGTAATTAAAATTGAAACCCCATTCCCGCTCGACACCCTTTCCAAATCAGGTAGGCTGTAATAGTTATCGTTTTCAAGTTAAAAACTCAGCTAAAAAGGCTCATCCCTTGAAACGTTCATTGTTGCCTATGAATTCATCATAGACATTTTATTACAACAAAACGAAGAGCTTTTATTTTCTGCTGCATCTCATTAAAATATTTGGAAATTGTAACCCTTGATTATGTCTTGTAGTTTTCAAAAATCCTTTTTTGGAAGGATTTTAAGAGAACAAATTGCAATTATGTTGACATAGATTTTCAACATTCTCATGAAAACTTTTAAAATTGAGAAAATTTTTGTATCCTGGATCTTTCCTGCAGGTGGCTGAAAAGGGTTTACTTTTTGATACTTCTGTTTACGCTTGTTCTTGTTTGGTAGCGACCATTTTTCACTCCTCTACTTTTGTTTTGTCGATAATAAGTTTAAAACTAGACTACCTTATTTTAATACCTCATTCCAAAAACAAATGGGATGACGAATTCTTTACAAATTAAGAAAAAAATTTAATCAAAATAAAATTGAAAAATCCATTTTCCAACCAAACATTTTTTCAGATGAATATTATTCGCTGAATTGCTTGATTAATATTGATATAAATTGTATTGAAAGTCAATGAAAAAATATTGGAAATTTGAGAACATTTTTTAATAACAATATAAAAAATTTATTTTGTTCCATGTCGACCAAAATCATTTTCTCACTTCATTTCCTTGAAAATTTGTCAGCTGTATGAATAATGAATTACCCCAAGTCCTTGGTACTTTCAATTAAAGCATCCGAGTGAGATGTTCTAAAAGGTCTTCCCAAGTGAACGTTGTTTCAGTACTTAAAGGAAATACCGTTATAGGTACAATAAAAAACGCCTCTTTTGGCCACTTCTTCGAACACATTGGTCATCGTTAACTCATTTTTTCACACTTCGTGTCTTCGAACTTCGAACCCTCGGTTAAACGTATCAATCATACCGACCATGGAGATTTCATCCCCCGTTGACAATTTTTTCCCACTGCTACCGTGTGTGGCTGTACGTCCCAAGCGACAATTTCGAGCATCTAGTTCATAAATATACGCGCGGAATTCCCGCAGCGTTTGAGTTACACGACGATGTCACGGAAAAACAAACAAATCGTCAGTGTGTACCGGAACACCCACAGTTAAACCGAAGTTTTCAGCGCATTGCCTTCGATTGTCACACGTGTTGAGCGTATAATAAAAGTTTCCGTTCGCGTATTTCATTAATCAAAATTACCCGAATAATTTACCTTCGGGTAGGCTTGGGTAGCCATATGTAGTTCCTGGAAGGTCGTGTTCGTACACTCGTCTTGTGATACAGGTGGAGTTATCATGGAGTATGGAGGAAACCTGTTTATTGCCGGTTTGAATACCAATCAGAAAAGGCTACTAAGGATGAGAATACGGGTGGGAGATTTATACATAGAGCGTATCTCAGGTGTTACTCGAAGGCTCAGAAGCGAATATTGTGTTCGTGAAAATACACGCGCCATATTCGCAATCAATGAATCTACTGTGCGTGCTCGTTTAATTCAAACATCGCGATAATCTAATCGTTATTTAAACTTCAAATCGATGACAAATACGCATATATCTACGCGTTTTAGTTCGACGAAATTTATCTACGTAAACTAGCTGTCGAGACTATCTACATGAGTTAGCAACAGGTGAAAGACCTCGTAAACCTGAATTCTATTTCGAGTTAAATTTCCTACGAATGTCGTGTATTGGACTATTAGTATAAAGCGCGCTTAGCTATTATGTTGACAATTTTAGGTAAAACAATTGTTACATTATTAATACCGAGCACTCTTTCGGTGTTAAAGCACACTAAATTATTGGCAAGTTAATTAAACGCATGATGGCCTACACCAAACGCGGCGACTAATATTACCGTCACACGGTTCGTTGACTTGTCATTTAATGCCAGCTTGTAAAGCGGACCGCCAGTCTCGGAAGTTTTTTCCCCCAGACGTGACAGAGAGTTCACGCGATGCGCGACAATTTTCGATTAAATAAAAAAATCCTCAATAATTGCCCATATGGATGATGATGTCTTCTTGGTAAATGGGATCGGAGAGATGTAGTTTCATGATGATTTTGAAAAGATGAGTGAGAGTAATGAAACGTTGTACAGCGTGAATTCATTTCGTGTTGTTGAAAATTCTTCAATTTTTTTCCTCTTTAGTTTGACGTAATAGCCATCAACGACGTGTTTTATTATTGGCTTATGGCCCTAATTGTATTTGCCAGCGAATTATAAGCAAGTTGAATTGCGACGATTACGCGAATTACATAAAAAAATTTAATTCGAGAAATAGGAATTAGAGATCACTGCAATTCAAATGGTTGTGTGAACTAACTGCATAATTATCATATTAATTACCAATAATTTAAAAACATAAAATATTATAATTTTTTAAATCAAAAAAATAAATTCAAGCTGACTGATATGTATGAAATTTTTGCCATGTTGTCAATGAAAAACATTGCCTATTATAGTCTACCTGAGTTGAGAAGATAAGATAGGCATTAAGTGACGTCTTCATTTCTTTGTATTTCAAGCTATTTATTATCATACATAGCCAATAGGACTGGAAAATGATAAGTACCTCAAAATTTTCATTCATGATTTCATTTGACAGAGTAAGTTTTAGACACTAACATATCGAAATTTCAGCTCACTAAATGAATTTGAAGGAGAGTTAGAGTGAAAAATGTCTTTGATGATTGATTGGTGATTGATCTATAATTGATTAATGATTGATAATTGATTGAAATTGATTAATGATCGATTAACGATTATGATTTATTGGTAATTTTTTGAAGATTAATGATTAATCAACGATAGATTAAATGCTGATGATCATTTGAAATTGCTTGATAATGACTTGATAATTGATTAATGATATATTGATAATTGAAGCTTGATTAATGTCTAATTGATGATAAAATAATTAAACATTGATTTATGATTAATATTGATGATTGATTGATTGATTAATTAATTAATTAATTAAAGATTGACTGATAATGATTGATTGTTGATTACTTGATGATTGATTTATTGATAATTGATTAAAGATCGGTTGGTGGTTGACTAACAGTCAATTGACGATTAATGATTAATTAAAGATTGACTGATAATGATTGATTGTTGATTACTTGATGATTGATTTATTGATAATTGATTAAAGATCGGTTGGTGGTTGACTAACAGTCGATTGACGATTAATGATTAATTAATAATTGGCAATTAATTAATAAGTATTGGTTAATGATTGCTTACAGATTGATTAATTCAGCATTTTTTGTTAACTGATGATTGATTGATGGTTGATGATTAATTGATGATTGCTTGATGATAGGATAATTATTGATTAACGATCTGTTCACAATTGTTGATTAATTAACCATTACCTGATGATTAATTAATTGAAGATTGATGATTGGTAATTTTTTAGGATTGATAATTGATTTCATGATTAAAATGACTCCCAATTGTTTAGTGACTGATTACTGATTGATTGATGATTAATCAACAATTGATGATTAATTGACGAATGACTGACAACAATCGATTGACGATTGCTTGATGACTGATTGATAATTTTTTGACGATTGATGATTGCTTAAACGATCAAGTAACAGTTGATTATTCATTGACGAATAATTGATAATTGATTGACGATTAATAATTTTGGAGCTAGAGGAGAAGGAATAGGAAGAAAACGACTTAGCTTTCTGATGTAGTATTTATTTATTTATGCCAGTGTTATGAGGATAATCAGTCGAATTAAAAATAAAAGTGCTTCTCCTGCACTTGTATTCATTATAAAAATGCTGTATAAAAATAAAAATAAAATTGCATGTTTTCTAAGTTTTCTTCAGTTTTGATTAAATATTAATAACAGGTACAATTCCTACTTTGCTCATCCACTTATCTTCATTTAAGAAATGTTTTCAAACCACTTTCATCAGAATTTAAATTCCATTTGACTCAAAATAGATGAAAAAAAATGAAATGCCATAATATCATAATTTTCGTTTTTGTAACAAACATACCCTTCGTGTCCCTCCCTTCCTCAGTATATCCTGCAGTACTAAATGTTCACCGACTTGCTCTGGAACATTTTCATTTTGTAGTTTTCTAAATTAAATAGCCACATTACTTGTAGTTAAGTCAAAATCGTATCGGGAAGAATTTTATCGACTCTTAGAAATTGTAATTTTATTTCACTTTTTTGAAATCATTTCATAAAAAAATTTTTTAGAATCCTTTTTGTTAAAAATAAATGAATGAAAAATAAATTAAATAAAAAAAATAACTCATCTTTTGATAAATTTTTGTAATGGTTCAGCTCTACGTAGGTGAAGAAATTTGCACAACTTTTGGATTCAATAAATAAATTGAAAAAAAAAGTAAAAGTAAAAACATTTAATGATTGAATTTTTCACATTTTATTTACAAACATTAAATACAAAATTAGGCAGCAGGTAATTATTGAATTATTGTCGCATACGATGGAAGAGAATTGACACAAATAATTTTCCACATATATTGTACGTTGCAAAACCTTTCGTGACTCTCATCTCCCCGAAAATTCGTAATAATGTTGATGAGAATTTCTACTCATAATGGCGGAATTGCAGAAATTAGAAGTCTGATGGTAATTAGTGGATCCGAGCATTCCAACGTTGGTGGATAAATGATGGTAATCATTGGCGCTTTGATTACTTATCGAATTCCTCATCAGCTTTTGCACCCTATTAAAAGAACAAAATATTATCTACTCGCTGTAGAGATGAAAAAATATTACAGATGTGAAGGAGGAGGCGAAATACTTACCCTTGGAACGGCAAATAAGACCCATACGAGGTATGATGCCCGTGTAAATGATGATGATGGTAAATCGGTCCGTAATTACACATATCAGCTAAATACGGCTGAGCGAATGGTAATGCATTAGTCGACGTGGTGGAATTGCTGGTAAAATTGGTCATCTGAAGGGGCGACGTTGTAGCCACCGCGTACGGCGTCGTTCTATGCGTCGAATCCGGCGACGACGATGTATCGTTGCTTAAATCGAGCGAATGAGGTGGCGACGTCGAGTCATCGGTTACAGCTACATAAGTAAGGAAAAAAACCTCGAGTAGGTTGCATAAAAATTATAATAATATTAATAACGAGACGCGAATACTACTCCGTGGCCCGCTAACGATAAAGGCGGCCCGTAGACGTTAATCACGCGAACGATATAAAGTATTACTTGGCTCTAGGTAAGGTCGACAAGTGGCACATTATTTTTGGTGCGTTTGACGTTTGCGGGGCTGGGAATAGAGTCGACTTACAAACGCGTAGCGCGTTTTATTTCATTTTGTATTCTTTTAAACTTCCGTTTAGTTTACTAACAACGTGTCTATTAGAATGATGGATGTCATTGGAAGCGCGACGCTCGGCGACCGCAGAAGGGTCGGGAGGGATCTAATGATAACTCAGTTAAGATGTGTAAGATGCTCGAAATGTAACTAATGTGCGGGAAAATATTTACTATTTAACGAACCGCCTCTATTAAAAAGTCGCCCAGCGCCATCTTCCGCTATGATTAATGAATGGCGAAATTAATGATTCGTTTTACGCCCGAGCTATGCCAAAATAGAGAATTTTTTTCACTCGTTGACCATTAATTACGTAAAGAGTTTTTTCTTCGCGATGACTGAGGGGTTCGAACCAGACGAATTTGGGGTTTATTCTAGGCACGAGGAAAATTATGCGCTTATTTTACCTGAAAGCCTATTTGTTCGGTCTTTGTTTTCATATTTTTGGCAATTGTTCGGCGATCGTTTCGAGTCTTTGGCAGTTGGTGAGTGTTTAGCAACGTCGTTCGGACTGCGAGCGTGCTGCATTACGGACGAAGCGTTCATCAGGTCTCCGATCGAATTGCTGAAATTAATAAATTTTTTATTTCATTTATAGCTGACTTTTTAATGAAAGTGATTACGCTTACTGCCTTAGTAGTATAGAATGAGTGAAGAAGGGGGAGGGGGTGATCATAGTGTTGTTGTTGTGTTCAAGTCCATTTGTAGTTGATTGGCTAATGTCCAATTTTTTATACTTGTATAATGAAAAATGCTCATCCATCTCGTGGTATCAGTGCTGGAAGAACGGTTTTAGGACAGGCGCGGAAACGCTTAAAGAACGGTAATTTTGGAGGAACGGTTTTAAAAACAGGAACGATAACACTCAATCTTTGAGAACATTTAAAAGAACGGAAAGGAGAACGGCGAAATGGTGAAAAACTGAGAAGGCCTGAAGATCGTTGAATGCTATAAAATTCAAAAGAATAGGAACGAAGAATGAGAACAATTCTTCGCTCTTTTTGTTCTTTTTTTTATTTTGAAATTTTTTTATGTAGAATTTTTTTCATACCAAAATTGAAATGATAGCTTTAGTTGAGTTCTGCTTCTGGTCTTATTCAGTACCTTGATCTGCTGATTTGCATATTTCAAAATCAATTTTGTTTATTGTTTTATGGCTGAAGCAGGCATTTTCAAAAGTTGTTTTAGATCAAAATGCATGGTTTATAATACACATATCGTTTTGAAATCTTTTTTTTTACCATTTCAAAAAATTGGATCAAGAACAGGAGCGCAAACGGGAACGAAAACTAGAACCAGAATGGGAAGGAAAACAGGAATGGGAACTACAACAAGAATAGTACCGAGAATGGGAACAAAAACTAGAACGAGAATGGGACCCAGAACGGGAACGGGAATGGGACCGACAACAGAGATGGAAACTATAACGAGAATAGATTCGAGAGTGGGAACAAAAACTAGAACTGGAGCGGAAACTAGAACGAGAATACAAGAATGGACTGAGAAAGGGAACGGAGACTAGAACGAGAATGGGATCGAGAATGGAAACTAGAACCAGAACAAGAATGGACCGAGAAAGGTAACGGAAACTAGAACGAGAATCGGAACTGAAAGAATGAGAACGGGAACATAAACTAGAACAAGAATGGGAACCGAAACTAGAACGAGAATGGGACCGAGAATGGGAACGGGAATGGGAGCGACAACAGAGATGGAAAATATAACGAGAATAAATTCAAGAGTGGGAACAAAAACTAGAACTGAAGCGGAAACTAGAACGAGAATGGGACCGAGAACGGGATCGAGAATGGGAACGGGAATGGGACCGACAACAGAGATGGAAAATATAACGAGAATAAATTCAAGAGTGGGAACAAAAACTAGAACTGAAGCGGAAACTAGAACGAGAATGGGACCGAGAATGGAAACTGGAACAAGAACAAGAATGGACTGAGAAAGGGAACGGAAACTAGAACGAGAATGGGATCGAGAATGGAAACTGGAACTACAACAAGAATGAACCGAGAAAGGAAACGGAAACTAGAACGAGAATGGAACCGAGAACTGGAACGAGTAGGAATACAGAACGAGAACGATTATAAAATGCTACGGGAAGTAAAGAACGAGAATATCAAAAACTGTAATAATACAAAAGGAACATATCAGAAAATGATAACAAGACTATAATTTTTTTTTAGATGGGAAGAACAAAAAACTATTCTTTTCTTCCTTCAAATAGGAAAGAAACGAGAATAAAGACGATTTTTTTGTTGTGATTTGACTTAAAATAACACTTCACTCAAATTTTGAGAAGGACCAGAGGTACCCTCAAAGCCTCAAAATTTTTGTTCATTGTGTCATATGATAAAGTATGATAAGAGTATGAATATTTCTAAATTCCTGCTTTCTAACAGAATGTGGAAGGAAGCAGAGTAGAATTTCTTGAATATTCAATTTCTCTTCATCAAATTCACTTTAGAAAACTCAACCATTGTATGTAGATTTAACTGAGCAATGAGCACTACGATATGTCTGCTTATATTTGCATCAAAATGAATACAAAATGATGGATGATAATCTATTTGAATAAAGCTGAGCTAACCTCAAATAGTTCATATTTGAAATCAAATTAAAATAATTCCTGGAGCTAAGAAGTATAGAATTTCCAAATTCAGTTCTACTGATGTAACATGGCTGCTTAATTTATTTATTTTATCTTTTTTGTTTAATAAAAATTCTCTTATTAGTATTTCAAAAATTATATAATTATGAAATTCACAAGTTATTTATTATTATTATTTTTAAATATTTTTTACTGATTAGAATAAATTATTTGACTTTAATTTATTCTATTAATTTGGCTCAAAGTGAATTCATGATAATTTTAAATATGAAAATGCCCCGACGCATGTTAAAATAAAATTATATTTTTCTGATTCTTCCAAAAGACATTATCTTTCGTAGTCCCTTCCCAGCCCCCTCCAAGCGTCTCTACTTACTTTCAAAAATCTTTCATAAGGTTGTAGTAATAGTAATAATACGAGTGAAAAGGAAAAAGAACATAAGAACGATCATAATACCGACTCGACACGACGTTATATTCTGTGAAGTTGTACTTTATGACTTAATTTTTGGCTTTGGTTCGTTACTCGAGTACGGAATTAGAACGAGAGGTAGAATTTTCGATATATTATTTTTCTCGAATTAATGTTTACAACGTTTTAAAGACGTTTATTTGGACGTAGCGTGTAAATATTTACGAACATAAATTCGTATATGGTGTTCGGCGAATTAACAGAAGACAATATATTTTATCGGGCGTGATAAATAAAAATAACACGCCTTTATTGGCGTTTTGACCGATACATTGTAAGAATATTTTTTAATCGTTCGCCACATGGAGAACATGTCGCGGTGAGTGCTAGCCAAGTCGTAAAAAGCGCCGATACGTAGGCATCGCGTACCATAAGTCGGTTCAAATAATGTTTATGTACGTCGAGGCATGTGTACTCACCAATCGTCCGAATCACAATCTCGGAATCCTTTGGCGAACGGATTGCTGGCTATTTTTAATTGCGTTATCTGTAATAAAATCGATTTTTTTTTGAAAACCCACTCGACTATTTGGCGCTCGGAAATTGAATAAATATTACGCTTAATTACCCGATGATTTTGGTAGGCGGTTACAGCTGTGAATTTCGTTTCCGGGAACATGAAGGTTTTGAAATTTTGCTTGTTCGATTCGCCCGATTCGTTTTTATTCGGTAGGTAGACGACGTGGAAGCGAGGTTGGTAGCGGTGCATGGAGTTGAGGATTATCTGATGCAAGAGAATATTATACACATATGTTAACAATAATGTTCGTGTATTCGTCGTAATTTTATTTCACGCAATGAGGTCAGTAAGGCCGAAAATTCGGTATATCTGTACTTACATGGCCATTGTCATCTAGCTGATTATTGGTGAGTTTGAGCTTATCGAAAGAAACCACCTGTTTCATCCACTGCGAACCGCTGGCAGGGGAATCCGGATGGATGTGTATTCGCGGTGGTGATATGGGATCTGATTTACCTGCCACCACCCAACTCGAGCTGCAAGAGAGTTATATCTTTTTAAATAATTAGTATTTTGAAATTAAATCAAAATTGGAAGTGAGCTAACATCTGAATGGTTTTATTTAATTTTCATACCTTCTCTTGAAACAATATCATACTAGATGAATAAAACACCTAAATTAGAAGCCGATAAAAGTACGCACAACGAGTCATGTAAATATTTTTTCAAAGGGGAAGGGGGTAGGGAATCGATTTTCTTAAAATGGAAGTAAAAAAAAAACAACAAAAAAATACGTACCTAAAATGTGAAAATTATTTGAATATTTCTTGGCGGAAATTTTCATTTTAATTTTTTGAAAAGCAGAATTCAAAATTTTCAGTTCCTTTTAGAAAGTCTAGATTCGCAAAAAGTCATTACTTTTGCTCCTCTTTATGAGTGAGCCCGAATATATCATTAATTAATTTACATTTGCGTCTTATGTTAATTGAATGATGTATAATATCGATTATGGACATGAACCATACGTATGCTGATGAGTAAAAATGTATAATTTATTGAAAGAGTGAAGGGGGGGGGAGAATGAAAAATATCTATGCGAAGAAAATACTAGTATAGGTAATGAAAATTGGTTTCTTTACAGCTTATATCAATGACTAAAATATATCGATATATTACCATTCGAAATTCATTCATAGTAAATTGGTAGGTACTTAATTTCTTTTTAATTTATAGAAAACAGTCATCATGTTGAAATGTGTCGAATCATCAAAGGAAAAGATAGTGCAAAGAATGAAGGTGTGCCTTTGTAGGGACGAACCAGTGGGTTGCTATATAACCAGTAACCATCGTAGGAAATAAAATTGCAGTACTTCCTGACGACATATAAGGTCACAAGAATGATCCTCACCCCTAAAAGAAGACGCCCAGACACAGAATAGGATTTGAATACACTTTTAAAGATAATTTAGGAATGTAGAAAGTTTCCAGAAACGCAGAAGAATTTCTTACAGATTTACGATATCATAAATAAAAAAATTCAACTGATAAAAAAAATCATGATTGAAAAATTAGGTCAATGATCGTAATACTCTGACAATCGAAAATGAAAATTTTTTCGAAAAATAAACAAAAAAAAGGTAGTATGAAAATATCGATAAATGAAGTTGATTATGTTTTACCATACCTATATCGATAATCGATCTGTATAAGGATAATTTGCTGATGACAATATATTTAGAATGAATGCCTTAATTGATTTAAGAATGAAAAATTTCTCAGTTAATGAAAAAATCGATAATCGAAAAATTATAAATATCGATAATCACAGTATAATGACATTGACCGTAACATATCGATACTTATTTGGAAAATATTTATATCAATGAGTCGAATAATTATATCCATATTAAAAACTTCAATCAATAATCGTTATAATAAGTATGTGCATTAATAATTAAAAATTGGAAATTTATTATACGAGTAGTAATTATCATAAGATATGGATTGCCTGATTTTATATTTAAAACATGTTGGTAATGAAAAAAATTACAAATTCATAATTACGTCGATAATCGATTGTTGAAAAATTATATCGATAAATTTTGAAAAATGAAATTAACAATCATAATGCCTTCATTATGAATAAAAAATTGAAATCATATTAATACAAATGGATTAATGTGGGTACATAGGTACAGAAAAATACAGAATCTGAGCCCCGACGTCTCTGGCAAGCTCTGTTTTCAGTTAATAGATTACCCCAGTAAGCCAGTATCTAAGGGAAGTTTGCCTTATGGGCTCCAGTATGTTCCAAATTATTCCTTTGATCTAAATTTATTACGAATAATATTAGGTATAATTGAAAGTGCGACGAGTACTTTAAATAATTATTAGTAATTGTAAGAAGAAGAGATATCGATCATGAAAAAAATAGAAATTATCGAAATTCCATATTTTTTGGCATAACTGGAGGGAGTATGAATTCCTCTTTGGGACAAAAATTATGTTGGGCCACTATTTTTCAAGTTGTTCTTAATTCCAATAAAAATTTCGATAAAATTTAATGAAAAAATTATATTAAAATTGTGAACAATCCGACCCCTTGCCCCCCAGTCTCCAAACTTGTTTTTTGGCACATACTGTTGAATACTTAATTGGATAACATTAAAAATATGTTTGTAATTTAAAAAATTAATAAATAATAGTTGCGTTCGAAAATATTTATTATCGATGAAAAATCGATAATCGAAAATCATAAAAATTTTTAGAAAATCAAATCCATAGTCGTAATATTTTTATTTATTTTATTAATTTTTTTAATATTAAATTTATTTTTTTTAAATAATTTTTTTATAAGATTTTTAATTTATGAATTATTTTTGTTTATTTTAATGTTGATGATTAAAAATTCAAAATATTAAATAAAAAGATGAGTGTGAAATATCGATACTTGGAAAAAAAATGTTGATTAGCGCATTTTATCATTTTTCATGCACATTGTTGGTCAAAATACTTTGTTTTTTTTTTGTTCGAAAAAAATTTGTTACAATAATATTGTATTCAATATTAGCTTTGTAAAAAAAATTAATAATCGAAAAATTATATGATAACCAAAAAAAAAATTGTAATTTTCAATAATCCTAATATCGATTGTTCTAGATCGAAAACTACGTAAGAATTAAAATTCGTTACCTATTTTTCCCATATATCGATAATCGAAGGATTTTGCATTAGATGAAATACCTTTAGATACAGTATATAATTAATTAATTAATTTTATTTATTTATTTATTTATCGATTTGAAAAATTAGTAATGATTTCATTAAAAATGCCATTGTTTGATGAAAAAATCCATTATTGAAAAATTATATCGATGGTTGAATAATAATAGTAACAATAATATCTATAATCAAAATATTAAAATTTTTTTTTACTAATTTATATTATTAATTTTATTAATACATACTTGTTTTTATTTATGAAATTTATATTAAAATAATTATTTTATTTTTATTATTAATTTTTTTAATCATATATTGATAATTTTTAAACCATCGCAACTTTAAAAAAAAATTTTCAATTAGTAAAATCAAACATAATAATATATCGATAGGTAAAGTATTCATTAAATTGACCTTATAGTCCCTGTTAGTGCATTGGTAATGGAAATGGGATTATAATCTCATTTCATGGACTATGGGGCAAAAAACTCACGAGTATGTAGTTAGTGACTGTTATGACTGTAAAGGGATTGGCATACAGGCTTTAAAATATACATATTAGGAATAAGTACTTAGGTATATCGATAGTCGAAACACAAGACTATTGCCTACTGTGTTGATAGTTTGAACCCTTGTGCCAGCTCTGTTTTCAGATAAAAGATTACTCCATTATCTAAGGCAAGTTTACCTTATGGACTCTAATATGTTCGAAATTATTCCTTTGTTCTAAATTTATTGTAGCGAGTTCTTTAAATAATTATTCGTAAAAATAACTATGCTTTATATCCCTGAAATTGTTTAATTATTTAGAAATAATTGTTGCTAATTATCGACTGTTGAGGTGATATAAATGTACCAAGTTTATATTAGCAATTGAGTACATCACGTCACCGCTTGAACCTAGTCACGGAAGTCAGTCCAAGCTCATGAATTCTTCGGGTAGGTAATACCCGTATTTTATAGCACACGCGAGAATTGTAACTAAGACAATTTGTCTTTTTAATACGCCCCTAGACGACCCCTCGTAGGTGGTTATTACGTGCTGATGTTGGCGGAAATATTAAATAAAGAACAACGACTTGGACTACCAAGATGTAGCATTGTCATAAATGTAATAATAAAAAACAAACAACTTTTGCTACATATTTACCTATGAAACGCGTAACGATATCGTTTATCGTCTACTGGAACAAAATCCATCATCAGCATGTAATCGGCGACTGGATCTAGGCCAAATAATCTTACTTGGAATGTTGGGAACATGCGTCTAGAAACGAAATGAATTTTATTAGGTTTATTTTTTAGAAGCGAAGAAGTAGTATTCTTGTACGCGAAAACGAGCAAAAAATATTATTAAAGAAACAAAACGTAATAAAATGAACCAAGACAATCGTACTAACCGTCCGGCTTTAGTGACAATCATTTCGGTGCCTAGTTCGTTGAATTCCTCCCACAACGGTTTCATTTCTAATGTAGCCGTCACATTGGCCAATTTCGAGTGCTCGCCATTGGCGTGAATTACAGTCGGCTCTTGTAACTCTTTGGCGGATTTACTGGACACAGTGTGTGTTCCGACTGTCTCCAGACAAGCTAATGAAGGAAAAATATGTGGTCACTGATTGCTGTTATTCTTCATACATTGTTTCCCTTCGACGAATGAATTATTGGCTTAAGCTTGGCTTAAAATCGCCGCCAATTAAAAATAAACGTTTGAAATTTGTAAGCAAATGCCTTCGTCTCGTTTAACAAATTGGTACGAAATCCGCATGTCTTCGCGACCAGCACGTGGTCCCATACGAGTTTTCTATTTTAAAGCCCGAATCGGCGCATTATTTTCGTTGCGAGGAATTTCGTTACGTAATTTGTTAAACAAGTCGGTCTCAGATTTACTGCGTTCGATTCTTGGCATTGTGCGGTCCATAAATCGTTTTATTTAGGCGGACAATACGACTATACTGAGGAATGCAACATATCAAAATTTTTCTCAAGTTGAGAAAGCGTACGAATGTAAAAATTGCGTACTGTAATTTTTCGCCTTAGATGTACTTCAAGATCAGTCAGGCTTACCTTCTATTTCTTTCATTACAGTGCTCGAAGATGTCGCGCTGTTCCAGTACGGGTCGTTGTAACAGAACGCGTTTTCCACCGAATTTCCATCCAGTAGGTGTTGCTGCATTTTCATTATTTTCGATATCACCAGCAAATAGGGGAATTCACGGAATGGTTTTATGCATTGGCGGAGACTTACACGATGATACCTGCGAAATTAATTCCAGGTATGTATAAACTGAGATCGAGAAATAAAATTAAAACCTAAGCAGCCATAGTGTATGACTGAAGCTGAATTTGTAATGGGCTCTGTATTTCATAAAATGAACTCCTAGTTCTCGAGATGTGACTTTTCTTGTGATATGTAAAGGCGGGTTGAAGCATTAAATTATTGATAATTAAAATTAGAAGAAAAAATTCGAAATTATTATAACCTCTTACCCCATACTACAAGAGAATAGAGATGCAGAAATCTGTGTAATAATCATTTAAGTTCAGGTAAAGCAAATTGGCTCATATTGTTGCATTGCTTTACTCGATGCTCTATAAGTATGATTATTGCAAATTTATCTTGAGAGATCATATTTCTTTGAGAAAAATTTAATGCAGTCTCGAGGTAGTAAACTGATTACTAAAACGTTTTGATTTCAAATTTAAACGATTTATTCCAATAGAAAGTGTAACTATTACTTAAAAATAAATAATAGCTCCTCATATTTTTTAGAAACGTTGAAATTATTTGTTCACGAAACATTAAGATATTACATTAGCAATATCTCATAAATGAAATAAAATTGCAATCGTTGCTATTTACTTAGTTTTCTTTTCTTTGAATATAGTGATCATTCCCCTAAAATCAATGCAATGAAACGTGTTCTTTTATGTCGTAGTGGCGCTCGCATACGAATCATTTATTGTTCTTTGTTACTGTTGTTATTTTCGTTCTCATCTTATCTACTATGTAATCATAGAAGAGATAAACGGTAAGTGGAATATTTTAATATACTTTTGATTCCTTTTGATTGTTAGTATAAACTTATTATTTTTCTTTAATATATAATTGGATTGTGAAACAATTTGCTTCATCACACTGGAAAAAACTTGGTTTCGAGAAACTACACCCAAATATAAAAGCAGGATTTACAGTATGCTGGCCTAGTTTAAAAACTTCAAACTTCGTTCTCGACTGTAATTTGAAGGACAACAGATTAATTAAAATAATAGATGGAGACCTTCTTACAATATTACGCAGTTTTGATTCTTTATCAGATGGTAAACTGCCAGAGGATATTTCTTTTGAAGTAATATACCGAATTATAATCATTACGTATTTATTTTATTTTAGACCAACAAGATGGGATAATTTTTTTCACTATCCCTTATCTTCTGAAACCCATATTTTTGAAGCGAAAGTCATGCTCATCCGCAGCCATAAAACCAAGTCTAAAAGAAATTCAAGAATCCTTTGCTATATCTGTAGAGATAAATAATCCAAATACCTGAACAAATTTGTTCGCTATACTTTTAAGTCGCCTCTAGAAGCCGTAATCTGCGCATTTCATTGCTAAAAAGTGGTAATATTGAATTCTACTTCCTTAAATATGACTGTAATTCATGCTGAATAAATTGAGGAGCATGCATGCATTTTAAACTTCATTGTTCTTCTATTAATAGGAAAGGCATAGGTAACATAATTTATTTATTATTTTTAGAGCGATATGAGAGAAGATATTTTCTTTTTTGAATGAGACTATGACTATAATTTGTGAATACGTAGCCTATAGGTATTTATACGTGATTTTTCATTTACATTTTATTGTTGTAGGTATATGCATAATAAAGGTAGTTTTATTAGGTACATAAAGATTTCGTCATTATTTCAGGTCAAGTACCTGTCATTTATAATGGGCATCCCAACATTTAAAAATCGTTCCATTTAATTTTTTGCAACGTAAGAAAGATTTTTCATTGGTTCCATTCTGTTATGAGAACTATTACTCAAATATAAGGAGCTATACTCATTATTGAAGCCTAGTATTGATCTTTTTAGTTGTTGAAGTCATTAGCTCATTACTACTAAATATCAACACATCCTCATTAATTTTTTTTTTTTTATTGGTAATTATTACTTAAATTAAAGCAGATATTCGTTAAAATTAAAAGATTCGTTTTGCCTTTCATTTTTTATAATTCTTGCATAATGGTAATAATTCCTTAACGAAATAAGAAATTATCTCATATTGAATTTTATTCATTCCCTTAAATGGAGGATTTATTCTACTTAATTTTATGAGAAAATGGTTCCTAAATCAATAAGGAACTATTACTGAAGTATGTATGAATATATCTTGAACATTGAAAGAACCATTAAGATAAATCTGAGTTGTCATACTTTCACTATAATTTCAGTATTAAGTACTTGATTTTTAGCAGCCATTACTATAATATTTATTTCAGAGGAATAATGATAAATTTGGATTTATTCCAGAATGAAAGAAGAAAAAAAGACAATAATTTCACATTATTCGGTATTATGCATCTTACTATGTACATTATTGCGCGAACGCAGTGCGGAAAATATAAGGAAATAAAATATAACTAAACAGACACAGGAAAGAAAGAATAAATTTATAATAATGGCTAACAGCAATAAAAAGAAAAAAAGAAAAAAATTTAAGTTGGAATAAGTAATGTACAAAAGTGGCTTTAGAAAATAACTGAAAACACCAGCTTCACTTCTACGGCTTAGTAATTATTTTAGTTTAACAAAATGATGTTGTATACGTATTTTATAGAAAATTAAAAAAAAGTAATTTAAAAAAGTAATTTGTATTTAGTTTTTTTGAGCAATCACTAAATTCTCTGTATTTTTAAAAATTTATGATTAATGTAATTTATAGGTTACATTGTATGGGCTTGCTCTAAGCTCTTTTAGAACTCAGGAGACTGAGGTAGGAGTTCTCAATGTTCAAAATATAACAACTTTCCTTCAAAATAGCACCATGGTCATGTTCCAATTCAAAATAGCTCATATTTCGGGAACTCTATGAGGTAAAAATCATAGTGATATGTTATTCTACGAGTCCTGAAAACCTCAAACGAAGTCGATGCAATTTCTTATTGATTTGATATTGATTTATTATGAAAAATTCTGTTTCCTTTCATATTTAATTACTTTCTTTATTTATAAATTTTATTTTATTAAAAATTTTTTTTTTCAGATTTCTTTCAATATTTTTTTTAATTAACAATGATGTGACCTCTTCTTCAACTACCTTGCTTGAATATTTGTAGTTATATGCGCTGAAAAATATAAGTATATACTACAATTTGACCTCCCTCATGGAGGATTTCGCATTTTATATTTGTATTTTTTCGCCTAATAGACGAGTAGGTACACAACATACTATCGGTGCCCCCCTCTCCCCGTATAAAATTCTTTATGCAAATCATTAATTGAAAAAATTTCAATTGACAGAAAAATAATAAAAATGAAATTCTTCGCCTGCCCACAAAAACTGTTCTTATTCTGCAGACGCGATGGACTCAAAATCGCTCTAAGCTCTGATATTTTTTTTTTTTTATTTTAATACTACAAATAATAAAATAACGAGATTACGTTTCGGTGAGCCAGGTAGGTAACTTATAACATGTATAGGCATCAGGAAATAATTGAATAGATTTCGGCGACCCGGAGTCAGCTCATAGCCAAGAGTTCGCAAAAGTGAAATTTATTTGTTATTTTTCATTTAAGTTGTTACGTTAATCGTCGTAGTGGCGAGATGCACTTATGTTATCATCGTCTATCTACGACGTTCAGTATGCTAAGCTGATATTTTTGTATGGTACAAATTTGCATGAAGTAAGAAATTTTTAGCAATTTAGGTATAGGTATATCCTAATTTTTTCCATTGGAAAGCCCTTCAATTCAGAAAGCTTGCTGGGAAAATACTGGTTTCGCAATAAGCCAATTCGCGCTGGTTTTGAAATTTGAAAAATATTGTTTATTAGCTAAAAATAAATTTTATGTTAAAAATGATATGTGCATGAGGGGGGCGGGGGGGGAATCATTTAACCTAAAAACTGAAGCCCTTGGTAACTTGATATGTACATTTTATTCCTTTTATTAATCGATGAGAAATTAGCTAAAAAAAAAATTAATGAAAGTCATAGAATTGGTTTGCATAATTTCTAATCGTAATTATTTTCGTAAATTGCTCGTTCAAATTTTGCCGAGATTTTATTTTTCGAGCAAATGAATTTTAAGCATTATGCGCTGGAATTTATTCGAATGGATTTTTATTCAATTTCTTCTCAATATTATCGAAATTTACTTCTGTATGAGGCCTCAAAGAAATTAATGAAATTTGTCATACATATAACGAAGCCTGTGATGTGATATTTAATGAACAGAAGAAGTATAAATTTTGGTTCATAAAATCATACCTAAAAAAACTAAATACGTATAGTGTTTTAAAAAAAAAGTACAAGAACGTAGTGTTGTTTAAAAAAATAAAAAATTTCGTAATTGACTTGGCCTATGTTGGTGACCGACTTGATTGCACCAGAAAACGAGAATTATAAAGATGAAATGAAAATATGAACCAAAAACTTAATCGTGGATGCCATAAGAGGTTGCTAAATTTTTCAACTAATTGAAATAGTAATTCATATACTCGCACATGGTCTAATGATATAGAAAGAACGAAAAAACAAGAACTATAATTACGTTGAAATTTTTGCTCGTTCGGATAAAAGAACCGTAACGGTGGACTCCCGATAGATGCGCCAATCCGTTACTCCTACGAGGGAAATTCAACTGACGATAAATTTACAATTCGTTGAAATGGTCAATCTCGTGATATCAGTCGTTAATTAATTAACACCGCTTTAATTCGCGAATAAAGATTAAAAAGAAACATTCACCACCGAACGTACAAAAAAAAACGTATCAGTCACACCTCGCGGCGATTTTTTTTTTCATTCGAACGCAAATTAACTGTTGACAAATAGGAAAACAATTCGTAGACGATAAAAAGCCCGGCGCGATGAATTCGTTCGCGAAATAAACTCCATAATTCACGAAATGGCGTATATTTGTCAACAAATTAGCGGTCGGAAAAATCAACAATCGCGCCGAAAGAAGATACCAGTACAAAGCGAATATCTGACAAAGCCGCGAAAGGAGTTATCACTAAAAGGACGCGATTTCTCTGTCATCGACTCGCGACTACTGAGGTGTGAAAAAAGATATTTTGTTTTAGTTTAAAATTAAAACAAACACAGCGAAGAGATCATCGGGATGCTGAGTACAGTGTGCGCGCACCCAGGGATCCATCCCCTCGGATTTCATTGGCGTTTTGTTTTACGACGAAGGCGTTGCTAAGAGCAATATAACGGGTTTTAATTGGCGGCTCGTTTTAAATTACTAATAGCCCCGAAAGGTCGTAAATCATCGAGTACCCTTTTGGTTTTTATAGGCGTCTGTGTCGTACGCGACGTCTGCGTTTCGATTATTGCGTGTTGCCTATTTGCGCCTAAGTGGATGGAGGGAAATTCGCGACACGATTTTTTACGTAGATATATCAGAATTTTCTCGGCTTGGTTTCGTGATCGTGATGCATTCGTGTGGTGAATGTGATCGTGTAGTGTGTAATCTGTAGTGTACAAAAACTGATCATAGATTGGCAATGAATTGTTGAGTTGTTTTACGTCAGTTTCTCGTTTCGGTGGTTTGTCGAGTGGTGGAGAACTTGGAGATTTGGAATGTTCATCGAATGTGTTAATGTTCATGTATACCAATGAACGAAAAGGGAAGCGAACGAATTTTTTTTCTCAACTTCCAAATTACGTGAGAGGCTTCAGGAAATTCGGTTTTTGATGAATTTTTTCTCTTCAATTTTTGATCCTTTGAGAACCAAAAAAACCCATCTACAAAAAAAAACCTGAAAAGCAAAGACGTCAAGTTTAAAACGCGTCCTATGAGTAGGTATTGAACAAAAAAATAAAAAAAAATAAAAAAATAACCGGTACAAAATGATATGATACAAGCCCCCAGATCAAGTTCCCCTCATTTCCCCTTAGAACTTGACGGTCGTCATTAAAGAAGAAATAAGTATCATTACGCGCCTAATACATATATTGAATTTTAAATTTATACTAAAAGGGGTTTGCCCCCTGGGCTGCTCTGCAGCCCCAACCTCCCTGCTCACATGCTCACTTCACTCGGCCTGCTTGCTTCACTCCAGCTGTTTGCTATCTTCATCACTTACTTTCTGTGCTGCATTTTATAACTGCTTCAAGCCGTCTGTGAACCCTTTGGCAAACATTTCACTGGAGACAGTGTAACATACAGCTGCCCATGACTAAAAATTGAATCTGGGAAATAAACTTCAAACCGATCTAGCGTTTGGTCTTGGGCTTTATTCATGGTCATACAAAACGCTAGCCGAATTCAAAACTGCCTATCTTTAAAGACAAAGGGAAAAATGGTATCGGATTGGGTCAAATCGATTCTTAATAACAAAACTCTATCGCCAGACATCACTTCAGTTATCATTTCCAAAAATAAGCTTTTTTCCTTCATTCTCTCACAACCAAACTTGTTTCATTCAACAATCTTTTCTTTGCATTCAAATTTCTCAACAACGTCACAATGCAATTTTTCTTCAAACAGAGTGAATGTGGTGACAAGGCACTAACATTAACGGTTCTTTCCAATTATTGATTTAATCAAGCAATCATACAAAAACATTCATTATTACCTATAAGTATTATAAAATAATGAAAAATTTATTTTTAAAATATGAAATATTTGTGAATATTTGCTGCACTAGATAAGTCTTAATATTAATACCTTCTGAAATAATATATTCTAAAGGAAAAACTCAAATAAAGCTGATTATCTAACATTTGGAATTCATTTTCACCCAAATTTAAGAGGTCACTTTGTGAGGCACCGTAGCGTGGTTACTTTTTAGTAACTTGGTTATTGTCCATCCAAATCCAAAATGGCATGAGCTAAATTATAAGAAATGCGTTGTCGAAAGCCAAAACGAAATATCATCAGGGTTTGCCAAACTAGATTTTGTTTATTTTCATTCTTTTTTGATTTATAAAAACAAACGCATCTAAACATACTATCAGATTATGCTACAAAAATGAATATTAATCGCACAAAATTAAAATCTATTCGTTATCTTATTCTCAATATTATCATTTTATTATTTTGGTTTAATAATATTTTGGGAAATAAAAAAAAATTGAAATATTTTTTGGCTTTTGGCTTGCGCAACTGACACAATTTAGCTCATGCTATTTTGAATGGACTATACTTTTTTCAACCTCAAGTTACTATTAGTTACTATTTGCCCCTAAAAGTTACTATTTGTTACTATGCTCGCTTAAAAGTTGATTTAAAAAAATAGTTCACCGCTTTTTATTTTACTAAAAATTTAATCAATGAAAAAAATTAATAATGAAGTATTATTTTCGAAAAAACATTCAAAAATATTTTGAGAAATATATCAAGACACTGCCAAAATACGATCTATACATTGAGGCATTATATTTTTCGGAACTTCTGCTATGAAATTTACCGGAATTTAACATCAATACTAACATGAAACTTGAAACTCATGAAAACCATCGTTGTTCCCAATAAATCGCACCGTGTACATCATTCGTTTACTGACCGGGTCGTTGTTTGGTAGCTTGGCGGATCACTCAAATTTCGAGATGGACTGGACAAGAAGCAAATTGGCACCCGAGCAATCGCTTGAGCGCTAGTGTCCTAGTGAGGCTCTATGGGGCATGTATGATTTTATCTGTAGACTGTAGTTTCCACCAATCAGACCAAGGTTTATAAATCACTTTTAACCCGTAGCCAGCAAATTTTTTTAAATACACGAAGAAAATGAGCGCAATTTATGATAAAAATTCTCATTGTTTACATTATACATGCCCCATACAGCCTCACTAAAGCAGTTACACTTTTTGCCACTAGATGTCAGCAACTTTGCGTTCAGGTCCCAATAGCTTTGATTTTTTGTTTTTGGTCTATTATGAAAAAGTGAGTCACGGATACCAATATATACAAATTTCAGCTTCCTAAATGCATTTGGAGGGGAGCTGGAGCAAAAAACGACTTTTTGAGGAAGTTTTTACTCATGAAGTTTCTTGAATCTTAAATACCTCCTTACCAAATGAATGTAGAAAGTTTAAACTTTGTATGTAAGGTTATTTGGTGACCAGAATATGACCTCTTCAATTTGGATCAAAATGGATCCAAAATGGCGGATTATCAAAATTTGAGTAAAGCTTTAGGAGCCTCAAAGTGGTAAAAATGTAGTGAATATGAACTCATATGATATTGGGAATGAGAAATATACTCTACCTCAAATTCACTTTCACACTTTATATTGGAGGGGAGAAAGAGAGGTTATCGATCTCAGAATGTGGTGAGGTTACATGAGATGTCGAAAATTGTTTATGATAGTTTCATATGATAAAATGAGCTCAGGTGACTTTCCTGTTTTTATTTCACCTTCCCAAGAGTATTTGGAGGGGAGTTGGAACAAAAAACGGCTTTTGGAGGGGAAATTGCTGTAGGAAATTTCATCATTCTTCCATATCTCGTCGTCAAATGGACCTAGAAAGGTAAAACTTCGTGTGTATAGAGTTGGTTTATGACCAGAATATGAACTTATCAATTTGGATCAAAATGGATCCAAAATGGCGTATCGTAACAATGATATTGGGCGTGGCCTGTTCCAATGAAGAGGTTAGCAATGTTATTTATGAATCTGAACAAGCCCCAATCAAAAACTCAGCTACAGTAAAGCGGCATGGCTGCTTACGTTTTTTTTTTAATGTAGGTACAAAATACCATTATTATTTCCTTGTTATTTCTGAACAATACTATGTAGGTACCATAAACAAAGAAAAGGAAAAGGGAAATCTCCGTATTATTTCAGCTTCTCATTATTTCCACTACCCCATTCCCCAATTAGTTGAAATAATCGAGCTTGTACTCTAATATCAATGAAATGTCAATAAATGTTAAATTATTTAATAAATTTAATTTAATTGTTTTTCGAAAATTACCTATGCAACTTTAAATGGTAGAATGAAAATATGAAGTTACCCTTCCTCCACCCCCTTTAAAAATTATGTAATGTCTAATGACGGTAATGAAACTGAGATTTCTCTTCAAAAACTCAGCTAATTGCGCTTTCCCCTCCAGATTTGATATCTATTTCAGTCTAAGTCTCTTTCTTCATCCGCCTGGGAAAAAGATGCGCTATCGCGTAGATTTTTTGAAAGGGGTTCTAAAAATATTTATATTAGAAAAAAAAACAGTACCGATAGCTCTCCATTTTTTTTCCTTTCTAATAATTTAAACGCGGTAGCGAGCGAATGTAAACAAACGATAATCGTTTTCGATGAAAGCTTCGTCTCTGTTTTATAATGGCTTCTATTACGTATATGAACCTCAGACGTTATTTTTCACTCTCGAACTGGCGTTGAAACGAATTTTAAACGTTACATTGTGAAAATGTGCTGCCTGTCGACGATTTATCCTTTTACACGTCCCACATTTAGTACGAAATTGGCTGTACGAATCGAGTGGTTTGTTAATGTTACACGTCCTATAAGCTATATACAATTTAAGTAGCGGGGATTAATTTCGCTTTTCATCGTATTAATTGTTGCCACGCCAGCGAGGAGGCGAGTGAAGCTAGATTCGAATTTTTGATGAATCGACGAATTTCTCATTTCTTTCGCCAAAAGATCAAAGCACCGGGCCAAGTTCATAATTAAAAGTTCGACTGTGTCGGAGTTATTTTAATCAACGCTCTTTGTTGGAAAGAGTATACGAATACTAATAAAAATATACAACGGTACATAGAGGTGCATCGTTTTCGGCCCAAGTTATGAATCTGTCATCGAGCGCGCGTTAAATCTCTCGACAAGAGCGATATTGCAGGAACTGGTAATGGCCCAACAAATCTACCCTGTTTACTGATTATTTGTCAACGCGGGCATAATTTTGAAAATAGTTCATCCTATAGACTATATTAAGCAGCTCGGCAGCTCGTATCGTTTGATTGTGTACTTCCCACGTAAGATAGATACGCTTTTGGTATCTTCAGGCGGGCCATTTTTTTTAGCTTTCGTGTTTTATTTATCCAGGCCAATCGTAGAAACAAATTGCTACCGGATAACTTGTTTAGAGTGTTTGTTTGTTTCTCGAACTATTTGTCAATTTATCGTTGGAGCTCGCGGATTAATGAAACGGTGAAAGATTTAGGAAGATTATCGTACGTTTTAGCCTATTATAGTGTGGAAATGCTGTAATGAAGTTTCCATAGGCAGACAGGATGATTAAACATGAAGTCAATTTTTCCAATATATTCGTAGAAATTTTTCAAATATGTAGGAACGTGCTACAATACGGGTAGTTGAGTTTATGATTTATTGTTTGTTATAATAAGTATTTTTTAATGAAACATGTATACCTCTTTGAAATATATTTTTTTATTGAGCTAGAAATGGTATTTATTATTTAAATAATTATTCACTCTTCCGCAATTGCAGTATCTCCAAATATTCAGATACCTAGTTACTTATAGTATATGATACTATACGATTATTATCTCGGTAAATCGAGAAATTGGTTTTTGGAATGTGTTTTTCTCACGAACTTTTTTCACTAAGATTACAAAACTTATTTAATTTTTATAAAATATCAATTGATAAATGAACGGAATGATGAAAATAACTCAACATAGCTTTCGTAAATAGCGTCTTTGAATGAGTACGAATTGACCATTGAGTTATAAAATCAATGAAAATCCTTATGCAATGATCATGCCAGCGTAAACGTTATTCATGTAAATGCAAAACTGTTGTTCTTTTCGGAGCATAGAAAACTCATTTTTCCTGTAATTGCTGAGATGCAACTTCACTGACATGTCTCGAAGAACTACACGTTTGTGCAGCCTCGTCTGCTTTGCCATCAACTTTATCATCGTCACTCTATTCCGCAAATTTCGATGTAGGTAACTTATTCGACACCTCAGACTCAAGTTTCATTCCCAGCGGCGGATTAAGGCGCAGACATCACATGCACGTGCTTGTGATGTCTGTCCGCGCACCAAAATGTCCGCGCATCAATTTATTCAATTAAAAAACTTAATTCTCGAAGGAAGTTTCAAAACGAAGCCGAACTTAACGATGAGCTAAAACACTTCGTTACTTACGTAAATAAAAAAAAATTGAAATACCGAAGAACGCTACAATTCAATGATTCTATTAGTGGTTCATCAACTCGAAATTGAGTTCAGTTTACCCAGTCATCGATATATAAATTCGTATATACCAGTAGGCTATCTATGTATGGTTAATCTATGCTTGGAGACTGAATGCGTATTAAGTATACTTGTAGGGCTGATGAGGATTTGAATGGCGATAATTCAATGAACATTTTCCAAATTTTTGTATTTCGATTTTTTTTAGGTGGAGTGGAAGGAAGGGCTTTATTTATACGGTGGGGTGGAAAAATTAAAGTACTCCAAAAATGTTTTTGAAGAATATTCCTGCATTTTCAGCACATTTTCATGAATCTTGCTGCACCTTCAACTCGTCTCAACCCTACTTCAACATTAACCAAGTACATATTCTTTTACCTATGCGCAGTTAGTCGTTTAGTACAAATTTCGACAAAAACCACATAGAAAAAGAAATAGATAATAGAGAATTTTGTTATGAAATTATGAATTTATGATGTTTCTCGTCTACTCTACTTCTTAAAATGAACAAAAAACTCAAAAGAAAAAAAGGTTGAGTAAGCGCGATAATGTTATATTATAGTAAGAAGTACCATATGATTTTTTAAATATTTTCTATTATAACCTACTCATTGTTGAGAGTATTTTAATAAGCTATGTGGTTTGAGAATATTTGAAAATATTAATATTGTTTTTAGAGTTTAAGGAACATGGAATATTTTCCAATTTTCGGAGAGTAATTATCTCTTGAGAATCATCACTATCATCGAACCAAATTGATATTTTACTTTTATAAATGCTTGTAATGGTGTAAATACTCGTAATTTTTATTCAGACTTAAAGTAAATCGTGACTGTAATAACACTTTTTAAATAAAATATTCGAAATTCAATTTTTCCGAGCTAAAAATATAATATTATGTAGCTTTATACGTATATTGGACTGAATTGCTGAATTTTGATGTTAATAGAAATATTCACAAAACTAAAACCAAAAGCGATTCTTTATTTATTATTTTTTATAATTCATTCGTCATTTTTTTGAATATACGTATCATTTTCTATTTTAATAATTGGATAATCAAGCATCAGCGAAAAAAAAATTAAATTTAAAAGCACTATAACCTATATTTTCTCCAATGCCTACCAAACTATCGTAGGTTTACCAAACTGTCATTCGTTCAGTAACGCTTCACGCGGTCAATCAGCGTACTACTAGTATCATTTATCGAATTTTCTTTCCTCCAGGCAGTGTAATGTTCGACTCATTGTGTGCATGCGTATTTACGTTTTTGTCCCTTATTCAGCTTAAAAATTCAACATCATTTGTCAACGTAAAAGTTTTGTATTATATGTATAAATTTATTTAGTGTTCCTCCTATTATATTATTAATGTCAGAACCACAATCTTCTCTTTTGCTACGAAAACAATTAGCAGGTAATGTTTGTGCATCATATCAATGATTTCCCAATTCGGCATCGAATTACCGTAACCTTGTAAACTATAGGCTTTTGTTCGAATTCAAATGAGAAAAATTCTGTATTTACTGCCAAACTAATCCGTTTAATCGAAATTTCACCACTTCCACCGTCTCTGTTATTACAACGATGCGAAAAAACTGTCCATTCGTTGTGTTAATGTTAGTAATACAAAGGATGTTACATAACGATCGCACTATTTAACATGTTCCAACTATTCTACCTTGAATTTATTTTGAGACTTTTTCATTATATGGCTTCATCGCATGCCGGTACACAATGCGAATGCTTATTTGAAGTGGTTTTTGTTTGTAGAATTAAATAAAAATCCTGTGGAAGGATTTTCTGCGGGATTAATCGATGACAATGATATATACAGATGGGAAGTACTCATAATAGGTCCTCCAGATACGCTGTAGTAAGTATAATCTTGATATATTACTTTGTCCAAATTACCTTGTCACGTGATTCATTTTGTTTTACAGCGAAGGGGGATTTTTTAAAGCACATTTATATTTCCCAAAAGAATATCCGTTAAGACCTCCGAAAATGAAATTTGTCACCGAAATATGGCATCCAAATAGTAAGTAGCAGTGGTGGTCGTTTATTGGTTTTCGTGTTGTTGTTTATCAACGATTTAATCGCGTAACTTGCATTGTGTTTTAGTCGACAGAAGCGGCGATGTTTGTATTTCAATTTTACACGAACCCGGTGACGATAAATTCGGTTACGAAAAAGCCAGCGAAAGGTGGCTGCCCGTGCACACCGTCGAAACTATCCTAATATCTGTGATCTCTATGCTCGCCGACCCCAACGATGAAAGTCCTGCCAATGTAGATGCCGCTAAAGAATGGAGAGAAAATTATCAAGAATTTAAACGTAAGGTCGCTCGTTGCGTACGAAAAAGTCAAGAAGATTGTTTGTAGTTAATTGCTGTACATAACGAGTCCACCGACGGTATATTCAATTTAACCGAGAAACTTTACAAAACAAGGTAAGCATTGTCCTTCTAAATCGACGTACGCGTCGGTGATTACAATTACTACATATATCCGGTATTATTCGAATAATTCTTCTAAACATATGTTTCGCTTGTTCCATTTCAGCCAAATAACAGCTGGTGACCATCTACGAACAATTTCGCCGATTTTTACAAGACATATAATACAAAACTTCCCCGAAGCTGAAATCGAAACGAAAAATTAATTATAATTAAAAATTTTTTCATTTTCGCTGCTACATTTAATGTATTACCTTTCATCAAAATTAAATGTTACATTTCGCTCGTTTGGTATTAGTTTTATTATTTCCCCAAGTCGTAACTTCCTCCGAGCGTGCGTCCAGTAACGAATTTAAAATTAGAAATTACGAATTTTTTTTTTCTTTGTAATTTACTGATTTAATTTTTGTTTGTCGCATTTTTTTATACGTCTATCGATTTAATAAAGTTTTCACTTTTATCGTAATAATAATAATTTTTTTTTTTTAATGGAACGTTATCGATTTATCATTTTTCGTACTAAGAACGACCCATGTCTCCTGTGTCTGTCTTAATATCTCACTGTTCCATTTTTTTTACGCATGCGCTATAAATATTTTTAAAATGTTCATAGCTTTTATCTTTTAATGCGATTGAATGAAAAGGTTTTACGATAATATTAAGAAACGATTATTCTTGTATATTTATTATTAAATTTTTATCTGCGATTTGTGAATTATATTGTGTTCCAAGGGTAGATGTATGTTTGTATCGTTTTGGAGACTCGCATTTTTTATTATTAAATTACGAAAAGCCAAGGGGGTAGATTTATAGATATACTGGGTTTTCTCATTATAGCGAAAATAAAAAGAAATAAAAATTTGTAAAGTAATATTGAGGTTGAAAATTACTTAGGAGAGTTTCTATTTTTCTACCTCAGTATAGGAAAATTTTTTTGTATTTGAAAATTAAAATCTTCGATATTTCTACATAGTATATGTGCGATTTTATTTCGAATATTTAACTCATTAAATTTTTATTTTTATTTCTTTATTGTTTGGTTTCAAACTGGAATTTATTTTATGGTGATATTTACCACAAGATACTCATGTGCTTGTTGAGTATTTAATTGAAACGGTGTGAATTAATTATAAAATCATTTTTACTGGTAATAATCGATTACATTGAACGGTGATCATAAATTGGTTATGTTGTCCATGCCATGTCGTTGTATCTTCAAAGTGTAATGGGTGATGTCTTGATCCATTACTTTCGTAAAGGTAACGTACTTGTTCCATTTGTTGTTCTCTGAAGTTCATTTATCATATTCTAGAGATGCAAAATGTATCGATATATCTATATTTTGATACTCTTTTCAAATTATCCATATTATCGAATTTTTCCTGAACTATAGATATTTTCTCGATTCTTTTTTTCTATGGTTTATAATATTTTCCATTAGTTCTTTGTTGTGTTTATGAGAGTCGGGCGCGATTCGAATAAATTCGAATCAAAATTTTCAACTTGAATTCGTGATTCGATTCATTTTTAAAGAGATTTGTCGTATAATTGATTCATACAATGATCCGAATTTCAATTTTACGATTTTTAAACAAAATTCGATTTAATTTAAATTTAAATGATTCCAATTTCGAGGTACCCAATTCATTTATCATTGATCTTTCTTCTCCTTAGTAGTATTAGGTGTTAAAAAATCAAATCTGCTTTCTACCATGATATTACAATGACTTTTTACTTCGTTGCTAATAACACAAAATTTGATACATATGTATGTTTTTTTTTCTATCAACTTTTTCTTTTCATTTTTCCAGAAATTTTACTGTTTTACACAAATTATAAGATATTAAAAATTATTCGTGATTCGTAAAATTATGAATCACAAGAATAATACGATTTGGAATTCTGAACATTTGCGATTCAGCGCGATTCGAATCGTTAAAACAAGAGTTAATCGGAATTCGAATAGATTATAAAATGATTCTGCTCATCCAGCTCAGAATTATTTCTGTATACTCCCATGAGAATGCTGGAGTTGTAAAAAATATTTCCAATTATTATTTTTAATTATTCAATTTTTCAAACGTGGGAAAAAATCCGAGTTCCTTTAGTTTTTTCATTTTTCGCTCCTTTATATGAACATGCAGTCGCATGCTCGTGGTTACTTTCATTATCTCCAATGTTTTTCAAAATTACCGATTGTTGAAAAATATCGATATTTCGTCCTTTTTCGTATTCGGTACGAAAGTTCGAATAAATCTTATATTTTACAAATGAAATTCTCGTTATCAAGATGTTGTAACAAATCGAAAAATCTCTACTCATCTTTCCTTACGTCGGTCCCCCTCACCAGAGTATTATAATAGATCTTTAAATAAAGCTCTGACCCAAGCACTTATAATTTTTTGCAATTACCGTAGTGCATGCTGGTAAATAAACAAAATGTAAGCAGGTATGCCGCGTTACTGGAGTTGAATTTTTCTTCACATTTCTCGTAGGTTTTTTTTCGTAAAAAATCGAAATCAAAACATCTCAATTTCACATCTAGTAAGTACCATATACTTGCAGAACTTGAGATTCTTTTTTGTAAGTTCAACACGGTGTAATTGGTATCGAAAGGAAACACTACAATTAGTTCTCGCTTCACGCATTAATCATAATCTCATAGCTAATTGAAATCCTCTAACGATTATTAGAAAAATTTTCTTCTTGATTTAACAACAGTCATAGCATCAAAATTTTGCATGTTGTTTTACCTAGTTTTTGACACGACGGCAGCCTCTCCTTCTCAACAAATTTTAATGTGATTTGGCTTGTTGAATAGTTCATGAGCATTCCTATAAGGATATTATTCCAAAGGGTCTCTCCTGATAAGATGGTGAAAACGGCCCTTGACCCAAATTCGGTCACAAGTGGTCCTAAATGTGGCCCTCGATGAAAAAACTCCCCAAAATAATTTTTGACCCTCCACCCCACCCCTTCCTGAGAAATCGACTCCCATATGTCGAAAATTCAATATTTTTTCAACTCTCGATGCGATGGATGAAAAATTTTGAAAATTTCACCATTGATATATATAAGTACATTTGTGGAAATTTTTTCAAATTTTTCGATTCATATTTTCTTAAATTTTTTAGACTTTGAAATTTTCAAAAAATTGTAAAAATTTTTTTGAGGGGGGTACATGGCTGAATTTTTTTCCATAATTAGCTCGTACTCTAAGGTACAACGTGATAATATTTTCAATCCCCCGAAGGGGGGGTGGAAGTTGGTCAAAAAAAAATGAAATGTGTAACAAGAACGCCACCTACATTCACTTTTTTGCATTTTTTTTTGCGAACAACGCGTTTTAGAGAAAAAGTAGTATAGTAATAAAATGTCTCTCATTAAATTCTCTATAAGAAAGGGTCTTATAATTTTTTTCGTATATCCATTAGGGGAGGAGATAGGGGACTACAAAGTTACTCCTAATACTAATAATTATTATGTATACACTATCGTGAAATCAGTAAGGATTAAACAAGAAAAAAAAATTGAAAATGAACATTGGGAATGAAGGCGAGTTACTTTTCGACTATTGTGGTGAATTTCTGATTGAGGATTTCACAATAAGGATAAATAAAATTCGACATAATGATGGTGAAGTTAAAGTAGTACCTATAATAGTCCAGCCATATTACTATTATAATCGAGACTAATTGGGGGCCGAAGTTTTTCTGAGGAATCTTGTCGCCAATAGTGTCCGTAACAACACTCAACTTTCCCCCAAAAATCGCGCCATTGCTTTTCCCCCAAAATCAACATTTGTGCCCCTAAAACTAGTTTTTCGCAAATAACACGCGTTCTAATCTAGATACAGAGAAAAAGTCCAGTTAGAAAATTATGCTGATCAGATTTCCAACAAAAAATATTATTACGCAATTTTCGCCCAAATTGATAGAATCGCGAGAAAACGCACTTGAAACGCCCCATTTACACTGCACATAGGCCCATAGCGCGATGTTTGATATAAACCTCAGTGTTATGATAATGTTTTATGTTCTCATCGTGCCAATGGCTACAGGGGGCGAAGGAGGGTAGAAGAAATTTTGTTTTTTCTCAAAAATTGATCTGGTATACCGCTTGATAGTTTCAAAATAATTATGATATGATAGTAATTAATTATCAACTCATGATTAGTATCGAATATAATATTATCGAAAATATCAGATATAATATTATATATATATAAAGGTATCATCGCTTTGGCTGAAAAGTTCAGCTAATAAATAAAACTCGGTGATTGAATTTTTTGGTGGTAATGCTTATCACTAGTCAAAGTCCAACCAGTAATGTTCATATACCGTGCGTCGAAGCTTTGACTATGTAGTGAGGGACTAGTAGTACAACAAGACAAAATTGAAAGGATATGATGGCGCATGGTTATGCAACCCGAGCTGTGAAATCAGTTGATTTTCCCGCAAAAATTCAAACTTGTAGAAAAATAAACATTTCAACACGGATATTATTGACTTTCCATGCATGTTTGAAACATATAAATATAAATACATATAATAAATATAAAGCTGAATATGTTAACAAAAAATAATTTCAATTTTTAATCTTCCATCTATAACATAAAAAGTTTTACAAAAATACACGACAGAATCAACAGAATTAAAATGAATAAGTTTTGTAAAAGTTTGCCTAATATTTTTCTGTTTGTTTTTCTATCCACCATAACTTCTAATAGTACCGAAGAAGTTCTCTAAATAATCTTGTACCAGTCGGTACATTAATAAATAATCCAATTCATATTCTGGAATCTTTGAGAAGATTATATAATTCGAAAACATTTGTTAAAGCATTGATGAAGCCAAGGAATCCAATTTTTGTTCCTGACTCTATGATCTTCTTTCCATTTCCGCGACTCAAATTAGAAATATATTTGATACCTTTTTCGGCTTTCTTTTTCAAGACTGGGTAGTTGGAATCATTCAATACCATACGGTACGTTGCCACAGTTTTGTTGGTTGGGAATTTACTTCTACAATTCATGATATCAAAAAGGTCATTAAAGCATAAGCAAAATTCCACATTTTTTGAATATTTGTTTTCCTCAGCGAATAATAATAAGGAAAACGTTGAATGACTCTAAGTTTGAGCAGCTGAAGACACTTTTCCTTGAAATCAATACGAGCACGCGTCAACTTATTACCTACATTTAAGCCTTCTTTGATCAACCAAAGAGCGAAGATTGACTGCCTCATCTTTAAACTAAGGCCAATCAAGAGGGTTGAAGGTCTCGGCATTCAGTTTTTTTTTTTTTTTCAATTGAAGTTAATTAATAAATAAAAAAATTACCTAAATGGTTATAAATAGCACTTTTGCGCTTCTTTTAGTTTTTCATTTTCTCTTTCCCTTCATGATTTCTATTCATTAAGTTGTATGCCTACGTGTGAGTTGATATGTAAGTAATTGCATACGCGGTATATAGGGGCTTGACTTCATACACATGCCAAAAACTACAGTATCTAAATTGAAGTGTTATGAAAACTGTTTGAACGATAGAAACATTTTAGGGAGAAATTCACATTTTGCTAGTTCCCTCCCTAAACCTTTACTTCCAAAAAACGCATTTTTGAAACAGACATTCGAAACAAGACATAAAAAAGCCTCGAAGACCGCAGCAACAGATACTTCAAGTGTACTGAAAAGGATGGACATGTAAGAGTAATCTATGCAAGAAGAACATGTTTTTCAGTTGTTTCCGTTTTATCAGCATCTGTCTACGATTAACGAATGATTCATAATGAAGTATATAGAGGACAAGTTCGAAATAATAAATGGATAAATGATTTGTTTTAAACAAATCTGAAAAAGGAGAAATATTGTTCGAGCTTATCTGTTTTAGCGCACAAGGCTGTTGCTTAAAAGTTTTATTGCTTTAAATTTTGATAAAGGTACAAGCGAACAGTAATGCATATACACTCGTGACATCCGCAGTGGTTTTAAAATATACATCCGCAATAAATAATTATTCACCAAGGGGTATCTAATAAGTACAAATCGTACATTGAATGAGATTTTTATAAACGGCGAATGAGTTTCACAGCCATATCCTTTGGAATGTACTATGTATATTATGTAGACATTCTGTTCCTGTTTGGGGCATTCCCAGAGGTTTGAGGAAATTTGACATCACTTGGATGAAGCGTCGAGGTTTTGGTGTACTGGAAAATGTAGATTCCCTCGAACATTTAGGTACCAATGATGAACTAGACGGAGGAAAGTTCTTAAAAAAAAAACTCGCTGGCAGCGGTAGAATTTGTAATTGGAAAATGTTGTTCTATATTATATTACTGGACGTCGTTATTATTGTTAATATTATTAAAGCCATATTTTCTGCACTCGGTGCTACTTGCTTTAACTTATTTATTACAAGTGAATTTATGTTTGTTCGGCGCGAAACATAAATCTGGTCCATATTCACAACTTGTTATCGGTTGCACGCCATCTGCTGATAACTTGTATTAGCGAGCATGATTGATTATCATCTGCGGTGTAACTGCATTATCGTACCGAGCGATACGCACTGCGCGATTATAAGTACATATTTTTTCAGCATCTGGTATTTATCGCGTTGACAAGGTGTACTGAAAAATCGAGTACGATTTGCCTTTTCGGGGGTAGTTGCAGAGCCTGAACGTCGTACGACCAACTGGTAATTAGTTGGTATAGTGTTTTTTGTCTTCTACTAGTTTTCCGTGTTTCGCGCGTTCTTCGCGCTATGTACGCTTTGAATTACGATCTGGTTTTATCACCCACATGAATTTATGCACTCAAGACGCTCCCGCGTAAAAATCTATGCTCGCGATAAATTAACCCTTTTCGCTTTATTATAATGCGATAACAAACCAGTATATTATTAGATTTCGACTGTATTTTGGGTATCGGTAACGTGTTAAACGTTGTAGTTGATTAACGAATGAGAATATGTTTGGACTCAACACGCTGGACAAAGGTGTTACGAATCGTTTATAATATTTTCTTCTATTCACATCCCACAAATTATGTTTTCTAGCCCACATCTAAATGTTATTTTCTCGGTTCATTATGTAATTCGATTTTTTTCCCCTTTTCCAAATGTTGGTTCCTATCAGATTCGTACGTTTATTATTCTGTTTACTTATTGTATATAGCTAAATTGATTACGTTATTGTGTAGGGGCGTGAGAGGACTAGAGAGTAGTAGTATGTTTTGTGATATTTAGAATACTAAATAATCCTTAATATGCTTCTCAATCTGAATTTAAGTAACCAAAAGGGAGAATTCTAAAGAGGGAGTTGTTCCTACCTTAAATTATTTAAGATTATGAAACATATTTTAATAAGCTCTGAATGGCAACGATTCTTCGTTTTTCTTTGGATATTATACCTGTCATCTTCCTGCTATTGTTTCCATCACTGGACGTTCAAGTCTATCTGATTACATTGTTCTCAAAGGGATTCGGATGTTCGAGAAAATACCTGCAATGAATACGAAGGTTTACCACATTACACTAGGTGGGTAATAGAAGATCGCACCTTTTAGCACAAAAATTTCTCTAGACTATTATTTTAAAAATTATTTATGAATCTTAGGTTAGTTCTCTGAACATTTACATATTCATGTAAATGAGTTTTTTCGAATATTAATTGATATATTTCAACTTTTTTTTCATGCCTTAAATTAAGACTTCATCTACCTTTCCTATTAATTAAAAATAGGTCCCACCTCACTTGAGTAAGTTTTTACTCAACTCAAAAATTCCAAGGCTGCGGCCTGTGATCACTTTTTTTTTGAACCTGTTATTTTTTGGAGGAAAAGTTATAAGTTGATCAGAACACAAGCATTTGACACAGTACTTAAATCATAAGAAAATTATTTTTGAGAATAAAGATATAAAAAGAGAAAGAGAATATGAAAAGGGATGCCCACAGGGATCAGTTCTTGGTCCCACCCTGTGGAACATACTCTAACGATATATTCCAACTACAAGAAAAATACAAAAACATAAAAAAGTCTTTGGATACGCTGGCAATTTGTCGTTGCTGGTTTCCGTAAAAAAAGTAGAAAAAATACTAAAACTGAACTACAAAAAATGCAACTTGACCTCAGTATACAAAAAACCCAAATTTGTAATTTCTCACGATTTAAAAAGTCCTGTATGTATGAAATTAAAGAGATTAAGATTGACGGGTAAATTAGTGTTGCATGATAACCGATCATCGTAATCGGTCACGTTTCGTCCATCTCATAATCGGTTATCGGTTATACAACCGATTATGAGCTTATCTACAGTTGGATCTACAAAATGGTAGAAAAGACAATCTTCAACTAGCGCTCCTAACAGATTTTATTTAGTACTATATATTATTATCAGATATTTCTGAATAATTGCCATAATCGGTTATATAACCGATCATCGTCGATCGTTTTCGAAACGAGTACTCGTTTACGCATAATCGGTTATACCGGTTATCATGCAACATTAGGGTAAATGCTATAGGTACTTGGGAATACTCAAGTTTGGTGAGGAGAGTATGTTTAGGGCGATTGTTCTATTAAAATTGTAAAACTATACCGAGCGTCCAGTGATTCGAGTACAATAAGCGAAAAAATCTCTTTACCAATTATTCGAAATGGGTTCTTCCAAATGCAAAGAAATTTTAATGCTGTTGAAACGAATTTATCAGCCTTAAAATTCATTAAAGTAATTTCAACTGAGATTTTTGCGTTGATTGTACCCGAATCACTTGGATGCTCGGTATATAACTTCAGCAGAAGGCTCTTTGGTTCAATATATTTAACAATTATGGCTCAAACTTATGAATAAGTACTTAAAAAACAAATAATTTTTCACTATGGCTTCAAAATTAATGGCAGGGAGGTCTTTCCCATAATACATAAAATTATAAAAAGAGGAGCAAAAAACAACAATGGAGAATAAATTTAAAGAAATTTTATATTGGCAAATCACAGAATGTTGGCAAGGGGAATGGGAAAATGAAATAAGTAGCATATAAGTTGATATGTTCACAAATGAGATGCGAGTAAAAAATACTGAAAATAGATAAGTTTTCATGACAAAAAATTCACATAGATAAGCCAAATCAGTACAATTAGATTAAACCTTATATTTTAAATCAATATAATTATACATTTTTGATAATACATTGACGATTGAAGATCGCTATATCAAATACAAATGATAACTTATAATATAACTTTATGGTAAGGATCTGGAACTACTTGAGGAACATATAATCCACGCATGCTTAGTCTTGGATGTTCGCCCTCTTAGCGAGGCCTCTCAAGTCTGCGTATTACCAGATGAAATATTATCTGAAGGAAGATACCACGAAGCATTAAGCTCATCTCTGGGGCCTCCTTGTTGCCTACTATTGTAAAGCAGTCTCTTAATCCAATGGTTTTTAAAAATAACTGCAACTGTATGATGCACTCTTGGTAGCTGGTCTGCCCATACATTCGTCCAGGAGGTTATTAACTCATGATCTGAGGAACACATAGAGCCTGATTGAACAAACATCTTGACCGCTATTGTCACACCTGCAGTTGGCTACTTTCCGAATATGTATATATTTTTCTAACTAAAGGTGCGATACACTACCCTTCCCAAACAAAAAATCAAGTAATTAGGAAATATTCTAAGCTATAAGAAAAGGGAGATTGACTTGCAGGTCTATACAGAGATGATGGCAACAACTAGATCCCTCTTGTGATGTTGAAACTCCAGATGGCCCGGTGACTCATTTGCTCCTACTTCCTCCACACTAAAAGCATTAATCTCAATTAATATGCATGAAAAAAGTAAATAAATCTTGGTAATCTTGATACTTGGAGTACTTTCTGTAAAAATGGGTCTATCCGTGCGTTGCTCTGGGTCCTACGCGCGGCCTCAGGGACACTCTCCGATGTAGTGGTTCCAGTTGGTGTCGGATCAATGTGTTCTAAAGATTCTTCATCTCTAGTATAATAATAAGCATATACAATCTGTGCAATAATAATGAATACTTGATAGAGCAGAAGATTAACTCAAAAAATTATCTGTATTAATATTGAAAAAAGAAATTACAATCTCAAACGAAACAATGGAGAAAGGAATGTGAAACCCTCAAAATATGGGGAGTTCCTTATCGATTAGGCAATAAACAAAATTAAAAAAGAAATAATATGAAACTTACTGTCAATCTAACCTAGAATGTAGTAATCAAGCGTGCACTTCATAGGGTAGCTAGTTGTATGGTAGTAGGGATGGAAGGCATTATAAAAGTTTTGTTAAATATTAATAAATACTTTTTTATAAGTTAGTAAGAAGTGGTATTTATTTCTATAATTATAACCTATTTTTGTAAACTATTATTTATAATATTATTACTTAAGAATAAAGAATAATTATAGTATGTATAAAAAGAACTTGTTAATTTAGATTTAAAACTAATCTAGCAGATTTGTATAAAAAAAGATAGAAACTGCCTTTTCAGAAGCGTGAGTTATAGAATAATGATTATTCAAGAATAAAGAATAACTATAGAACATGTAAAAAGAACTTGTTAATTTAGATCCAAAACTCATCTAGTAGATTGTTAAAAAAAGAAATAAAAACTGTCTTTTTAGAAGCGTGAGTTATAAAATAATAAAATCTGAAGAATATCACTAAGGAGTAAGGAAACGTGTAATGGAAACTGGTTAATATTAACTATATTCTTGGAAGCTATATGGTATTCCTAGAAAATAACCTCTAAAGAAGACTATAAAAAATGTATAGAAAAGATAGGTAATCATGGAGGTGAAAGAAAGTTGAAGCGTACTCAGAAATTCTTATCAATCTTCATATCTTAATGATATTCCACAAACACAATACAGTGATTATTCAAGATATTAAGAACATTTTGATGTAATTCTTTCTGAAAAAATATAAAGGAGACCCCAAAAATAAAAATTTTCAATCCCTGTTAGCATGCAACGCCAATTGAACAAGAAAATGGCACTACTGGAACAACTCGATTAAGGAAGAATAGTAGTGAAAATGAATGGTATGACTCTTATTAATGAATATCACGAGGGAAATCTAAATTATAACAGCATAACAAAGAATGATGAAGTTAAGGAAAATGACAAAAATTAGAAATATTAGATGTAAAGAAAATTGTATATTACACGAAAACAGCGATGCAATAATTGGGAATTGACCACCATTAATCGAAGCAAAAAACAGCATAACTAATAACGAATCAATTGTAAAAGGAAATATGATTATGAATGTAGTGTATTCAGGGGCGTACCGAGGACCTTCTTCGGGGGGGGGGGGGGGGGGAAAGAAAACCAAAGATTGCCAACTAATACTATGAAATTTTACCAACTGTTGACTTTTTTTTTTTTTTAGCTGAGTTTTTAACAAAACGATAGCTATTACAGCCTACCTGATTTGGGAAGGGAAGGTCGGGGGAGGGTGGGGTCTTCAAATCTTTGCGTTTCAGACCATTTGTAATCATCTGGCAAATGTCCAACTTTTTGGTATATATATATATATTTTTCCCCCACGCGTAGCGCCGGCGAGTATTCATAAAATTCGCTCAAAATTTGGTGAGAACTCTTCTTGAAAATGCGCAAATGTTTTTTTGTTTTTTCGAAAATTTCAAAATGGCGGATCACTCAAATTTTGAGGGGGCTGGAGAAGGGGCAAATAGCTCAAATTTTTCGTTTACATATCCAAATTTCAGCTTCTTAAGTGCATATTGAGAGGAGTTAGATCAAAAAACGGCTTTTTGAGGAAGTTTTGAGTCATGAAATTTCTTGAATCTTCCATATCTCCCCACCAAATCAAGTTAAAGAGGTCAAATTTTGTGTGTGAGGTTAGTTGGTGACCACAATATGACCTCTTGAATTTGGATCAAAATGGATTCAAAATGGCGGATTATCAAAATTTTGAGTAGAGCTTGAGGAGCCTCAAGTTGGTAAAAATGTAATTAATATGAATTCATATGGTTATTGGGGATAAGTTGTATACTATATCCCGAATTCACTTCCATACATGATGTTGGAGGGGGAAGGCGGGGTTATCAACCTAAAATAGTGGTGGGGGTACAGGAGGGTCGAAAATTTTTTATTGCTGTGTCATATGATAAAATGAGCCCAAGTGACAAACGTATTTTGATTTTAGCTTCCTCAGTGATTTTGGAGGGGAGTTAGAGCAAAAAACGGCTTTTGGAGGGGAAATTGCTGCAGGAAATTTCATGAATCTTCCATATCTCATCACCAAATCGGCCTAAAATGATCAATTTTTGTGTGTAGGATTAGTTTGTGACCAGAATACAACCACCTAAATTTGAGTCAAAATGGATCCAAAATGGCGGATCATCAAGATTTGAAGATAATTTGAGGATCCTCAAATAGTTATAATTTGAGAAATATGTGTTCACATGATTATTTCATGGCAAGAAATACTACATTTGTGCCAAATTCAACTTCTTAAGTGTTTTTGGAAAGGATAGGGTAGGGGTTTTCAGACTTGGTATTGGGTGTGGCCTGTAGTCATGAACGGTTAAGCAAGGTTATTAGTAAATCAAAACAAGCTCCAGTTAAAAACTCAGCTCCAGTAATGCGGCATGGCTGCTTACATTTTTTTTTTGCTCCACGAAAATAAGATGTTAAATACGACGTCACAGTCTTGTTAATCTTCAAAAAATTTAAAAATAGCTGTAATAATACTGCGCAAGTGGTCAAGTTTACCAACTTTACGCTAAAACTCCAAATTTACCAACTTTACAAAAGCCAAGGGGGGAAGCTCCCCCCTCCCTCCCTTTCGGTACGTCCCTCGGTGTATTTTTTAGATCAGCCAAAAAAGTTTTCAGGAAGAAGACTTGTAAAATCCATTGAACGTGGATGCCCTTAACGCAGCATTCTTAGCCCTATTTTCTGGATCATACTTTTCAATTCTACTCTAGAGCTCTTTCCCCCATTGATTCAATTATCAAATAATTGTAATCGTCACATAGTCTTCGAACCTTGAAATATCGATAATCAGCGAAAACCTTCATTTAATTCATTCCAAATTCAGTCGCAAAAAAGAGAATCGTATCGAGCATTTGCGCACCAGACAAAACCTAATGAACCATAAATCATGCTTCGACGACTAACAATACGCACCTTGCGCGCCATAATTCTCCCTGGTCCCCGCGTTGCGGTACTAATAATATGAACTGGTTTACATATTGCTTGATTGGCTCTAATTTATGAACCCAAATTAGGAATGATGAAACGTATCTGGCATTAGGTATCGATAGGTAATCTTTTAGTAAGTAACAAATTAGAGCTTTCTCGATTGCTTCCACAGTTGATTTACAAAGCCATTGAATCGGGTTACAAACATTAATTCTTTAGGATGTATCTGTCCGATTTAATAAAGATTAACAAAGGCTTCGGCCAAGTTTCGCTGCTTAACATTTACCAACGATTTATGAGTTGTTCAAATATACAATCGTTTCATTATCCTAATGAACTAGACACTGGAAATAATTTGTGCGTTTTACGCCGTTACACACACCCTTCCTTACGTCTTACGATTTCCCTTATTAACCATGTTACTACAATCTCGCTATCATCACTACTGCGATTACCGCGTATCCTTTATTTCCGAGTGTCGTGTATTTATTGAGTAATTTACGAGTCGGTTCCAATTTTCATCTTAAATTATCACCATATAAATTTCCCACTAATTACGCATTTCAACGAATTTTGATTTATATGCGAACTTCGTAGAAGTGGCCCTCATCCAAATCATCAACCACCAAGTACTCTCCGGCCATTCGCAGGCAATTCGTTTATCTCCTGATAGATCTACAGTGAAGGTTTGCTCATACCAAGCCATCAAAAAATTAAATACAAACGCCAGCCCATATCCAATGCGTATATTGTACCTAGCTGCTAGCTCCGACGATCTCGTATAACCGATAATATTCTTCACTAATCTCTTCTTCTTCTCCTCTCTTATTTCTATTTAGTACGAGTATGTTTTCAATTTTCATATTTCATTAAATATTTGACATTAATGAGACGTCGTCAGACCTTTCATGCTAATTTCGCGCATAGCCACGGAAAGCACTCGGTTAGTTCAAACCAGTTGACATATAGCGCCGCTAGCGCTCTTTCTCGGTAATTGGTTATTGTTTTGAGTACATTTCAGATAAACATCTTCTCATTAGTGGATTACCGAATTTGTCTGTAGACTATGAGATGCTCTACGTTGCTTATTTATCCTACACCAATCCATTCCAACGAATGTAGATATAAGTGATGTCATTTGATAGGTAATTTTGTACAACCGTTACAAGTATGCAGTAGGTACTGGGTAGGCAATAGGTAATACAAATGATTCACTTCATTAAATATCTTTTAGGAATATATAGAGATATTGCGAGATTAAGCCCATTAAATTATTGGTTCTGCAAAATTCAGTGACGAGGATTTTATATTCTTGTGAGAGAAAGGAGAGGGAGAGAAACAGCAAGCGCAAAAATTGTAACACAGATAAATAACAATTAGCAAGTACTCTAGAGAAAAACTTCGAGCCACCCTCCCCAGGAAATACTCATATATTGAATACAAAAGTACCAACCATCAAAAAGAGTCTAACCCCCCCCCCCCGAAGATTTGGTTAGCCCATACCTCAAGGCGGGCTTTTCTTTTTACTGACACCTGAGCTTTTGGTTGCAATCTTTTTTCTTAGCATAGTTAAACTTCGCAGGTACTATAATTATGTTTTCCTTAAGCTCAAAAATTTACAACATTGAAACATGATACATTTTTGTACAATAAATTTCTGAAAAAATTCTTGAAATTTGAGAGAATACCAATAGATAAAAAAGAAAGGAAAATCACTCTTAAAATTATCAAATAATGAAACATTTCTTTTTATGGTTCACCATTTTCAAAATTCTATTAATACGAAGAATAACCTAATTTCATTATCTTTCTTATCATTCATAATTAAAAATGAGGGGCATAGTATTAAGATGTAGCAAACCACACACTGAATGCAGCAGAGACATAACTCAAAAAACAAATTTTTTTCAGTTTAACATTTCCAGGAAGCTATAAACTTCATAATCCATTTCCCCCTTTTTCTCTCTGATTTTCACTTTTTTTCTATTTTCCACTTTCCTACATCTTTTTTAGAATATTTTTTCACTTTATAATTTATTACACCTCAATATCTATTTCTTCGTGGACCAATCATTTCCTTATCTTTTCCAATTCTTAAGATTTTCGTATTCATGGAGTTCAATCTTTTTTTTCAATTTTAAGTGTGTGCTAAACACATTAAAAAATTTTTGTATTATTGTGCAATAGCTTCTCGAATAATGAATAATCTTTCGCTGCAAAAATAAATAATCAAAAATTAAAATACAAATATTTTCTATAATGCATGAAAACTGAACATAAGCGAATTCTGATAACTGAATTTTTATAAAATTTACAGTTAATTTTTTTCTTTACTTTGCGAGGGTTAGAATTTAATTTTTGAACGCTCTACTCCCGCTCCCCCTCCCACAAAAATTTAATCGTCAAAAACTCTTTTTTGTAAAAATTTTTAGATAAACTTATGATTATTGAAATTTGTAATTATGAGGACTTATTTTTTATTTGAAAACTAGAAGATTTTTTGACACCAATACAAAAAAAACAAGCACCCATGCCACATTACTGGAGTAGAGTTTTTAATTGGATCTAATTCAGGTTTGTTAATAACATGGTTAACCTCTAAGCCTAAAGCCTCTGTGCCCTATCCCTTTCAAAACCACATAAGAAACTGATTTTAAAATAAAATGTAGTATTTCCTGTTATGCGAATATGAGCACATATGTTTTTAAAATTATACCTATTTGAGGCTCCTCAAATTATCCTCAAATGTTTAGGTTCTGCCATTTTGGATCCATTTTGACCCGAATTTTTGGAATCATATTCTGATCATCAACTAACCCTACATAGAAATTTTGACCTTTCTAGCTCGATTTCGTGAGAGGTATGGAAAATGAAATTTCTTACAGCAATTTCCCCTCCAAAAGCCATTTTCTACTCCCACTCACCTTCAAATTTGCTTGGGAAGCTAAAATGAGAAGAATTTAGCCACTTGGGCTTATTTTATCACATGACATCACAATGAAAAATTTTTGGTCTCTAGTGTACCCCACCACATTTTGAGATCGATAACCCCTCCTTCTCCCCTCCAATATTTTGTGTCCACCATTTTGGATCCATTTTGGCCCAAATTCAAGTGGTCATATTCTGGTTACCAACTAACCCCACAAACAAAGTTTGACCTTTCTAGATTGATTTGGTGAAGAGATACGGAAGATTCAAGAAATTTCATGACTCAAAGCTTCCTCTAAAAGCTGTTTTTTACTGTAATTCCTCTCAAAATGCACTCAAGAAGCTGAAATTTAGATATGTTGGTATCCATGACTCACTCTTGCATACGAAATCAAAAAAAAAAAATTGAGCCATTTGGTCCTTTTCGAGCCACCCTCAAAATTTGAGTAAGCCATCATTTTGTTGTGTATCGAAAAAACAATAAAGTTATTTTTTTTAAACATTCACAATGGATGTGATTACCACGAACTGGCCTCTAGTGTAAACGTCATCTCTAATGAAGATGAAAATCTAGATTTACAATATTGTGATTTTGATAACCTCATTGGTATGTATTGTTTATCAAAAATATGCAAGCATGGAAATAGAAAAAAACTGATCGAATTTTAATATTTTTCATACATTTTTCAGTAGGTGAATACGTTATCATTGACGATGACATTAACGAAGATATTACAGGCCTCAATAATGTGGATGTTTCCGAAGGGAGCAATATACCTGAGAGCTGTCATCATGATGCTGAAAATGAAAATACTGCTACTGTAAATATTGAATATCGTCATGATGCTGAAAATGGAAATACTACCGCTATAAATATTGAAGATCGTCGTGAGACTGAAAATGAAAATATTATCGTCATATTAAATACCGAAGATGATGGTTTGTTTTCGTAAATTATTATTATTTGTGGATTAGATAACTGTACATTTTTTAAAACTATTTTTAAATTCAAATGTTTCAGGAAATACTCGAAAACGCCGCATCAAAGCCAATCCAGAGCTATGGGATAGAAATATCCAAAAAAAGAAATGCTGGTCTCGGCAGTCTTATAAAGGTAGAAAAGGAATAAAACTAGCTAAAAGTTCTACATTTTATGCATGCCAATGTACATTCAAATGCTCCAAGGCACTTGACGAAGAAACACAAAGAAACATTTTCAATCAGTATTACGAACTTGCTCATTACATTAAGCAGAAAACATTTCTAAGCTCCTTGATTGATGTAACTACAGTTCAACGACGACGAACATACGAATCAATGGCAGAGTCTGAATCAGAAACATACAGAAGAAATTCGTCTAGGTCTTACTGTCTATTCAAGAATGGTGAACGATTCAGGGTATGCCAAAAATTTTTTTTATCAAAGTTTTCTATTTTATACCGTGGAAGCTTATAACGAAAAAAAAAAAAGATATGGAAGAAAGCTGTATAATTAAAAATGACTATCAAATTACGTTTTCTTTTGATCTGCAGGTAAGAATGTCAGTACTTAATTTGTTTTTGAATAGGTGATGAATGATTTTTTTTTTTTACCGGATGTCTTGACTGTACCTTGGGCAAAAGATAACCAGATATATCATAAGCGAAAATTTTTCATCCACAATTTCACGATATATGATTCTAGCCGAGATGGAAACTGCTACCTGTGGGATGAGACCAACGGTGGCAAGGGTCCACCTGAAATTTCAATGTGTCTTTTACAATATTTGCAAAAATTGCCAACCAACATCACGCATGTTATTTCATATTCCGATACTTGCGGAGGCTACAACCGAAATCAGTTTACCTCTAGTATGATGCTATTCGCAGTTAAAACGATCGAACAGGTAAAAATCTGTTCTGGGTCCCCCCATGCCTCATCACACCCCTGGGTGGAAGGTAGTGGCTGAATATGTATCCCCATATTTAATAATAAACTTGCCGTACGGAGTTTCAATTACAGTCTACAAAAAAAAAGTTTCTCGGTTTCTCGGGTACTCAAAAATTATTGCGAATCAAAGTACTTATTATGTAGTATTCGAAATTCTTCAACTCTGAAATTAGAGGACTTCCAAGAAATTATTAATAATTAATGAAATCAGTAGAGAATTGGCAATAGAATAAAATTTTATTCAGCAATTTTTGCCATTAGAGTCTACCCTTTGGAAGGTGACACCGAAAACCTATACCACAACTATATTTTATTTAAATTTTTAACCATACAGAATAATAGGAATCCTAAATTTTTTTCTCCAGAATAAAATAACCATATACTGTAATTTTCTTCTGCCAATAAAGTGAAAAATTTGTTAATTTTTTCAAACGACGGATTTCTAAGAATATACTGATTGAATTAAACTCCCGAGCGAATTGATTTTTCGCTGAACTCGTCGGCCATAAAAGAATACGCGATCTCCGTAAATTTCTTTTTCGCCAACAAATCAGATGAGGTCGTTGGAAATTGACATACCCGCGACTATAAGCCCGGACAGCTCTCTATACCTGAGAGGTAGGCGAATGAAAATCTATAAATCTTATTGCTATAATGCGTTTCGTACACACGTATAAGTTGGAATAAAAATTATTATTTATAACTTTTGTGATGAGATACGAAAAAACATTGCTCGCAATGGTACATACAACAATGCTTAAAACACAGAGACAGGACACCTGTAGAGAAATTTATGAGTATATATTATATCGGATAACTTGGGGAACAATATCAACGCGGTACGGATTGCTTTTTACTCCGCTTAGATCATACCACACCCACGTTGTAATAATCGAAAGTGGAATTTATTTGACATAAAGAAAACGCGTACATAAAAATAACGTAACGTTCGAATTCTCGTAAAGTCTTTACATCATTACAGGGTCCCAATGGCAATCTGTATCAACACGTGATAATTAATTTATAACTATTTGTAATTCGATGACGTACTCTTCAATGTTGACATTTCCAAGTACCCGCGTGAGGCGCGATAATTACAGGTCCGGTTGAGGGAACAATTTCACCAATGTAACCCCAAAAAGGTAACCACATTATACCAGTTCATACGTGAATAATAATTAAAGAATAAAATTTTTCTACGCAACTATTTCACACACCGACTCATTAGAAATTCGTAGCGTCCGCGCATCACACTTTGGGCCACTCTATAATTATTTTCCTGTCTCGGTCAACGTTCACGAACGCCGGAAGCGATTGTTAAAGAATTAAAAAAATAGTAAATGCCAAGATTTACGCCGGATTCGTATATAATAAGCGTATAAATCTGTCGTAAAAATGTCAAATTAACGCTTCACCTATACTAAGCTGGTTATGCACCAAGTTGCCCGCCATATTCCCAGTGCTTTACCGATTTAGGCGCTCCGAGCGCCGTATAAGTGGCAAGCTTCACGTGTGAATATCATCGCCTTTTCTATAACAACCACGTCATTAAATATTTAAACCAACAAAATACTCCGCTCGTTTCCATTTTCAATATTTCAATTAATTCGCCTGACTAGAGTCGATTTTTTACGCGTATGGAAAAAGACTACTTTCCACGCCTACTGCGCTTTTCTAAGACTAAATGCATTCGAGGGGCTATTGAACGCTTGAAAAAAATACTCGATTCCTTCGCAAAATCGCTATACGGATTTTAAAGAAGTTATTGAAACATGCCTTGGTATTCAAAAGTGATACAAATTGAAGAAAAAAATTAAATCAGTTTTCTAATCCACACATCTTGAAAATAAAGCGCACAAGGTGTTTAGAAAGTTAGTTTTTCGAATATTTTTTCTACTTTTGTTGCTAAAAGAGTAATTTTCATACGTTATGATTTCGCTTCTCCTTGTATGCCGATTTTTGGAATCAAGATAGAAATCAAAGTTATACAGAATACCAACTTACTGCACTCTCATAAGAGCAATGCAATTGGTTCAGGAATGATCGCCAGGTGTGCGACAATCGACACATCTCTGATTGGTGGCTGAAATGACAACCCATGATCGGTTCAGCCATATCACATGGAAAATACAAAATAACCAATCAGAGTTAAGACTGGATCACAGCGTTCCTATAGTGATCAACTGACCTTGCTATTTTTTGTTTAATTTTCATAGTATAGTAAGGCCATCAGTGACTTAGTATTCTATATAACTTTGATAGAAATTATCAACCTCTTGAAATACCTTTAAAGAATTCAACTTCAATTGATTATTATTCTCATGCCCTTTAACCTTTTTACTGGAGGAGCGGAGAGGTGAAGGTTCAAAGTGAAAAATGTTTTTTTTTTTTTTAATAAGAAAATTTCAAGTGTTGGTACAATAGGATGGCCCAAATTTCGTTTTTCTTTATCAAGAAGTGTAGGATATGGTGACAATAGATAGTAGGGTAAGTGTACCAATTAGTTGACATGCTCCAAATAATTGACACCCAACACGTTTTTCTTCAAAATAAAGTTTTTTGTTAATTTTGGGCCATTATTACCAATTATTTTAAATAAATTTGTATTTGTTACAATTTTAGCAATTTATTATTTGTTTAACATGAATCGTTGGGTTGTCAAATAATTGGTACAAGGGAGTGCGAAATAACTGGTGTTAGGGTGTCAAATAATTGGGACATCTCACTTTTTCACTTTGGCGGGTTATTAGCGAGCTTATCAATGAAGGTAGACTCGAATGTAAATAGGTCAAAATATTCCCTAAATGATGTAGTTTCATATGCTATATTCAGATTTTTGCTACCATTCATAGTTTGGGGGAAATATTGGAAAACGTGTAAAAAAATCCTTAAGGGTGTCAATAATTGGTGCACTTACCCTATAACTTATAAAAATTTAATTAAAAAAAAAACGAATTTTCGGATAATTGAATTAATTTTTTACATTTTAAAATTATAATTTTTCATCCAAGACAGAACAATATTTCAGAATGAAAATTGAGCATATGAGTACTTTACCCGCGAGTCCAAAAAAGCCGAAATTAAGCCCTTCAACTAGCCGAAAATTAGTTTCATTGAAATTCAAATTCGTAAAACTTTAATTTTGGAGCTGAAATTATCATGATATACTTTGGAGGTCATTTAGCAATTATGACGATCCTCTCCATCACATTTTGAAGAAAAAATAAAAGTAATCGTTCTATTGCACACCTCACAGTGGGTTCTTAAAAAAAAAAAAAAAAAAAAAAAAAAACGTAATAGCCGTGCCGCATTACTGGAGCTGAGTTTTTAACTGGAGCTTGTTTTGATTTACTAATAATCTTGCTTAACCGTTCATGACTACAGGCCACACCCAATACAAAGTCTAAAAATCCTTACCCTATCCCTTCAAAAACCACTTAAGAACTTAAATTTAGAACAAATGTGGTGCCGAAATCAGTGTGATTCTTACGAGCCATGTTGAAGTCGTCGAAGAGTGTGTCCTCGTCTCTAATCAGGTACCGACGTCAGTGCAAATGTATGCAGAATTTTGTAAAGCACGAAACGAAGAAGTTAATGTACATCTTCAAAATGTGATTGCTGGCAGAACAGTTCCTAAAATCAAGTGGCCAAAAGATTTCGATGAAAGTCTTAAAGAAACTACGAAAATAAAGATAAACAAACATTTCGTCACTTTAGGACCATTCTGATTGCCATTTTTGGGTGGTAATTGATGTGAAGTAAGATTTGAGGTCTGTGGGGGTAAAAATTTGAATGGGAGAAGTATTACTAGCAGTTTTTGCGAGGTGGTCGACTTTGTCGTTACCTTCAATTTTTACATGGCTGGGAATATACATCATTTCGATTGTATTTCCTGCTTGAATAAGGGAGTGTATTAAGTTTTGAATTTGGTAAATTAGGGAGTTTTCTGAAAAGGAGTTTTGTAAAGCCTGCAAAGAACTGAGGGAATCGGATAGAATGAGGATACTTTTTACTTGAGGGGTAGTAATTTGTTGGATACTTCTCAAACAGTGGAAAATTGCGGTGAGTTCTGCTGTAAAAATTGATATGACATTATTGATTTTGAAGTTGTATGAATCGTTTTGAATGGAAAATGCGTATCCTGTATGGGTATTGGTGATTTTTGAGCCGTCTGTATAGCAGAATATTCAATAAACCGAAGTATGAGAAAATTTCAAGAAGCCACTGAATTTGGAAAATGCGGGCGAAGAAACCCTTAAAGTTAAATTTCTAATGCTAGAAAAACCTTGAATATAACAACCATATGAAGTTCTTTATGATAAAAAAATATTATTTTTCTTTAGTTTCAAATTTTATGAACTGTGGAAGATCTCGAAAGAATTCTTATATTCAAGGGAGATGACGCAGACAAAATTCTTGACCTATTTCATTGATCCCTATCCTATTGATCACAGTCCCTACCCTCAGCGAATATTTTCAAGATATTATTAAAAAGCCGAATTTATTATTTTTCTCAAAATTCATCTCTCTCTCGCAGCATGCTTTTGTTAAATATAAGTTGTAGATCAATCTCTACTAATTGGATGGATTTTGTTGAGAACCTTTTCTTCAGTTTGATAATTATATATGTAGAACGCAGATGAATATTATCTGAACAGACTTCAGTAAAGTTTTCAGTTCTATTGTAGATAAGACAAATTGAATATGTATTATAGGTTTCCCTTTAATGCTAGCTGAGTTTTAATAGAAAAAAACCAAAATATTACAGTGGCCCAGACTTTGGATGGCGGCAGGGGAAAGTCAAATGTTGATGTTTTAGACTATTTGTAATATTTTTTTCATATATTTTATTAACGATATTACTTCGCTTCTACATTATTCTAAGGCATTGCCATATGCTATAATGGCCAATAAATCTATAGTCCTGCTTTTGTGATTGCTGTCTATAGTGAACTTTATTTCTTGGCTGAAAAATTTTAATAATATAAAAAAATATACGATTAGAATTAAAAAACCTAATGTTAACTTAAATTTGACCAATCACCCAAAATCCCAAAACTCCTCTCATATTATAAAAAGACTCTTCCTTCAACAACTCGAACCATACTACAGTTACATTCACTGTGAACTATTGGAGAAACGCAATCCACTAGCCAAGCACCACCGATTTCGAACTATGCGATTTTTCAGGAGTTCCCACTGTGTTTGACAGTGGTATACATTATCTGTCTACCCGAGTAAACATTAAGGGTTATGATTGTCTTATTTTTTGTATAATAATATCTATAAAAAAAATTTCAATTCCAGTGGTAAGGAAGACAAACCTTCAAACTAATCAGAGAAGTTTCCTATTTTTTTGCGAACCGTTCAGCTCATATTATTAAATTTATTAATATCTGGATTCGAATATAAGTGTCAGCAATCTACGAGGGTAGTTCAAATTAATATAAATGAGAATTTTGTTCTTACTCCGCGAAAAAATAAGATAGGAAAAAGTCTCATTTATATTTGAGCTGTCCTCGTATTTCAAGGATTACTCTGGATCTAAGTTGGCAAATTTGTTTTCAAATACCTGAATAAAAAGAAAATCTGATTTCAAATTAAGTAATCCTTAATTAATGGATCAATAAAGAAACTCTCCTTTTTAAGAATTCTTCATCTTTGAAAAAATCTAAAATTCCAACACTCTGCTTCTATAGATTCGCGACTGCCAGTGCGTTTGAGCCGTGATAGAAAGAAGACATTCTTTAACGCGTATATAATTATTTAGATTATTACAATATAACCCGCGGACGTTCGAGCAAATTATTCGAAAATTGAATAATACAACGGGGCGCGATAAATAATCGAGTAAAAATAATAAATTTTTGAAGGTGCAAACAGAACGTGACGCGGTGAGAAAAACGCGTTCTTACTGGCGAAATTTATTACTTCAAGTGAAGAAGCGTACTATACGTAGAATTTTTCAATAATAACCAGCCTGGCACATATATAGACAAACGCATAAAGTACATCGATAATTGAAGATTCACAATCATCTCTAACCGAAAGCGATTCTCAAACGGTTTTCACTTCTACGTACCTACTTCTTTACGACTGACATTTTATATTATCGTAACCGTGGAACTTCTCAATTATAAAATACCCTGACAAAAGATCCGGGTTTCGGAAAACTATTCGAACCGGAAATACGCCAGCTTATCTATCCGCTCTCGTACCCATATGATTTAATTAAAACACGAAAAAAAATTTTATAAACGAATTAATTTCGGGTTATATGGGTAAAACAATTGCCAAGTCGGAAATACCCGGCGGCCACTCAATATCGATAAACAGATTAAACCGATGCCGCCCAAAAATAAAGAAGATATGAAACCATAGATGCACCGATGAACCATAACACGTACCAAATGCTCTGGGAACGGGTTAAAGGTTATACGACATAGCGCCGAATACCCCTCTCACCGTTCCAGCCGCGACGACGGATTTTCCTTTTTCGACCGCGAAGCATTTCGGAACGTCTTTATTTTTAACGCTGCGTTACGTTAACTGATTTACAAAGTTGTAATTAAAAGATATGGGTGTTGGTCGCGATAATACCAAGGTTACCCAATTAGGCGCGTGGGTGATCGCATATCGCTTTATTCGGATGCTCGTGTGATGTAATTGATAGGTGTAAGGAGTTCCGATTCGTACGCTAATCTACGGCGGTGGGAAAGATGGGAATTTTTACTCATTGTTTTTCACTCTCACCCAGTCACCCTTCTACGAGACAAAAAAGTTAAAAATCCAAATTGGAATCTAGGATAAAAAATCCAAAATCTCACCACCATTGTAACAGAGCCTGGAAAGAAAAAAATCAAAAAACTCCCAAATACCTCATCCAACGTGACAGCTACAGATACCCAAAAAATTTTCAAAACATTGTAGAAAAATTTCCAGATCTTCATAATGACAACAATCAATCTAAACCATATAGTAATATAGGATTTACTATAATCATTCCCGTTATCTCATATACAGAAGGGGTATCTGATAAATTACCAAAACATAGTCCCTTACATGAAGGAACATTAGTTGTATTATTTTCATTGGTAGCATTTTTCTGATTTTTCTCAAAAATAAAAAAACGAAATAATTAAAAATTTTAATATATCATTTTAGAGGCCTTGCTTAAGGGCATATAGCATTAATTTTTCCAATTTTTTCATTTCTTTATTACGAAATCAACTTTTTTGCATTCACGTACTCGTTTTACAAAGCACCGCCTTAAGCATTATAGAGAAGTTTTCGAGGCTATACGAAGGATCAGTTAAATACAGTGGAGGCCACGTTACGCCTATTAGTTGTCGCCAGCAAGGAGTGCGATTATTATAAAAGTAAAGCTAAACGATGTGCTTATAGCGAGGCAAATTGTTTTAGTTCAACTTTTTTATTGTTATTCTTCGATTATTGAACGTTATGATAGCGCTATCCAATGTATTAAATATCGATAACTTTCGATTTTTTTTTTTTTTTTTTTTTTTTTGTTTGATCTAGACAAGTTTCAACTTTTAAAAATATTTTTAATATTTTAAAATTCTTTGTTTGCTATTCACTATGAGTCGATTAGCATTTTTTTTAAATAGTACCATACCTAACGCTACTTTTAATCTAAAATAAATACAAAAATACGAATTACAAAAAACAAAAACTAACGATATAATTTCGAAAATAATTCGACTACCACCTGAAAATATAAATATGCTTGTATATTTAAAAAAAAAAACTACTGGATAATCAGTGAATGAAACTAGAATTATTGTACCTACTTAATATTGAAAAAATAATTTCTTTAATGAAATAAAATATAATTTTCCTGTATAGAGTTGTTATAGTAACTAGTCTGGGTTCTTATTGGTCATATGTTATGCGCGTAATGACCAATCATAAGGCTAGAATGTGATAAAATGTAGGTAGTTTCATTCAGAGATGGGAAGCAAGCTAAAAGCCAAAAGCCAAAAGCTAAAAGTGGAGAGTTTTTTACCTAAAAAGCAAAAGCTGAAAGCAAAAGCTAGAACGCACAAATAATTGAAAGCAAAAGCAAAAGTTTTATTTTTTCAGCTTTTCTAGTACTTATAAATTTTAAATTATCATTAGCTTTACTAATACAAGAAAGGGAGAATGACACCTTGGAAGAAGTACCCGATACTGATAGATCTGAGTCAGTACTCAGTTCTGTAGATGATCCCGACGATCTAATGTTCGAGAAACGGATTCAAGAGCAGCATAAAGCTCATCTGTATGAATCACGCATGAAGTTAATCGGAAAACCAGAATTTGAAACCATAGTTAGATCATTCAATCCACATCGGATGAAATCTGTTCACAGTGTACTCAAGTTCTGGGAGGATAACAAAGAACATTATCCTGACTTATATCCCATAGCGCTAGTCATTTTCTCTGTTCCAGGAACGCAGGTTAGCGTCAAAAGACTATTTTCGCAACTGAAGTTCCTTCTTGACCCATTAAGAAATAGACTGGGTAGTCAAATGGTGAACGATATATTGATATTAAAAGCTAATTTTAAACATATTTAATAAAATAAACACATTGAAGAAGGAAGAAAAACGAAGTAATAAACATTATATTATTATACTTATGTTTATTCATTTTGATTTTGTAATATACTGAAAATGTTGAATGCGTGTCATCAAAACAGAAATGATAAAAAATTATTATGTTGTACAAAAAGAAAATATTCAAAATGTAGGGGAAAAGCCGAAAGTCCAAAGCGGAAAGCTAAAAGCTAATGATATTTGGGTTGAAAAGCAAAAGCCAAAAGCGAAAGCTGAATATGAAAAAATTTGAAAAGCAAAAGCCGAAGTTTAATTTTTCAAGGTCAGAAGCTAAAGCTGAAAGCAAAAGTTTTATCATACGGCTTTCTATCTCTGGTTTCATTTCTACCTTCCTAAATAATATCATTCAGTTTTCAATGAACGTCTGAAATTCGTTTGTGATTTGAATCATCAGCTGATTTGTGTTTTTATTTTACGAGTTAGTCGATGTAATTTACCATATTCCAACTAGCTGATTGGTTGTTACACGCGTGACGTATGACCAATTAGAACATAGATCAGTCATTATAAATACTCTATGCTTCTAACTTCGACTGCAACAAGATTTTAGGCTTTTTTCTCCCTTTTTTTCCATTTTTGAAGAACCAAAATGAACGAATTGACGATAATCTTATCGATAATTATCGATAAGGACTTTTTCCGATTATTGACATCACTAGTGAATTGAAATTCTGTTCTTATTTTATATCTGAAAACGTGTGATCGAAGCATACAAATTATTGTATTCGATCTATTTGGACGTTTCTCGAACCGAAATATCGTGTAATAGAAGTCTCGAGAGAGTTTTCTTTCAATTGAAATGAAGTCAACATTGACAACACTGTTCAGCTCACAACAAAAATCTTGTAGTTTGTATTTTCAACAAAATTTGATGAATGATTTCCTTTTACTTTGATTTTTCAGGATTTGGCCAGCGCTGTAATAACGGATCGTGTTCTGTTCCGTTCCCGTTCCTGTATCCGTTCTTGGGTCATTCCGTTACGTTCCCGTTACATTCCAACTTTGGAGGTTCTATTATATTCCGTGATATTCCATTCTGTTCTTTACTTCTTTTTCAGTTCCAGTTAATAAAGTTATGAGTTTGAGTTTCTTTTTTTTTTCTTTTTTTTTTTATTAATGATAGACAAATCAGAGGCGGATTTAACAGTCGGCAAATCCGCGGTAGCGGACTGGGCCTTAAGGGGAAATGGGCCTCAAAGGACTCATAGGGGCCCAATTTTTTGGCGATAAAATAAGTTCAATTGTAAACATGAGGTGATTTTGCCCATTACAATAACAAAATGAATAATTTCATGACGATGTAAATATTATTCTTAAACGTACAAGAAGTTAGGGAGTAAATAATAGTGTATTAGTAACAAGAGCGCAATATAGTAGGTAAAATTTAAAACTTCGTAAGATCATATCTACTGGTGATGGGCTATAGAGAGAGACGTGAGAGTGGATGAGGGCCCAAATGCAGAGGCCCCAAATGTGTTGTGGTCCTCCTTGTCCTCCCTCCTATTTTTTGAGCTTTTTTCCCAAAAAAATTTTGCGAGTACATTTTTTCAGAAAAACCGAATTTTTTACTTCCTGAAAATATTTGTGGGCCCTTTTCAATTACACCTGTCGAAGAAAGGAAAAGGGAAGGAAAAACATATATATTTTGCAGAAAAACGAGATTATTCCGATGATAATGTTATTATGTACATGGATTTCATTTTAAAAAATAAATTAGCAGATTCATATCCTGAAGTAATGATATTGATACGATTATTTTTGACCATTCCCGTGAGCACTGCTAGTGCAGAAAGAGTTATAAGTTCTCTTAATAAAAACTTATAGACGTGCAAGTTTGGCGGAAGAAACTTTAAACTGGTATAGAACACTGTTCATCGAGAAAAAAGTTGCTGAAAAATTGCATTTAAATGAAACAATCGTAATTTTCGCAGACAAGAAGGCCCGTCGAGGATTTATTAATGACCCAAGCATTGAAGTTTCCAGTATTTAGTTAAGTACGGATTTTATAATTACCTAATAAACGCCTCTTATTCTTATGTCCTTCATTTTCGTCGTAACAAATAAAAAAAAAAAGCTCGCACAGATGATTTTTTCGAATTTTTTATGGGCCTTTTTGAAGTTTTCGGGCTAGGCTTTTTTCCTTAAATTCGCTTCTGAAACAAGTAATGAAATTTCAATTTCACATAAAAAAATGCACATTGCACTGGACTTACAACGTATTAGGAACAATTTTGCCAGCATTCAAATTTCAAAAAATGAAAACAATGTAAAATAACGGAACACCAACAAAATTGATCTGTTACGTACCGTTACGTTCAATTCTCAAAAATTTTGTTCCATTACGTTCCATTCCGTTCCATTACTGAAATGAATAAATTGCCCGTTACGTTCCTTTACTGTTATTATAGCCCTGGGTTTGGCGAATAAGGAAAAAAAATGCAAACGCTTTCATATTGGGTTTCCGCAACCTTCTTGAGAGGAGAACTAACGACTCACCGGTGGGACATTATCGTGACTCAGGATTGTAATGATGTCGTTCTTATCCTGCTCGACCGTTCAAAACAAAACAATCTGAAACCCAATAAATTATCTAAAAGTCTCCAGTTCTTCTGGGACCGAATGTTTTTCGAGTATCACGAGGATAATATACCTGAACTAAATGCAGAGGCGTATTAGGCATGGGCAGAGAGGGCAGTTGCCCATGGAGGCAAAATATCAGGGGCGGCAAATTTTGGTTTTTCTAGCTGTTCTTTAAATGCAAAATATATTATGACGATTTAAAAAAAAATTCTGGTAGTCAAATGGATGAACTTATAACATATTCAGAAATCAGTTTGAAAAATTGAAAATTATAGTAAAAATGAAAACTGTTTTTTTTCTCGGCTGAATTTTTTCAACTTCAAAACGATAGCTATACAATTTTTTTTTTCACGCCTAGCGCCGGCAGGTATTCGCATGAAATTTGCTCAAAATTTTGTAAGATACTCTTCCTAAAAGTGCAAAAAAATTCCTTTTTGTTTTTTCGATAAAATTCTGAGGGAGGCTGGAGAAAAAGTAAATAGCTCAAATTTTTTGTTTTTGATTTCATTTATGAAAGAGTGAGTCACGGAAACCAACATATCCAAATTTCAGCTTCATAAATGCATTTAGAGGGAGAGTAAGAGCAGAAAATGGATTTTTTAGGAAGTTTTAAGTCATAAAATTTCTTGAATCTTCCACATCTCCTCACCAAATCAATCTAAAAAGGTCAAACATTGTGTGAACGGTTAATTGGTAACCAGAATAGGACCTCTTGAATTTGGGTCAAAATGGATACAAAATGACAGATTATCAAAATTGGGGTAGAGCTTGAGCAGCCTCAAATTAATAGTAATGTAATTAATATCAATTCATTCGATTGTTGGAAATAAGAAGTGTATTACATTCCAAATTTACTTTCACAGATAATATTGGAGGAGAGGAGACGAGGGGTTGAATTTTTTTTATTGTGGTGTCATATGATAAAATGAGCCCAAGTGACTAACCTATTTTCATTCTAGCTTCCTACGTGCATTTAGAGAGGAATTAAAATTTGAAGATAATTTTAGGAACCTCATGTAGATATATTTAAAAAAATATGTCTTCATATACTTGTTGCATAGCAACAAACGTTACATTTGTTCTAAATTAAAGTTCTTAAGTGCTTTTTGGAAAAGATAGGGCAGAGGTTTTCAAACTTGGTATTGGTTGTGGCCTGTGTACATGAAGGACCTAGTAACATTATTTTCAAACCTGATCAAGCCTTAGTTAAAAACTCAGCTCTAGTAATGTGGTATGGCTCCTTACATTTAAAAAAAATTTTAAATCAAACTTAAAAGTTTGTGATGTACCAAAATGAACATTGAAAAAAATATTGTGCATGAAAAATTTTCATAATTTTTTTGGTGGGGAGAGGGTGCGGCGGCAAAATTCAGAGTCCGCCTCTGACTAAATGATGAAGAAATACTGTTAGTTTTCCAGAGGCTTGAAATTCTAGATGACCGAGCGGATTTCCCTCAAAATCATGGCGCGTGGTTTTAAAAAAAAAAGAAGAAAAAGGTATAGATATATACTGATTTTAGCATACAAATTATAAAATGATGATAATTATGCTAAATTCAAACTTCTAATTTGTGCTCCAGCTTTCATTTTCAAAAAAGTCTACCTTCATCAAAAAGGTATCTATAATATTAAAAAGATGTAAGGTTTTTTGTGCAAGCGAGTAAGCAACCAGGACTCAAACTTTACGAACCCTTCGAGCCATTGCGATTTACAAAGTACTCAACCAATAAGCTCGGTAATAGCGACGAATACAAAGACGCGTTGAAATGCGGCCGCGAGTTTAAAGAAGCGACCTATAGAATTCATGTATAGCGGTGAGAAATCATAACTCATATTCGCGTAAGGTATCGGCGCGTCTAATAACGAACCAAGTTACGCGCGTTTCGCTGCCGATACACCGAGTACACGTATAAATCCAGACTAAGCAATTACTCGCGTCGAATATTAATTATTTATGATAACTGGTCGATAAATTATAAATTAAATTTAATCGGTAGTCGGACAACGTTAACTTGGAAATATTTTCTCCTTTTCCGTATTTCCAATACGTACTCTCGTCGATTCGAAAATTTAATTGAAAAACCGTGTAAAATCACCCAACGCGTACAAAACAAATTTTTTCCCTCCTATGATTAATTACCTGGCCAATACTAACGCCTAAATATTCTCTAATATTTGTACAGCAGACAACGGGCGCCATTATACGGCCAACGATACCTTTTTAATTGAAACCAGATAACGTCTAAATAACACAGGGTCGAGTTAATAAGAAAAATGAACGGTGGCTGTGTTTAAAGTACCAGCTCGTATAGTAAAATAACTCGAATACGAATAAGATTAATGAGGCTGCGAGACCATTTCGTTCAACGTTGTCAACTATAATGTAACCCAACGATATTATGATGTGTGAGGATAATTTGTACGAGGTGGAAATTAGACGGCCACGATGACCAGTTCGGCCATGTCATCGCCGAGTGTTTAACGTTTTACAATGAGCATAACTTGTCCAACGCTTATAATCGAGTGCGACAGCTTTCAATGTGTTCAGTAAAAACAAGGGAGTAACCATGTGGATGAGCCTTTCTTTTTTTCTTTTTTTAATATTCCAGAGATTGTATATGTTTCTCATCGTAGAGAGAAAAATAGTATATTTGAGTTTCAAAGGGTTTCATATTTTCTTCTCCAGACGAACGCATGAAAAATTATTTTCTTTCAGCTTCATTGTTTAGAATCACCCTGACTCCATTAAGCCTGTTACTAAATGGAGACATTAGCTTGGTATGACAAATTATTCATCAGATTACTCTCGTCTTTGTCTGATGTCCATATGATCCATTCTAACGTAATTTTTTTTCTATCAATGTACCTATCCGGCCATCTCGCACTCATAACAATGACGATTGGCAAAAGAGAAGCTCAACATTCATATCCAGTCTCATTACTGGTAACTTCAACAGATAAGTTTCTCCCAGATGGATAGACAAATAGAAATTTTTCCATCTCCACTATAACTGTTGTCTATGGTAATTGAGGACCGTACATCGCACCCATTAGTCATTATATTTAATTACCTCTAGTTACAATCCGTTTATAATTAGCCGCGGTGGTAATACATCGCGTAAGTATCCATTATACGACACTGTTAATCAGTATACGTAATACACGCAGCCTTCTATCTCATAGGTACACGTATACCATCAAAAGGTACCAGTATAGTATAACGGTAATAGACAAGTTAGTTTAATAAATGCAATCCGGTATACTCGTACATAACACATTGAATAAAGCTTTGATTTGCCATACTCGCTGTCACATTTATATAAGTGCCGGGCCTTTGAAAAATCACAAATATTTAAACGTCATTACGTTTTTGTTGGACGAATGAAAAATATCATTTTTTATTTTTCAATTAGTATAACTGGAAATACGGCTCGAGACGCTGAATAATTCGGAAGACCACTTATGACCTGTTGAAACGGTCTTGAAATGTTTGTGTAAATGTTGTCAGCTCGAGAACGTAATGAAAAAATAAATTCGATTTAACCGGCTCCGCGGCTGCGGTTTTTAGCCGAGTCATCCAGTAACACGTGCTCTCTTTCTGATGATACAAAATAATTCTTCTTCGCTTCGAAAATGTTCTCCTCGAAGTGTCTTCTCTTATAAAGTAGGTATAGAAAATCCAACGTTCAAATCATAAAATTTTTTTTTGAAAATTAAAAACAATTTGCCCAAAATTTTGAGATTATGCAATTTTTATGAAAAAGGTTTATATTTTTTATATATTTTTTTTTAATGTGCTGAATTTTTCATATTTGAGAACAAGGAAGCGGAGAGTCGAGAATTCTCGTTATTTTTTCAATCCCATGAAAAATTCGATTTTCTAGGAGTTATCAAATGAAAAAAAGAACAATGCATTGCCTATCTCCTCGACAAACAAAAAATTGTAAATAAGAAATATCGAAGCAAATGCTGCGCAGTAAAGTTGTCAAATATTAAGATTCATGTGGTTTTCAAGTTCCAAACATCAGAGGGTACTTTGTACGAGCTATTTATTAATATTTGTGCTTTATTTGTCAGTTGAATGAAGAGAATTATTGTATGCTTTGCTTTGATGTACTATTATTGAAATTAATTCATCTACTACTACCACTCAACAGATTAATACATATAAATTTCTTAGGATAGGTCAAGGTTAAAAAGTTCAAGTTGGAATTAATCATATGTGACATACAGGGTCAACGAGATTCATGACTGCACTTGGGATAGGTTCGATTTTTTGGGGGACCATATATGAAACATTATGATGAGAATTTAAAAAAAAAATTGATTAGGCATTACTCCTAATTATTTTAAATAACTTTTAATTATTGAATCATTTTTATTTTTTTTTTTGCTGATTGGACGTTTTTTACAAAGTAAGTGAGAGCAAAAAAAAAAGAGATCAAATATTTTCCTCAAATTTTAAGTAACTTTTTCATTTTTGAATAGTTTTTAATTCTTATTTATTTATTTATTCCCTTCAGATGATAGTACAGGTGAATAAGCATGTGCCTAGAAATAATTGCCAATAAGTTGATTTACAGATATACAACGTTCTGGAATAGGTGCGAAAACCCCTTTACTATCCCTTCCAAAATCGCTTCAGAAGTTGAATTTAAAATATGCAGTATTTCTTGCCTGTAATAATTTTAGTAATTTGAGACTTCTCAAGTTATCTTCAAACTTTGACGATACCATATTTTGGATCCATTTAGATCCAAATCCAAGCAGCCATATTCCAACATACAAAGTTTGACCAAAAGATTCATAAAATTTCTTACAGTAATTTCCCCTCCAAAATCCGTTTTATGTCCCCACTCCCCTCTAAATTCACCTGGGAAGCGAAAATCAGAATAGGTTAGTTACTTGGGTTAATTTCTTCGCATGATGCTATGACCTCACAATAAAAAATTTTGGAACTTTCGTGCACCTCTACCACATTATGAGGTTGATAACCCATCCTCCTTTCCCTCCAACATCATGTGTGAAGGTGAGATATAGTATATAATTATTATCTCCAAAAACATAAATAAGTAAATATTAATTAAATTTTTCGTTATTTGAGGCTATTCAAGCTCTCTTCAAATTTTGACAATTAGCCATTTTGAATGACCTTTCTTATTCGATTTAGTGAAGAGGCATATAGAAAATTCTAGACATTTCTTGCAGCAATTTCCCTCCAAAAGCTATTTTTGTCTAAACTCTTCTCTAAATTCACTTGCGAAGCTAAACTCTCACTTTATCGAATGACGTTACAATAAAAATTTCTTGATCTCTCGTGTACTCCCGGAGTATGCCTCTCACAGTGTAATGGTATCAGAGGAATTAATATGAAATTGAATTTAATAAAATTTAGTGCAACAATTTTCACTTTAAGATAAATTGTGCGCACCACAAGATATGAAAATTCGAGAAATTTCAAGACTCAAAACTTCCTCAAAAGTCTTTTTTGCTTTAACTCCCCTCCAAATGCACTTAGGAAGCTAAAATTTAGGTAAGTTAGTGTCCGTGACTCACTATTTCATATGAGATCAAAAACGAAAAATTTGAGGTATTTGCTCCTTCTTCAGCCCACCTCGAAATTTGAGTAATTCGCCATTTTGAAGTGTATTGAAAAAACAAAAAAGTATCTTTTTCGTATTTTTAAGAAGAGTCTTCTACCAAATTTTGATCGAATGAATAATACGAGCCGGCGCTACACGTGGAGGAAAAATACATAGATCTATATACCAAAAAGTTTGACATTTAAGCAAAAATTCGAAGACCACACCTTCCCCAATCCCCCTTCCCATATCTGGTAGGTTGTAATAGCTATCGTTTTTATTGAAAACTCAGCTAAAAATGAAGTTTCGGATAATTAAAGGGTGTATTTCACATACACGATTGCATACTGGTTTGCCTGCCAAATCACCATTTTCGTACAACTTTGATTGTCAAATACTACATAATCTGTTTCATTTGAAATTTGAAATATATACTTGTAATATAAATTTGAGAAACTTCACAGGAGTTTTTATTGATTGACTGATTATTTGTCGGAAAAAACGCGAAAAAAATTGGCTTTTGAGGAGGCCATATTTCGTAGCTCGTAACTTTTTTATAAATTTAAATTTAAATTTTTCGTTCGGAACAAGTCAAAGAGAACTATCTTATCTTTTTTATTTTCAAATTTCAAGAATTTTCATAAAAAATGCACGAAGAATTTCAGTCTCAAAAAGATCACTTTTTTAACGTTATCAATTGTGGTTCCCATATGGATAACATATAGCGCCTGCGAAATTTAGTTATACTAGAAAAAAAGAACCGTGTATGTGAAATACACTTTTAAACTTTTTACATTTCAGAGTCATGATTTTTCATCTAAGACTGAAAAATGTTTTACAATGAAAATCGAGCATATTTTACCTCTGAGTACCATAAGAGCCAAAATTAAGCCCTTCAATTGGCCTAAAATTAGAGTCATTTTGTAATTTCAAATTCGTAAAACTTTGACCTAATTTTGGCAGGCCTAAAAATTGTATTTTGGGGCTGAAATTTTCATGAGATACAATAGCTGTCGTTTTTAAGTATAAGAGAAATGTCGATTTAGTCTATCTTGTAAATACCTATATGTGTATGAAGCGAAGCAGGTTTTCTCCAAAACTGGACCGATTTTCTTCATATTTAGCACAAGTATTCATATCTATCAGTATAGATGGTTTTCAGCCTAAGCATGATCTTAACCCTCATAGGAGGGGTGGAGTGTCTGAAAGATCAACATTTTCATATCTCTAACTGACTGATTTTTTTTTGTGAAGTTGTCTTGCAAATACTAACAGAAGTGCTCGACAAAATTTCATAAAAATTATTTGGTAATTAATAAAAAATAAACTACGAATTTTGAATCATTAATGAACACGTTACTTTTGAAATCTGTAATTCTTGACGGAGTAGGGTAAATCAAGATCTGAAGAAAAATTAAGATTCGAGGCAACTAATATCATCCCCTTCGTGGCAAATTAGACGTATACCAACGCAACAATTTCCTTCACTAGGTGCATCTATCATTCGGTATAATGCAACAGCAAAGAAACCACCAGCGAATTCGTTCATATTATAAAGTTTCTACAGGTGATTTGGCGTAGGTATTTTTTTTCGAAAATTTTCCAAAACTCGCAACGACTGCAAACTCCAATTAAAATAATTCTGAAATTCCCATTTCCACATTAACACAGATCAAAGGCACTGAAAAGGCTTCGCATGCCCACCCAACTCCAACAATATACAATACGTATGAATATCCAACCAATCGATTATTAATACGAAATAATCAGCTTACACGAGGCACCGTCTAGCGTCTCATCGATTACAGGTTCGATCGCGCCGTTCACTTTGCACATTGGAAAAAAAACTTTTACCGCGTCGCGTTTACATATCGCAACACACGTAGGATGAACAAGGTGTTGGTCGCAATGCGTCCCACACAGGCGCATGCGCTCGCCGGAAGTCTCCGGTCCCCCATTAATATTATAATATTCTCGTCCTATAATTAAATTTTACGCAACAAATTTCATTCATAATCACCGGTACGGCGAATATGAATGAATGATGCCCACGTATTCCTGTGACCTAGCTATTTGATTCTTGACGACGATGCCTGTCTAGTTTTGCTACTATATCGCCGCGCCGCGACACACGCCTTTTTTTTTGCTTCTGGTATTTAATGTGCGTTTCGTGTGTGCCAGTTTCACCACCGCGCGCTGCTACCTGTTAAGCTAGTTATAAGTGTATCTAGTCGCCTCCTATATCCTCCCGATACGAGCTTAATTTTTCACAAAGCTTCGTATCATTTTGGTCGCGTGGTTCACGAGTTTACTCGATGAAGTGATTGTAGTTGGAATAAATCGATGGATCTTCTAATTAGTGGATCATCGATGCATCTTTATTACTTTCTACAATCTATCCGAGGAAATAGAGTTTGTTGACTTTTACTGGATTTAAAAATTTTCCAATTTCGATTGAAACAGATATAAACATCTCACGTCAAATCATCCCACTCCCTTTTTAATCCGCGCAATTTAAGACCAACGTGAAAATATAAATGGAAAGAATTTTAATGAAAAATACAAGCCCACCCAAACAACTCTTTTCAATTGCGCGACCCAGCAAGACTTGTTGTACAATAAAAGAAGAAATTCATAACCGCGTTAACCGCTCGTATCGCTTAATCCTAATTCAATCCTATGATAAAGTCATTACAATAAAATTTCATTCACGACATCTTATTATCATAGCTCCGCCGAGTCTCTAGCAGAAAGAGTGAAAAAGAAAGCCACCACCTATCTTCGTCCAATTTTCTCACCCAGCTATAAATTCCGACAAATACAAAGGAAAGCGTCGAGTCGAAAATTCGCCGTTGTAATGGACGACCAATAGAGATATAAATTTAATACGAATCGATTTTTAATTCTAATACGCCGGATAAAACGTTTCATTGGCGCTGACGAGCTTCATGCAAATTAGATTGTGGGTGCGACCTCCAGTTACAAAATTACGCCCGAAGGACTGGCAGACCTGAAGAGTGAAAGGGGATACGCAGGAATATTTGCATTCTCAGGAAATGACGATGTGGATTTCGACAAAAGTCAACGCAAACCGCAAATGACCGGAGCCGAGCTAACGTACTACGTGAGCTTTCAATTCCACATATTCAGTATCCACCGGCAGCATTTCCATATCGTTCACTCCATTCGCCAATTCGATCGTTCGAGACGTTGGACAAAACCCGTACATCGGGTTACCTCCTTAGACATCTACCTGTGTTTTCACCCGAGAACAAGTTTATTTGGTAACACTAGCTGGCGCCTAGACTGTTATTAAAAGTCAGTTAAATGAATTTTAATATGCTATTATTTCGACTAATATTTTTGTTTGCTTTTACTCGCGCTCGTTCGTTATGCAATGACATCATTGTATAAAATGATTACTAATCCACCGGACGTTTAGTCATCTTCGTCATAATGAGATGTAGCTGGTATCTTTTCTTATAGGGTTACCCCGCCACCTACCTGCCAGCGTTGAATACGAGTCGCGATTATAATTTTCTCTTCATCTTGTAATACCGTCGGAGCGGTTTTATTTTGGCCGCGGGATTAAATTAATAATGGTTAGTTCGCGGTGCCTAATTATGTAAAGACTTATAGTACTTGTACCCATTTTATTCCCATCCCTTTACCCTTCCTTTCATTATAGTGTTTTAGAAGTTTTAAGTACGAGTAATCGAGTATATCTAATGTGGTTTGCATACCTGATCCATATACGTGGATTAGATCGTTGTATATGCGATGTTGATTTCATATCGCAATTAAACAATATCGAATTGTAAACGCATTAATATATACCTCGAGTAGATACTCATATACCTGAGGACTTTGTAGAGCAAAATGTAACTCTACTTTTAATTGCACGTTAATTCGATGTTTTTACTAACCAGTCAAGAAGTACGGAATAGCAGATTAATTCATCGTCGATAATCCATTTAAAATATCCGGTCGTTGACGAAGGACGAGAACCCACTTCAGAACCTGCAAATAAAAAATAACGCTCGTAAAAACAATTCGATTTTTAATTCGACAGGAAAATACCGGCAACCTTGACCTTGGAAATTACCGCTTCTCTGCGACGATTACTTTTTCTTTCGCATAAAAATACGAATATAATATTAATAAATGATATTGCACTCTACTCCAAATTTCTACGAAAGAAATTACTCAAATATCAGGTCGAATTGAATATTCAAAAAATCAAGGGGAGGGGGCTTACGCTCTTGTCATTAAGAAAACACTGAGATTTCTTTATTTCAGATATTTCAAATTTCTTGGTATCCGGATGGAAACAAATACAATAAGCATAATTGGTACAAATTATTTCAAACATATTAGGGACAGGGATAAGGAAGTTTTGAAAAACATTTTTATCATAAAAATAAATGGTATAATTATAACAAATTCTAAATAAAAAATTATTAAAATAAAAAAAAAATTATATTATTAAATCCACATTCAATCATACAATTATTTAAAAAATTAATATTTTTATTTTTATTAATAACTGAATTTAATAGAATAAAAATAAAATTTTTAATTAAAAACAAGAACACTTTTTTTTTTTTTTTTTTTTTTTGTAAATGTATTAAAGTTCCTTCGCGTTTTAACTTTTCTTTCATATCTTGCTACGAATTGAACACATTAATGCTTTCATTCGTTCTAATTACTAGCGAGGTAAATGTACATCATGATTCTGCATTTTTTTGCATCTATGTTTGTGTAGTATAAACCTACATTTTTGCGCAAGTAATTATTTTATCTTTTTAGCTAATATCAAGGAATATTGTTCTTTTCCTTGTTTTGTTGAAGAAGAAAAAAAAACGATTTACAAAGGAAATCTATTTTTTTTTTTATTAGAAAATATTAGCACCTCAATAATTTAAAAAAAAAAAATATTTCAAGCATATATTTCGCCATTTTAAGCGAATATTTTGCCTTGCCTTAATCATTAACGTGTTTAATATTTTTTGTATCTTATATCTTGGCATAATTTATGTTATTCATTGAAAACCATCAAATTGATTTTTTCTAATAATTTAAATGCAAAAGAAATTTGTATAAATTCTAACCAAGCGAGACATATTTATAGACATTATATGGTTTTTATCGTTTTTTTTTTTTTTTTTTTTTTTTTAATAATAATATTAGGTATAACTGTTTTCCTAATAGAGTAGTCATGATTAAAAATTTTGAAAATAAAAGAAAAAAGTTTAAAATAATGAAAAAAAAATTTAATCTTGATTCTTTTAAAATTTAGAAAGTCTAAACCGATTTGAAATTTTTTTCAAAAGTCAACCATTTTTGTTTTCGAGAAAATACCCTTGAGTAATTCATCAGTCGTGTACACAATGCTTGCTTAATTTAGGTATTTTGTTCTCAAGAAGAAAAAATATACCAAGTTTTTACCTCACAAAACTTCTCGAAACATCACATTCTTACTTTCAAATAGCTTCGTGTAGATACGCTTTTACACCAAAAAGCTCAGCTTTTAGAACATCTCTGTTGAACAAAAATCAAACATATTTTGCCTCTTTAGTTCACAAAAGACCAAACTGAGTCCGTAATGTGCACATGACCAACTGATTCCTTTTTGAACATGAGCAAATTTTTCTTCTTTTAATTTTCAAAAAGTTTAGATCTCCTTAATGAAAAAAAATAGGAAGTTGAATTTTGTTTAATCTTTGAATAACAAAATATAGCTTTAGAAAGTGAATAATTTTTTAATCAAAAGAAAATTCGTATTTTTAAAAATATGAAAATTTTTAAAACTTTGATTTCATTTTGAAGGTTGGGGAGGGAGGAGGGAGGCAAAAATAAATTTTCATAAAACTCTTTCCAGGTAATTTAGCAACTACTGTGACTCCGCTTATATAACTTATTGAAAAAAAAAAACGAAAATTCGGCCAATTGGATGTCCTAAACAGATGGAAAATCCAAGTTTCCTACATTGTACTCTTTAAAGCTTTTACTCCAAGTAAATTTTCATTTTACATTACGTGTGGAGGCGAATTGGAAGTATGGTATACTTCTTGTTCCAAATAATCTTCTGAATTCATATTAATTGCATTCTTATGAATTTCAGGCTCCTCAAGCTCTACTCAAATTTTGATAATCCGCCATTTTGGATCCATTTTGACCCAAATTCAAAAGGTCATATTCCGGTGATCAACTAAACCTACATACAAATTTCGACCATTCTAAGTCAATATGGTAAGGAGATATGAAGACTCAAAAAATTTCATGACTCAAAACTTCCTCAAAAGTCTTTTTTAGCTTTAACTCCCCTCCAAATGCACTTAGGAAACTGTAATTTAGGTAAATTAGTGTTCGTGACTCACTGTTTCATATAAGATCAAAAACTAAAAATTTGAGCTATTTGCTCCTTCTCCAGCCCACCTCAAAATTTGAGTAATCCGCCATTTTGAGGTGTATCGAAAAAACAAAAAAGTACTTTTTTCGTATTTCCAAGAAGAGTCTGTCACCCAATTTTGAGCAACATGAATACCCGCCGGCGCTACGCGTGAGAGAAAAAGTATATATAGGCCAAAAAGCTGGATATTTGATAGATTATTAAAGATATTTTGAAACGCAAAGGTTTGAAGACTCCCCCACCCCACCACTTCATAAATCAGGAAGGCTGTAATAGCTATCAATTTCAAGTTAAAAACTCAGCCAAAAACTTCTAAACCTAATAGTAATGTATGTAGTAGGAGGTATTTACTTGGCATTAACTGACAAAAAAAAAATGAAAAATGAAAAAAAAATCAACTAAGCCCAGAAAATTGTTTTCAAAATTGTAAAAATGAAATCTAGAAACGCGAGCAAGTACGTTAAGCCAGGACTACGGAGAGAGAGAGAGAGAGGTAGAGCGGACAGATTACCGTTAGACTCGATTCCTGAGTTGAACTCGGAAATCCAAATTTTAGATTCCAGAATTTTTCACGGAGGTAGATTTTATTATTTTTTTTTTTTGAAATTTTCATTCGAAAATGAAATTAAATTCATTTTTAACAACAGTCCTTACATCATATCACACCTACTTCGCTTCCTACGTTAACATCCCTTTACCCACTTATTTAAAAAATACTAATAATAATAAAAATAAAATAAAATAAAATCGCCTCTATCCCAGAGTTGTACATGTCGTATGAAAAAAAAAAGTTGAAACGCTGGGCCCAAAATAATTTTTGCCTCAACAACAATCCTAGCTCTGTGCGACCCTGCTTCAAGCAAATCAATATGAAGTAAAAAAACCTTTCATTTTGTTTAAATCTGCTACTAAATTACGCCGCATATAAAGAGACTATGCTGAAAGCACGACTATCGCGCTGTTGAAGTTGCTCTAGTATCGATGAATTGAACAGGCATATTCTAGAATCAATATGAAATCCAAGCGTAGAGACCTACTTAATAATCGTAGTTCTGCGTTAAAAAAAAAATTAATTTTGATCTTTTACTAAAAAACCTTTTTCTTAAAATAATAAAAAGTCAATCCACCTCACTTTGCTATTTCAACAATATCACAAATCGTTTTACCTGTGTAAATAAATGGTATTTTAATTCCACACATATTTTCGACATTCTACGTACATTCAACCAAGATACGAGCGCTACTGTCAACAAAATGATATAAAAAAAAATTCCACCTAAATAAATAAAAAAATACCACGTAAATTCGTCGAAAAGTAAAAAGAAATGAAAAGTTGATCAAACCAGCATCCAGGTCCAGTAGGGCTCGTGTTGCATTTACCTCGAGTGGGGGTATCGCGTGCCCGTGTACGAGCCACTCGATTCCCGTGTGTTCGCGTTTAGTAGATAATCAAACGGCTAAGCCTCACGTTGACCGGTTAATCTGTACCATTTTGGTGATCTAAACGCTCGTGTGAAAGTAATTCGAAATTCGGTGAATCTTCTGTCGCGATATCATGTGACCAGTGTGTTCCGATAGTTTCAGTGAATACGTGTATTTTTCGGACAAATGTCAATTTTAGAAACCCTCATGATGGAGAATTGCGCCGACCTCACGTTGGCCGATTCCAACAACAACACCAGCGTGGAAAAGTGCGAAAAATACTCCCTCCGTCCGCGCACCATACTCAAACGCGAAGACGAAGAATTCGAAGCGTGGAAACCGCGCAGTAAGTCGAAAAAACGCCCCAAACAGAAACCAGCGCCGCTCAGCAAATACCGCAGGAAAACAGCGAACGCCCGGGAACGCTGTAGGATGCGCGAAATCAACGAAGGATTCGAAGCGCTTCGTCGAGTCCTACCGCATTTATCCTCCGATAACGAGAATAACGAAAAATTAACCAAAATCTCCACGCTAAGGTTAGCCATGAAGTATATCACGGCTCTCAATCGTATACTGCAAGACACCGACGCCGAATCCGACGGCGAATCTTTTTTCAGCGAATACGCGTCCACGGTGGCTGACATGAGCGATCAGTCGCTCACGCCGCCTACCTTCAGCGATCATTCGTTTTCCACCGATTTTTCCGATCAGCTGTTATCGCCTTCCGATTTCACCGATCAGATTTTACCCCATTCTGATTTAGACATTACCTCCGGCGGATTACCCTTAACCAACGATTTCAGCATATCTGATTTCGTCGCCAGCGCCTCGGACGCCGGCTCTAATTCGCTCGATAGTTGTTTACCCGAGATTCATTTCGACGAAAGTGAGTACTCGTTCGAGAGTTTAAATTATATAGCCAATTTGAGCTAACTAAATTTTTTTTTATCTGTCTCTTTTTTTATATACATTTTTTTTTCTCTCATTATTCCTCTCTGTGTCCGCGCTGTACATATTACTTTATTCCTCAATGTGTAATCAGTGTTGTAATAGTTAAATTATTTTTATTTTTACTTTAGCGAACGTGTGTATTCGGTTGTGAATTGTAAATACGTTGTAGTTTTTTTAATTTTTTTTTTTTTTTTCTGTATTAATAATTTGTAACGAAAATGTTATTTAAAATAACATACTAGTGAAGCGAAAAATTACAATTTCATTCGTCTATGAGATATTTTGGTAAGTTGGCCATATTCGATACGATCTAAGCTGTAAAACGGTTCCTATAATTATGATGATTCGTATACCTAACATAGCAAATAACAAAATTAACGAGCGGAGTTCGACACTTTTTTTTAATAAAAAAAAAAAAATCATATTACTCGCAAATCGATTCAAAAATCTAAACTTCAATTTGGAGTACACAATATGAAAAAAAAATCAATTTAAAAAAAAAAAGCTGATAAGTAACTTTTATAGTCTTGAGAAGCGTTTTATGAAAAAAATGAATAGAACATTTTTTTTGTTAAGAATTAAAAATAAATATTGTTCTAATTTATTCATCTGTAAATGCATAATAACTGAAATGAATTGTTAATTTTTTCTTCTACAAAAATTGAGAATCTTTTAAAATTATTTCACCTCACTAAACTATACGCTTTATTAACCGCAGAAACCTAAATAAAACCGCATCTAACTAACAGAGATGTACATGGCATCAATTAAATAAAAAGGAAAAAAAAGTGAAACCTAATTACCGTATATAACAGAAAAATATGCCTACGAATTTTAATTTTTCAATACCTGATAAAAATATGTATTAATAATTTTACTCGCTTGGACCATACTTTAATTCTCGTACATAAAAGTGCACGTTTTCTTGGTTACCTTATTGGTATATCTTAGAATTTAAAATTCTGATTTTTATAAGCTCTAACACCTCTACAAGCACAAAGAAAATATTTTTTTAAATTATTACAAACATGCGTAGGCAAAATTGATAGGAAACACATCAAACAAATATCAATGATTTTTTCCTAATTAACTAGAAAATACTTATTACATCGAGTAAAATATTTTTTTCTTCATTGTGAATGGATTAGTGTCGATAATTGTATATTTGGATTTTAAAATGACCTTATTCTTTAAAGTTTTATAGGTTATAGTCAGTCCCAGTTTTCCAGAAAATTCCTCAAGTAGATAAGTCCTTTTTATTCGTATTTTACAACTATTCTAGAAAATTGAAAACTTTTGGGCTAAATCCATAGGTTAAAAATTACAGAGCATAAATGTTCACGAAAATGGAATTTGAATCGTATTTTTTTTTTGGAAATTAAAAATTATCAGAGTTGAAGTATAAAAAGTATTTCAAATTATTTTTACAATTAAATTTGAATCTTTAGAAATAATTATTTGCCACGCAACGAATAATTTACCTTAAAAAAAATTTCGAAGCATCTTAGCTCATATTTTCGTTTTAAAAATAAGCTCGTAAAATATTTGTAGAAAATTATCACTTTAAGCAATGAAAATCATCCTTGCTAATAGTCCGGTAAAAATCACCAAAGTATTAAATTTTTACAGTCTCTCTCACTATATTCTACAATTTAACATATCCTAAATAAAAATGCTCCTGGTCACAGGGCTGTTCACGGCGCCAATTAACAAAAAAAAAATCTGTTTTTGAGAACATTTTTATTTCTATTAAAGATTTTTTCATATTAAGAAGGTAGGGGGAGAAGCTAGACTGATATCAGTTTCAAAAATTTTTCTATAAGTTGTCGTATGAATTACGTACTACTCAGTATGTAGCAGCCTTATTCCGATTTTTGATTCCTTACTGAAAATTAGATTCTTAAAATTTTATCATTCGTACCTTAAACGAAGAATTCATTAAGTAATCTTATTCGAATCACAGATCTACATAAAATCTTCTTGCGGAGGGGAAAAAAATTTATTTCATTTTTATTGAGTGCACCGAATACCCTTAATTAATAACCTTGAATTTCTTCAATTTATTGTCGAAATACCATATTTTAAAACTGCTAGACGCTGAGTTTTTCAAGTCGAAAAAATAATAATAATAATCAAAATCATTAATCTTCAAAATTCAACTCAAGGTTTTTTTTATTAGTGCCGAGTACAGCCTTTGAGGCTAAAGGCACGTGCTCAAGGATTTAGACCTATTTCAAAAGGCCAGTTAAACATTTCCAAATTAAAGGGCAAATGAAGAACAATTTTTGTAGAGGGGGGGAGGGAGAAAAAATGTCGATTGGTACTACATGCAACTTCGCCTATTCTCGAGCTTTTTCTTTCAACTGATAGTTTACCTAATTTACCTACTTAATGCTATGAATGCAAATTTACCAACTTCCCAATTCCTATAGGAAGCAACCTGCCTCGAGTTTGATATGGTTCCCTATTTAAAAAATATATATATCGACTTTATAATTTAAATACTTAGTAACCCATTAAATAATTTCTATCGAAAGGACGAAAAATATTTAGGGCATGTTAAAATTGAAATTTCATAGATTTTATCGTTTCGACCAAGTTGTGGGTTATGAGGTACTGATATCAGTCAGTAGGTATAAATATGATAAGAAAAGAATCAGCAAAAAAATCGTTAAGAATCTACAATTACGGAAGCTACATTCTTCTAGAATATTTTAATACGATAACATCAGTGATCTAGGACTTCCGAGTAAAATTATAATTTAACCCCCCCCCTTTCCCTCTCCCTTCAAAACAAATCATTTAACATTTCTGAGGGATAATATTAGAACAGCAAGAAATTTGCCCTCGTCAGTTGGAAAAAATAATAAAATCCTAAATAACATCATTGAAGTTGTAAGGAAGACAGATGTAGATCATAATGGATCAACTTCAATTTGTTTTCAGTCTCTTCTTTTTAGTTCGCAATCTGAAATATTACTCAACTTATTTTCATTAAAAAAAAATTGCATTTCAAAACTTACATTTAAAAAATAAAATTTGCTCGTGCCGAATCGGGTTATTGAAAAATTCATTTCATTTGAAAAAAAAAACAATTTTCGAACACATCTGATATACTTTGACAATTTTGAAAAAATATTTTTTTTTATGTTCAGTGCACCATTACTCGAATTTTTCTTTTTTTTTTGGCATGAAAATTTTCACTGTGTTTTCTTTTTTAATGCAAAAGGGATATTTTTAGAAATTATGAGCCAATAATAATGTTGATATATTATTTTTTGAACCATCCTAGTGTGGATATTCGGTTGAAACAAGTAATTTCAAGGATGGGAGTGGTACACGTGATGTGATAAATTGATTGAAAATGAAATAGTTTCATTCTTGGAGGTGAGAAAAAGTGCATAACGTCATCATTGGTGAATTTAGCTTCATTTCGATTTTTATTTTATTTATTGTTTTTCTTATACCTTTGCAAATAATTCAGCTTTTAATAAATTCTGTTTTCATAATTAACGAATAAAAAAAAATCGTTCCAAAGTAACAATAATATGACAACTGAAAAATTTAAAAAAGAAATCATCAGCAATTACTTCATAAATTATTATTTATTTCATATCTAGATTTTTTTAAATTTAATTAATATAATACATTTCAAATATTTTATTAATCACCCCGGAGATATCTATAATATGTAAAAAAATAATAATTTCTCTCTCCCCTATCCCCCTTACCACTATAATCCCCATAAATCGTCAACCTAATCAATACCTTACACCCGAAACACTCATCGACTGGTGATGACCGCAACGTATAAAAAAGCAAAATCAAAACGCCGTTTATAAAAGTGTCCACATGCTGTGAATATATTAAATAATCGTACCTGTAACCGGTACGAAAAAAAAAAATCGAATCGAGAAAAAAACTCGTCGAGACCATGTACCAGTTGACGCGCGTTTTACGACGGAAAGTAAACCCTTCGGTACTTGGAAATATTAATTACGATGATTTATAAGCTTGGTAACTTTCGAACGGTAATACCACTTTGGGATGCATTGTACCATTCGATCGATAGATGAACCCTTTTACCTGAGAGGGTTCGTGTAAATTTATTTCCACCAAAGTAGGTACCTCGGTACTCGTATAAAAATGAGAATGGTGAGAGAGACATCACACGAATAAATTACAACGTACGATGTCGATAATCTCTTGAAGTGGTTTTTTGGGAGGAGTTTGACGTTTAGTATCGCTTTTATGGGTTTTATTATAATCATTTTTTTTTACGGCTCAACCGCCTCGTGTGTGCGTCCATTTCCAGTACATATAGATCGATCGTATTTCACGGTTTAAGCAGCGTCGCGGTGACAACGTTGTGATGTTTTAATGTTCCGGCCACGGCTCCAGCGTGTATATCGTAATCGAATTCAGGTAGCTGTCCACTCCGGAGGTAGAGAAAGTATATCGCCGAGAAGTCCACGGTACATGGGCTTTTTGCATTTCTACAACCATTATGAACGATTTTCGCTGCTCTCGGACAGCTCACTTGTGCCGATACGAACGATTTTGAAATTTATAAAAGATTAACGACCGGCGGCCGTACATACGCGACTATTTTGCCAATACAGTATGAACACCGAAAACGTGATCGAGTGTATATCGCGATTCGACAGCTCGAGTTAATTTACAAGTGATTTCTCGGGCCAGCAATTGAAAAATAAGCTTTTCAAACGCGTTTACTTCTATTATTGCGGGTATTATGCTGGAACACCGTCTTCGTGACGCGAGTAGCATCGGAGGCTTTTATTTTTTTTTATTTTCTCCAAAGTACTTATACTGGTACGCGACTGAAGCGCGCATGACGTTTATGCATTTTCAGATTATTATCGCCGGGCGTGACTCCGTGTCAACGTGTTGATCGACATCGCGATCGCCGCGTCGTGAATTATCGGCTCGCCATCGTTACTTCCATCAATGGATCATTCACCAGTTCCACGCTTACCTTAACACCCATTTAATACGAACTCCGCATCGTACAACCGTTTTACAACTTACTGAAAATTTTTCGCTAGGGACAAGTGCAATAACCTAAACACGCGTCTAGTTACCTATATATGCCTCAAAATGCCATCCAATCGGTTCGCAAAAACGTCCCATATGGGCCTTATTTTCAACTCAAAGGTCGCTTTCACACGACATGCGGGGTCACCATATAGACACCGTCACCAGTCACGATCATCAGCTCCGCATTTGTTGCGAAAACGACTTTTAAAAGATTTACATTTTTTTTTTTGTTTTACCTCTCTCTCCATATACATATATTTCCATAAGTCTATACACGTATTTAAAATACACTGTATTGTATACTCAGCGAATTATATGCCATAAGAATTACGTATACTATAAACCTATCATAAGTAGAATTTTTATATCCTAAGGAATCAGTCATTTAATTATAATTTCCTATACTTGTAAATTTGTACATAGTTACGCGCCTCTTTTTTTTTTCTCTCGAAATATACGCATATATTTTTTTTATAATTGCTTTTTTATTATTTCCCAGATTCATCTACATATTTAATGGTAAATTACGACTAGTTCGACATTACATTCGATTTCAATACTCATGTACCGATGTACGTGTACACCGCGATGAAAACCAGTAGACTATAAAATCAAAATCCAAAACTAATAATGAGAGACTCCTCTTCGGTCGTTTCGCTAATAAACAATTCAACTACGATTCTATACCAGGCTCGTTTCCATTTGAAAATACAACAAAAATTCAATTCCTTTCCGAACGTAACGCTAAGAAAAAAAACCGAACCTACATTTCTTCGAATCAAACCATATAATAAAATGATTTGTATATAAAAAAAGAATAAATAGACGTCACGTTTTAGTATATACCGAGTCTACTCTCTTAAACTGGTTGCCGCCGCAAGAATTCACATATTTAATAAATAAACCTTTACGCGCGTTTAGTCCACCGTGCTTACCCCGATGAAAAAAACCTATCGGAGGTATTCTTACGAGAGGTGAATTTTCACTGGTACGCGAGAAAATCTGAGCATTTTTACGATTTTTGAGACAAGGTTGGTAATCTCGATGAAGGTAAGTGAATAATTATTAAAAAATATTAATGTTTAGTGTTTGACTGAGGATTTATTTTAGAGGAGGTGATGATAAAGAGTAATTTAAAAAAATTTTAAATGAATTCCTTAAAAAGAATACTTTCATTTTTTTCCATTTTAAACTGAGTTTTCCACTTGAAAACGACAGCTATTGCAGCCTACATGATTTCAGAAGGGGGTTAGGATTGCGTTTCAGACCATTTGTAATCATCAGGCAAATGTTCAACTTTTTAGTAAATATTTATACACTGTGTCTAATTGATTTTAACATCCCCGAGCGGGAAATTCCCTTTCATGAATAGCAATATCACCTATTTCATTTTGTTTGACTTCATTATGGCACAATAAATTATTCAAGACTTTGATAACTCAAATTCTATGATTTAAATTATTCTTTACTGGTTATTTGATTGATTTAAATTCATTTCTTCTAAAATCAGTGTTGCCAAATTAACTGGAAGAAAATTTAAAAACATTCATAATATTGTAAATTATGGATTGAAATCATAGAGAAACGATTATTTATGCGTTAATTTCTTAATCGCGTAAAAAGAAATGAAAAGAAATGAAGTAACAAATACTTTTTTGAGAATGAAGAGAATTTGGCGCTTGGGGGTGTTAAAATCACTTAGACACAGTGTATATGTTTTCCCCTCAATGTAATGCCGGCGGATATTTTTTGAAATTTTTTCAAATGCTGTTGAGAGGCTTTTCTCAAAAATACAAAAAAAATCGTTTCGTTTTTTCGTTATTCCCTTAAAATGGCGGATTACTCAAATGTTGAGAGAGACTGGAGAAACGAAAAATGAGTCGCCGACACTAAGGTACCAAAGTTTCAACTCCCTAAGTGCATTTGAAGGGGTGTTGAAAGAAAAAGCAGCTCTTTGAAGAAGTTTTGAGTTATGAAATTTCTTGAATCTTCCATATCTGCTCTCCAAATCAACCTAGAACGTTCAAACTTAGAGTGTAGGGTTAAATGGTAACCACAATACGAACTCTTGAATTCGTGCCAAAATGGCAGATTATCAAAATTTGAGTAGAGACTGAGGAACCTCAAATTTGTAAAAATGTAATTAATATGAACTCATATGATTACTGTGGATAAAAAAAATTATATACTCCCAATTCACTTCTATACATGATGTTGGAGGAGAGAGGAATTATCGAGCTAGAAATATTACAAGAAACCTTGCTTTTAATGCAAGATTTCTTCACAAAATTTTTTGTTTCACTTTTTACGAGAAACAGCGAGAACACGAACAAGAAAGGTTATTCTTGTCTTGTTATATAACTTTATATTTCTCCCTTCAAGTAAAATTATTCTCTCTTGACTCCTCAATTTTGTATATGAGGCTGAAATTTGTTATGGTGGTAATTTGAGCTCGCTACATATATCTTTAAGACACCATGAAAATTTTTCTCTGCCTTGTTTTGTATTTTTTTCATTTGAATATTGTCATAACAGTCTTTTTAAAATCTTTTGTATTAACAATATAAAATAAAATAAATAATCATAGTAGTTATCAATTCCAAAACAAAGCTTTCGCCAAAAAATTGAAACATAACTGATATGTTTTATTCATATCTGCTTAATTAAAAAGCTTCAGTGGTTTCATACCACAACGGTTCGTGTGCAGTTCTTCACTTCATGCACAGTGGCTTTAGATCCACCACAAACTTCCATATATTAATGCTAGAGTAACATCTTATATGAGAATTAATTAATAAAATCGAATCCTCGTGAATCAAAGTTAGTGTGCTTACGTCAGTGTAACGGCAGGGTTGGAACGAATACAAATCCAATAGATTCGAATCCAATTTTTGAGGATTCGTTATTCGGATTCAATTCATTTGTTTCCGGATTGGATATTATGTAGAATCGAAGGATTCTAATCCTATTACGGATTCGAATTCGATCCACTTCAACGATTTGTCATGAACAGGGATGACCGTTCACTTTTGAACTGAACGAAAATCGTTCACGTTCGCGAACTTTTTCACCAAAATGAACATGAACTGAACTGAACGAAATCAGAAGTAACCAGAGCGTGAACGTGAACTGAACGCATCTTTTTTTCAAAATGAACGTGAAATGAACTGAACGAGTTTTTCCCTTAAAAATATGTGATAGTCGCTGTAGAAAGGGTCCTAACATGTAAAAAATCATTTTTTTTATCTTGTTCTGAAAACCTTCCTCCATAACATGGTGTGGTCGTTAATTTCAAACTCAAAAATATGGTATAAATACGCAATTTTGGGACATTTTGACCACACTATGTTAAGAAGAAAGGCTTTGAACAAAAAATAAAAAAAAAATGTTTTTTTACATGTAAGAGCCCTTTCTACAGCAACCATTACACATATATAAAAGCATTAAAAGCCAAAGTTGCTACTTTTTTTTTTTTAGTGAACGTAATGAAAATCATTCACGTTCGTGAACTTTTGCCACAAACTGAACTGAACGAAAACAAAATAACTACGAACGCGAAATGAACTTAGCTATTTTTTTAAATTAACGTAAACTAAACGTCATAATTTTATTTTCAAAATGAACCGAACGTGAATGCGTTCACGAACGATCCAATCCTGGTCATGAATCCATAAATTGAAAAAAAAAGAAAAAACGCTATTTTGAGAGTTCGAGACATCGAGACTCAGCAAACATAAATGACGAAAATACGAAATAAATAATGAAATAGTTGAAGGCATATGAAATGCATAGTCACAGTGTCACACACTCACACTCACATCAATGATTAAAGTTACAAACTTACAACCATGATCCATGATACATGTAAGCTACATTATAAAGTTATTTATAAGTATTGACATCTGACATCTATTGATCTGTGAAAAAAATTGAAAAGATGTAACATCTCGTGGATTCCAATTCGCACAAATCTTTCTTCTGGATTCGGATTCGATTCATTTTTTTCCTGGCTTCGATATTATGTGGAATCAAAGGATTCGAATCCTATTACAGATTCGGATTCGATTCATTTTTTTTTGGATTCTGCCCAACCCTTGTGTAACTATTTTGTTATGCCCATCGATATCATGGCGACTAATGAAACACTACGATGAAATTTTTTGCATTTTATAGTACGCAATACCTAAACTAATATTGGTAAATTTTTGGAAAAAATTCAACACAGTGAAGTGCGTAAATGTGGCGTGACGTTAACAAATGTTTATAGGTACACGTTATCGTGAATATTCACGAAGACAACGCGACAAATCAAACAAAAAATAGTTAATGAAACATAGAAGTTCAATGGAGGTATGTACCTTGATTCTTCATAAATTAAAAATTTATATGCAAGACAATGGCTACGTGAATGTTGACCATGGAAATGGTTTCATCATCGGAATTGCAGAAACACTTCTTGGTCCTCCCGATGATTACTATGAAACTCCCAAAGCATTCACATCACCGCACAATTTTTTTTTTTTTAATCAGTTTAGATCAAACAAAAAAGTACTTCACATTTAGGTAATAGCAAAACTGAACAATAATGATTTTAAATAATAATAAAGCAAATTATAAATAAAAAGAATAAACGCACTGATCGCTTATAAATTCATGAACATAATGAATTATAACGACTCAATAGGGAATCGACAATCGTTCGATTAAGTCTTATCTCTCAAGTGAAATTTGTAAGAATTCCGCAAATTCGCCCATTATATCGATATACATGAAGAATCGTGTACGATTTTACGCACAATAACAGCCAAGTATGTACATATAATTGTAAATTTTCTCTTCTAAAATTATGTTATTAGATTGCAGATTGTCATTTGATTTTTGCTCTTGTAATGCCTATCGACAGAAAGTGCTTACAGTATTAACTGGCATAATTTTTGAAGTACATACGTGGCTATTGGTCTAACATTAATATATGGAAGTCTATGAGATCAACATTCTACAAATTGTGAGAAAACAACGAGAACAAATTATATCTTTCAATGCGAAATACATATCTATGATTACCAAACTTGTGGTGAAAAGTGAACGTTTAGAATTAAGAATTCACAAAAAACCACTGAAATCAAACCTACAGAAATCACCTCTCTACTTCCTAACAGCCCTCCTGCAAATACGTAGAATAGCTATTACATCAATAAAAAATTACACAACACCGCGTACATTTCCGCTTCGTGAATAATTAGCCGAGATCCGAATAAGGAAAAAGAAATTGAAAATCGCGCGACTTGTTTTACAAAATTAATTACAATTTTATAATCTCGTTAAGGATTAATAATTATTATAATTACCCGAACCACGAATCCATCAAACGCTACCGTTTATTCGTCTCGCACTAGTCGCGTTATGCGATTGGCTGACCTACATAAAGAAGGACTTCCTCGGCTTTCACTTTGTAACAGTTAGGGGGACTTTCTGCCAAATAATCACCAATGTATCGTCGTCTTCGCGACGCTCGAGTTCTCCCTACTTTTCTACCGTGGCGTCGATTGCGCCGCCGTGCCGTTACGTAATAAGGTGCGCTTGTACAGGTAATCGTTGATACGGTGTATTTTAATTTCTGACGTGGCGCCGTTTCTCGTACGACGTGGGAGAGTTATGAAATATTTCTGTATTCCTTCCCAATGAAAAGAAGCTCGACTTCTAGTGCCAAAAAAAATCAAATTCGCGTAGATACTATAGTTCATGCATCATGCCCCCTACAGTCTGTAATTCACCGATACCAAATTGCACGCTAGCATCAACTGGAGGCTGGAACCAGCATATAGCTGAAAAGTATACCTACGAACGGCGTAACACCGGAGGCCAAATATACCGCCGGATCCCGTCATAAATTCGTCCTGTCTTGTAAAATAGTCCGCCATCCCTGATGGCCGAAAGGCAGCATCCCGAAGGAGGCAAATGTTGCCTCGTCCATAAGAGCGGCTCGGATACCCGTTTAATTAGAGGCGAAACGCGATGCGTATATTTCAAAATGTGTAATTCAATACACATTTATCATTTAACCGGTCGCGTAGGTGAACGAACACGAATGTAGTAGCACTCACAGATCTTATAATTTAAATCAAAGAACAACTGGAAATGAATTTTAATGATTTATAAGTATCGGTTACTTGGTCAACGTATACGCATCCCAACTTTGTATATGTTTCAGGATTCAGGCGGGTCGTCGCTAATGAATTTACTTTGTACGCCAGGGCCTTATTAATTCGACGTTTAATCCAGTACCTAATTACAGCCGCTATTTCGACACAACTGCGAAGAGTTATCGTGCCCGATTCTAATTAAAAGGTAATCGGTAATCTATTAACGGTGTTTAATTTCCTATTCATTGTATCGGCAACATCGACCAATCTATAGAGCGTTTGTCTATTTCTCATTCGTCTATACCTATGTACTCTGTACCTCTGGGTATCTCATTATCAATAGCCAATACCCCGAGTCACCCATGATGATATGGAAATTCCGCCAGTCTAGTATTCGCGTTACCTCACCAGTCCCCTTTGCCTCAGGCCCAACGTTCATCTTATCACTACCACCGGGCACGATATAAAGAAGCCGCTAAATACTCGAAAACTTCTACCTGCGAGAGGACCGCGACTTAACTACTTTAAGATTGATTTATCGACACACATTATGTCAGAGCGATTAGCACTCCAGCTATTTGTATCGATTTCGATTTACAAAGACGGAATTTTCAGTACCGAAGAAAGCCGCGCTGAGCTATTAAAGTGATAATAAATACGCCTAATAAATAGGTATTCGTGTGAATGGGCGTTAACGAACAAATAAGTCTTCGATGAATAATTTAAGTATTTTAAGTGTTTTAAATGTTTCGTAAAACATATCAGCGGCGGTAATTGGTTAACGCGTTAGAATGAAATTTATTTGGCCGCTCGACACCGACACCTGATTAAAGTTTTCTCCGAAGAATTGAACTAGTTTCGGAAAAATACCATTTACCTAAACTGACGTGTTTACTACTTGTAATCTTGTTACGAGCATGTTACGCTTTCGGGAGAATTCATTATAGTTCGCGCATCTAATTAAGAAATTGCTTCTCTTTCGGACTGCAAGTGTGAATAGGTGGGGTTCATTTTAATCTCTTTTTAGTATATTAGATTATTTCGCTCCGGCGGTCCGGTGTATCAGCACACGCCAATGGATTCATCCCTTTCTTCTCTAAGGCGGAATGAGAACAGCTGGTGAATACTATGAGAAAAGTTATTAATTATTAGATGATAATCTTGATGAACAGTTTCAGTAAAGTACCCAAGGAAGGTATGTAGCTCCGATTCCCTCCTTCTGAACACAATTTGTTTTTGGGAGAAAAACGAATGCCATAAAAAAGATTACGCCATTATGGGACTACTGTTCTTATTTTATGGAAAAAATTTTTAATTTATAATTAATCGCTTACAGCATTTCAACGTTTAATTTTCATGCCCATGTTATAAGTAAGTATTTAATTTTCCACTTCAACCCAAAGAGGTAGGTAAATAAATAGGATAAGCTGAAAATTCGCAATAAAAGGAAATAGGTAACTTGTCGCTCTTTTAACAACCGCAGTGAAAATGTTAGTTATGCTACTCAGTTTTTTCGATACTCGACAATACATTTTATAGATTTTTAATACTATTTTTTGATAACATAATCGTTTTTTTGATTAGTAATTTACTTGGTAACTGATTTAGCCGGTCGAATTTTGTTAGGGGAAAAATTTGGAGGCAATTACAAAAAAGATTACTAACAATGAAAATATCATTTTTAGAATTTTTTTTTCATTTTTTGATCTATTTTGTTTCGTTAAAATTTTTTTCAAATATTTTTATTTAACTTCTTTGATAACGTAATCGATTTTTTGATTACTAATTAATTTGGTAACTGATTTAGCCAGTAGAATTTTGGTAGCGGGACATAATTTGGAGACAATTATTTAAAAAATTATTAAAAATGAAAATTTTATTTTTAGACTTTTTTTCATTTTTTTTTAATTTTTGATCATTTTTCTTTTGTTTGAATTTTTTTTAAACATTTTTTTCACTTGTCGGATTTTTTACAATTTTTAAAATGAGAAGAAACCTAAATATTTTGATTATTATTAATTTTTTTAATCACATTATTTTGTATTACAAAAAAGTAAATTGCAGGAACGGTAGCTAATGCTTCTGGAAAGCGCGCATCTATAAGATTTGAAGCGTTTTTCCGCATTTTATTTTTTATGTAAGTTTGTAATGCTAGGGACATTTTTTTGATTTTTAAAATTTTTTGCTAGTTTTAAAAACTTTTTTTTCCAAGGAAAAAAAATCCCAAAAATGAAATAGATCCTTGAAGTACGTATTTTTAAATAGGAACATTTTTTTATCCTTGCAGCCACTAGCTGTCACTCAACAAGTTGAAGAAATGTCATTCCTTAATTTTTTTTTTTAAATTATAATTTGTTTATTGGATGTTGGATCATAATAACCAGCTTCTTCTGTGGGGGGAGGAGGTAGGAGCTTGATTAGTCATCGAAAAGTATACAATAAATTATTTGAAAATTAGCTTTTAAAATCTACTCAATTTTCTAGCAAATAGTCAATAACTAGATTTTTTTAAATCGATTTTATTCCCTAAAATCGATTTATTCTATACATAATTAATGTTTTTGACAACTAAGTCATGCTTTTTTTTCTAAAAGGTAATTTTTTTCAAATGCTGTATTTTTAGATGATCCGGATCAACATTTTTGATAACCGATTTAGTATCGATAACAGGTATTTTCACCCATCAATTTTTTTCGGTAATTGATTTTAACGTAGCTGATTTCTTTACGATTGTAATTTTTCATCGTAATTAATGTTTTCAGCAAAAAAATTTCGTTAAAAATAATTTTTTTCGATTATCGATTTTGTCGATTAGTTACGTTTTCTGCTTTTTCTAGGAATAATTCTTTTTCAAATATCAATTCTTTCAACAATTTCAATCGACTTCTAAGATGATTGATTTTCTTCGAAAATATTGATTTATTCCATGACACATATTTTCATCAAAATGATATCATTTAGTAATGGTAATTTTTTCTATATTTGATTTTCTGTGTAACTGATTTCTTTACGATGCCATGGTTATTTTCCAGACGATAGATTTTTTTTGATAGTCGATTTATTCGATTATTGATATTTTTACATAACATTTTTTGAATACATGAACAGTTTTTCACATACATAACTCATATTTTTGACAACGATATTGTTGAGATGAATGGTTTCTAAAAATTGTTTTTTCCAATCGATTTATTCAATAACTAATATTTTTGTCAGTCGATTTTTTAATGAATGACTTCCTGAAAATTAATTTTTTTGAGGTCCATATTTTTTTATTCAATAAATAGCTGATGTTTTTAGCATTCAATTTTTTTCAATAATTAATGAATTTTCTGCATAATTTATGTTTTGAGAAAAGATTTTTGAAACTCGATTTTTTCGTCAACTTACATTTTTTACAATTAAGTTTTTCCAATTGTTGATCACCTCTATTCTTATTTTTACTAAATATTTAGTAACTATTTTATGATAGTTTTTTTTTAATTGATCAATTTGAATTCAATTTTCTTCATATAATCGATTTATTTAATTCCTGGTGTTTCCAACAAACAAATTTTTTATTGATTTTTTTTGATAATTAATTCAACTTTCCTTCATAATGATCGGTTTCTCTGATAATGGCCTAACGAACACGAATGGTACTTCTTTTACGCACAAATTCTTCTGAAAATAATTTTAGTTATTTTTATAATACATTTAATCGAGATTTCATCTTTTGAAATTTATTTTTTATTTTTTAATTCTTTTTTTGCAAGAATCGATCATTTTGTCGATTTTGCAATCGACTTTCTTGATAAGTAACCTAATAAGATTTCTATAATCATGTAGGCATAGTTTCAAGAAATTATCGATAATTGTAAATCATTCATTCCGATTCGATATGCCACAATCATGAAAATTAATTGTATAGAAGTTCTCGGCCAACACTTTATTCTCAAATCTACGAAATTATGATTTTAGCTTTTCGGTCTTAAATTTAAAATGAAATAAAAAAAACATCCATTTTCCAGTATACAAATCACTCTGTAACACCCTAACTAGATGAAATTCACGATTCAGCAATTCTTTTCAAAGCTCGTCTACTTTCATCATTAGTAATCCGAACCATAATATGGTTATCATCTCCATCACCAAAATTTCCCGGAAATTTCACCGTTAAAAATCCCATTTCGCAAAGCAGCGATAAAATTCGACTTGTTTCTTCCGGAGTGAAAATAGATTTACTCGACAATAATGCCATCTCTCTCATATCGTTGAAGTCTAAATCTGTAAATGTAATTTCCTCATTATCTTCATCTATCAAACTCTCCAAAAGATTAGTCCATTTCTTGCTAGGAAACCACCGATTCAGAGTATTAAGAGTATCTTCGCGACTTAGCCAGTACTTGTCTATATGCATTGTATTTAAGAAATTCACGATAGACCAGCTATTATAAATCGTCAAATTCAAATTAGGTCTCATCGAGTACCCTTTGTAAAATCGTTTCGCGCTCGTCGCAATTCTCGTTTGAACTCGAAAATGATTCATTAAAACGTTGGTTTCGCTCTTGGTAAATCCGTAGTATTCTTGTAACTTGTTATTGATCACGTTGTAATGCACAAAATCCGAAATATCGGCGAACAAATCTTTCTTATTAACCGATAATACGCCAGTAAGTATTGCCTTTTTAAAGAAACTATTATCGGCGAAAGTTTTCTTCATGAAATTTCTCAATAATTGTATATCACTGGTTAAGCTCACATTCCACTTATCGTCGCATAAATAACTATCTTTTTCGAATAAATAATATTGTAACATTGCAATGAAATTATCCACTAAGATGATCACAGGTTTGCCGAATAGCTCGTGCATTACTTGCGAAAGGATTAGCATACTTTTTTCCAATTCTACATCACTGAGGGGTTTTTCACCGATGCAAGAGTCCCTATAAAACTTGAAATTTTCCAACTGCTGGCTGATTTTTTTCTTACCAACTTCATTGGGGATCTTTTGAATCATTTCTTCTAGTTTAGCACGGAGGAATCTATGTTTAATAAATGAGTCGCATATGTGAGCTCGTAAGCTCTGCGTTATATTCGAAGAGTTGAAGAAAGCCCAATCAAATTCCAAATAAATAACCGGATATTTTCCTAAATGCTCTTCGATGATAGCTGAATGACTGGAAATCAAAGAAGGTTTCGTATAAGTTGCCACTCTACTCATGTCAGCCAATTCTGTAACATTGCACGTACGAGACATAGATTGAAGAGGGCTATCAGTGCTCGTATTCAGCTCGCCGGTAGTAAAGAATTTATAAGTAGATGTTAGCGTTCGAGGTACGAGTTTCGTTTGATCGCAGCTCGGGAGTACTTTTTGAACGCGAATTTCAAAAAATGCTTTCAACATGCTCAAATTTATCGATTTACCGGATCCGGGAGGACTGGTGATGAGTATGACTTTTTCTTTCGTATCCAAGATTTCTTTGATTAACATGGTTTTGTCTACAAATACGGTACTATTTTCCAACAAGTCCATGAAGTATATATCTTCGTGATGGCTCGCTATATGTGTATTAATGTATTTACTGGAATTGAATTTGGCTTTTACATCATTCTCGTCTCTTATAGAAATATGCTGCATTATATCAGCTACACAATATCTTGGTATGAAGAGATTCCAAAATATTATTTTAATCACTGGAAGTAGAGTTACAAAGTACATGCTTGGTTTTTAAATTTCTTCCTCACCTTCAATTCTGAAAATAAATAGAATTAGATAATTTTCGGTTTTGAATATCTGAAGTAGCTAAGAGTACGTACCCACTCGTTGAAAAAAAAAAAAAAAAAAAAAAAAATGAAAGTACTTACAAGAACTTACCGTAAGTTTCTTCGGTCGCTGATCACTGAATAATAGCAATTTCTCAACGTAAAATTTCAAAGAAAATAAATTTATTCTACATGGATAGGAAGGTTGCATGAGTTATACAATTCATCCTATCTATATTTAGGTAGTCTTTTCGATACAAATTTGACGATAAGACTATTAAGATGTGATATCTTATCATAACGATTCGAAATATTATTTATTAACCAGTAGATATACTGATTGTGAATGTATCATTTTTTTCCACGATTGGTGATGATAAAAACCAATAATAAGCAATGATATTTTTTGATTGATTTTAAATATAAAATGTTGTGATTTTTTTGTATATTTTTTTCAAACTCGAAATCTTGAAATACGATGCATAAGTCTGCTTACAGTTTTTTACCTGTTTTTTTTTCTTCTAAGAATTAGAAAATAACACCAGAAATACCTAAGATAATGTATTTCATTACACACATACGAAAACAGTTTCGCAGTTCATGTCAACATCTGAAGGAGTTATACAGATCATAAACCAACCACCAAAGCGAAAATTATCCAAAAAGCCTAGGCCTGTTCGTTTTGCTTAAGCGTCAGTTATAATGGCACTGAATTTTTCACAGGAAAAGTTGAACCTGTGTTTCTTTAAGGAACCGTTTATAATAGTCAGTGAATCAGGTAATGAAAGATTCTCTGGGTTCCAGTGAAAAGTTGAAATATTTTAACTTTTCAGTGAATTTCTACGGTGTCAAACATTTGTTTGTTCATGTTACTCTGTTATCACTTCAAAGTAATGGGGATTTTTTGGATAGTTCTAACCATTCCATGAAAATTTCATTGACACAGTCAGTGCCATTATAACCGACGCTTTACACTTTTCCCAGGTTGGGCAGAATCCAAAAAAAAATGAATCGAATCCGAATCCGGATCCAGTACACGAATCCCGGCTAAAATGGACATAAAAAATGAATCGAATCCGAATCACGAATCCACCCATCGGATTCGTGGATTCGAATCCAATTTTCGAATCACGAATCCTTCGCAAACCCAACTTTTTCTTCTGTTTATCTGTTACCCACACAGTAAAAAGCACGCCTCACCGATGAGAAGGAATAAAAAACGTAGAAAACTCTTAGACTAAAAAAGTAGTTCATTAGAAAAATTTTTTTGAAAAATTAGGAATAGGAATAGGATACGCGTTCGAAGAAAATCCAGTAACTGGTGACGTTTTCTCCAACGTTAACGCGTAAGCGCTTATTTTTTTTGGATTCGTGATTCGCCTTATGAATCCTCGGAAGTGAATCGAATCATTTCACGAATCCTTTATGGATTTGATTCCTTAATTCTCGAATCCTCAAATTCACTTTAAAAAAAGGAATAGAGTACGAATCACGAATCAAAAATTTCGAATTCGAATCTTGCCCAACCCTGCATTTTTCACGCTCTAGACACCAATAGAGTTGTTATAGTAACTGGTCTGGGTTCTGATTGGTCATATGTTATGCGCGAGTAGATAACAAATGTACCTTCTGGCGCACTCTGGCGCACTGGTAAAAAAGCCGAAGATTTCCCACTTTTTCACAGTAAAACAACCGATAATTTCCTCTGGCACATCGGTAGAACAGCCGAAGAAAATTTTTGTCCCCCCTATCATTTTCTCCATTTTTACCACTAAATCATCCTAAAATCATCATTTTTTCGACACACTTAACATCTCACAAAAACACCGTAAAATCACCTCAAAATCAACAAAAATCCTCATTTTCCAACATACCCTCTTTTTCCTAAAAAACACCCTAAATTACCTTAAATCACTCAAAATCATCGTTTTTCAACATAACCTCTTTTTCTTCAAAAACACATTAAATTACCTTAAAATCACCAAAAAATCAAATTTTTTCAACTTACCTCTTTTTCCTCAAAAACACTCTAAATTACCTTAAAATCACTCTAAAATCATCAAAAATCATCATTTTTTCAACATACCCTCTTTTTCCTCAAAAACACTATAAATTATCTTAAAATCACCAAAAATCTTCATTTTTCGACATAACCTCTTTTTACTCAAAAACACTCTAAATTACCTTAAAATCATCTTAAAATCAACATTTTTTCAACATACCCTCTTTTTACTAAAAACACTCTAAATTACCTTAAAATCATTCTAAAATCTTCATTTTTCGACATACCCTCTTTTTCCTAAAAAACACTCTAAATTACCTTAAAATCACCCAAAATCATCTTTTTTCTTTTTCCTAAAAACACACTAAATTACCTTAAAACCATCTTAAAAATCGCTCAAAATCATCTTTTTTCAACATAACCTCTTTTTCTTCAAAAACACATCTTAAATTACCTTAAAATCACTCTAAAATCAACAAAAAATCATATTTTTTTCAACTTACCTTTTTTTTCTTCAAAAACACTTTAAATTGCCTTAAAATCACTCTAAAATCACCCAAAAATCACAACTTTTCGACATACTCTCTTTTTTCTTCAAAAACACCTTAAATTACTTTAAAAATCACTCTAAAATCATCATTTTTCGACATATATCTTTTTCTTCAAAAACATTCTAAATTAGCTTAAAATCACTCTAAAATCATCATTTTTCAACATATCTCTTTTTCTTTAAAAACACACTAAATTACCTTAAAATCACTCTAAAATCACTCAAAATCATATTTTATCGCAGTCTTGATTTTTTCAATTTTTAGGCTATATTTTGCCATTTTTGCTTCCCTAGTAACACCTCAAATTTCTCACGCAGTTCTGGATATCTCAGATACTTCATTCCCTTTTTCACTAAGATTTTTCAAGTGTTGAGTAAAATCATCTCTTTCTATATTAACTTTTTAATGTCCCCAAGGTAATGTATCAGTTTGTCCATCAAATAAGCATCTTTTATCATCGAATGAACTTAATCCTCTTTTACTTTGCTCAATAGTATAAATCTTATGTCTTTTTACTCAAAGAAAAACAAATAAAACTGTACATTTCAGTCATTTAATATTCGTAGAAAATAAAAAAACATATATAGATACAAAATTCATCAACCATATTCAATAACGTTACAATCATAAGAGTTGTATAAGGGCAGGCCCAGAACACCAGGACAATTTATTAAAATATACCCAAAATCATTACTGAAATTACAACTTTTAAAATTTTCATAAGTTTCTAAGCAGAAATATCTTTCATTTATCCACCAAAAAGCACTAATTTTCATAGTTTTTACCTACTATTTTATAGGGGCACAAGCGTTCAGCCAACGGTAGCTTCGAAGATCACCTTTTTTAGCTATCGAGAATTCGTTTAATGGTAGAATATTCATATATTCCGAGGCGATCTTCATTGAGGAACGTTTAGCACTGTTACACATTGAATACACGAGAGCGCTCGTATATAAGTACTTCATCTCATCGATCCATATGGTTCTTATCATGAAACGGACGAGTTTGTCCGTTTTGTGATAATATACGAGAGCACTCACAGTTTCGTCTTCGTCTTTCCTGAACTGTTCGTTTATTTCTGAATAACGGATTACACTAAGTGTACACCAATGTATACCTAATGTACACCTCATATACACTAGTGTAAAATGAGTATAGCAAAAGGAACAAACTTCCTTTCTCGAATCTCGATGTAAGCCAAACATCACCATCTCATCAAGAGCCACAAAGGTACTCACGTGACTCGCGATACCACTGTTGACGGAACCATTAAAATACACCAACTTTCTACACAAACGAACGTACTATTTATTCATTGTTGCGTAGAAATTATGAACTGATTCCCAGAAAGGAATCGCGCGTAGAATTGATTAGAAGATTTCCATGATACAATCGGAGCTAGTTTGACGAGACAGATTCTCGCCGAGGTATCAAAGAGGAACACAAAAGACATTTTTGATTCGTGCTCGAATTGCCAATGAGGATAACTGCATTCTTTTTAACTGTAATAGGAAAACTCGCGACTGGAATGTAGCTAAACGTAGACAACCATATTACCCCCAGCTACTTAGTGCTGATGTTACAAAAGATTCGTCGGTTCGCGGTAAGCCTCGCAGCGGCGGAAAATTTATTCCAATATAGCAAATATGTACGCTGTCTTTTTATCACGTTTAACGAGATCACCGCTCTCGTACCATTTTCCATTGCCCAAAAACTCATCGTTCGAAATGGGACTTCCGCGCTCCTACGTCTAATTAATCGACGGGTAAAATTATAGCCTATTGTTCGTACAGAGAAGCTAGGTGGCCCACCTAAATCTCATAAATTCTTACGAATCGCCTTTTCTCCTCAACCGCCAAATAAGTTAAAGATGACAATCGACATTTTCCTATGATATAATTTAAAATTAAAAATACTCGGAAAAAACCGCGGCAACAAAAACTACCTATAAAAATATTCAAACTTTTTTTTATTGGCTTAGCGGCTCCCTTTTCATCTAATGAAGAAATACCGCGTCCGCAACGCCAACCTTATCCGAACACTTCGTATTTTATCAGTTTCATTTTGAAAATAATTATAAATTTTTTTCCATTCCGGTGAAATAATTTTATGCGCTCGTTCGCCTGTCACCGATGTCTCGTATTTACATAAGATAGCCATAAAGTATTAATTTACGGATATAATCTAATTTTTTTCTATATGGAAAACGTCTCTATTACTGGGTCACCAACCACACAGAGAACGATGGACTATCGCTCGCATGCAACTATACAGGAAAAGTTGACTGACGATTTTGTCGAAGACCCCGTCGTAAATCAACATCAAAGCGGTAAACATTGTCGCTACAAGTCCATCACAGGTCTCGTTCGACCAGCCGAATTTCCATAAACGCTCGCCACAACCAACAATCGCCTTAACGCTGACAGTAATTAACGTTCTCACACCGTCGATAAATCCTACTTAAAAGCGAAAAAAAAAGCGATTAAAATTCGATGCGGAATATCCTAATTAGACGGAAATGCCACCGAATTCGTTTTCGAAACTTATTGGCTACGAAAGAGGCGCCAGAATTTATCGCTTATTCAAATCGCCGCCCGGCCGTTTCTAAATGGAAAATAATTAAGAGCTTCGCGATAGTGTGTTAACCTGTTTTATTCGTATATCAGAATAAGTTCAATACTGCTTATTTAATTTTATAAAATATACTCGCCTTAAATTTTCGATAATGTTATCTCGCATCTTGAAATCGTACCTGTATACCTGTACGTCGCGTACGACGAAAAAAAAATCGAGTACCTCGAACACGTTGACCTTAACCACCGCGCATAACGTACAACTTTACCGAGGCATAATATACGGTATTTTATTGCGCACGAATCCGATCTAATGTCGCATTCACCTGTCAACCAGAGAACTCGTGTGAGGGCGAAATTTTCACCACAGAAAATCTACTTTCAATTTACGAGTGTGTTACGTGGTTTTTTCATATTTTATCAAAATTTTGGTTAAAGAAAGGATAAGATTTCAATTATACTCACTTAGTTTATTATGTAGGAATTATTTAAATACTTTGTTACATTTGTTATTTTTTGCTTTCAAAAAGGTCGAAATTGTACTGATCACTTTTAAATTTTAAGGGAATGACTATCATTTTTTTTTAAGTAGGTATAATGGTAGAAATTTTTTAATATCGCATTTATTTTACTTTCCAACTTCTTTACATATTCCTAAAAGCTTTTTATTAGTCAGTACTTCCTCACGTCAAACACGTCGTTTCAAGCTGACAAAATAACAATATCAATATTCTTGTCCTTCTGCTTTCTTGGAAATTGTGATTTCATTTTCATGATTCTAGATAAGTAAGCATTGAAAAAAAAATGGAGTTAGGGCTAATAAACTAATTAGAAGAGTTTAAAAGCAAGCTCATCATGTTTACTATCCAACTCGATTCTTGAGATTAAAAGTCATCATCACTGTCATTGCGACTAGATGTATTAGTTTTTACCAAATTTATGTTTTTCTAGACAATGTTTTTGACATATTCACCTCTAGTAACATTATAGAAATCATTTCAGACACATACGTTTTCACTGCCACATTCATGTTATTCTAAACATTTTTATAATCTGGGTTGATTTTTCTTTTCAACATTTTTGATGACAATCCCATTCTACACCGTCGCCAATATGTAAACTTTCTTATTCTTGGCAAATATGATTTTTTTTTTCGTTATAAGTACTTAGGTCATTCTAGAGAGTATTTTCGATTATTTATGACTCAATTTTATACCAAATTTATGTCATTCTAGACGTTTCATTAAAATTTATCATTTTTTACTCTTTTTTTCTATTTTTTGATTTTTTTTTTTAAACCTAGTTTTTAACTTGAAAAGGACAGTTATTATAGCCTATCTGCTTTGCGGTGGAGGGGTCGGGGGAGGGCGAAGTCTTCAAATGTTTGCGTTTCGGACCATTTGTAATCATCTGATAATAACTGTCTAGATTTTTGGTATACATATTTTTCCCCACGCATAACGTCGACGGATATTCGTGAAATTCACTCAAAATTTGGATGGATACTATTCTTAAAAATACAAAAAAATAATTTTTGGTTTTTTCGATACACCTCAAAATGACGAATTACTCAAATTTTGAGGTGGATGGGAGAAGGATCAAATGACTCGAACTTTTCGTTTTTGATCTCATATGAAAAAATGAATGAAGGACACTAACATATGCAAATTTCAGCTTCCTAAGTGCGTTTGGAGGAGAGTTAATACAAATAAGTTTTTGAGAAAGTTTGGAGTTATGAAATTTCTAGATATCTTCCACACCTCTTTACCAAATCGACCTACGAAGGTTAAACTTTGTATGTGAGCTTAGTTGATGACAAGAATATGACCTTTTGAATTTGGTCAAAATGGATCCAAAATGGCGGATTATCAATGTGGTCATACGATTATTGCATGGTAAGAAATAATACATCTGTTCTAAGTTTAACTTCTCGAGTAGTTTTGGAAGGGATAGGATTGGAGTTTTTAGACTTTGTATCGGGTTGGCTTGTAGACATGAAGAGGTTAGCAATGTTATTTTGTAAACCTGAACAAGCTCCAATGAAAAACTGAACTTCAGTAATGAGGCATGGCTGTGGAAAGGGTCTGCATCATTCCTTACTACATCGATACAATTATGATAATACTGGTAAGAATAATTCTCAAATTATATCTAAAAATGCCGTCGAATCGAGTCGTAATAATAAGCCTACTGCATGTTTATTTCTTACTGATTTTTCGATAGTGTAATACATAATAATTATTAGTATTAGGAGTAACTTTGTAGTCCCCTATCTTCTCCCCTAATGGGTATACGAAAAAAATTATAAGACCTTTCTTATAGAGAATTTAATGAGAAACATTTTATTACTATATTACTTTTTCTCTAAAACGTGTTGTTCGCAAAAAAAAAATGCAAAAAAGTGAATTTAGGAGGCTTTCTTGTTACACATTTCATTTTTTTTCACCAACTTCCACCCCCCTTCGGCGGGTTGAAAATATTATCATGTTGTACCTTAGAGTACGAGCTAATTGTGGAAAAAAATTCAGACGTTTTTTTCTTTTACAAACATATTCATTATTTCTGAATTCATAGTAATTATTTTTCCATGCATCAGTTTCCTCTTCTATTTTTATTACTGTATATTTTTCTGGAATTAAGACAGATTTTTATTTATGATACTGATAAAAAAAAACTAGCCAATTAGTTTTTGATTTACCGGCGAATTTCCCAGTAATAGAAAAATATAATTTTGAGGAAGGCACTGAAATGAAGAAAAACAGTAATTCCTACAAGGCGATATATCGCTACTGGGGACCTCTTTGCCTAAAGAGAAATGTCTTTTTCGAAAAATTTGCGGTACGATACGAACATTGCAAACATGTTCACAACCTCAAATTGCTGCTGTTCAAATACACACGTTGCTATCACATTGCCCCTAGTGAAAATAGGTTAAGAAACTTTGACTATATACCCCTGGACCGCTCGAACTATAAAGAAAAATGCTGTCGATATTAAGTGAACACTCTCAGACCAAAATGGGTCTGCGCATGCGCGAGTTAAAGATACCAGTTGAACTTGTTATACTCGAAACAATATTAATAACTTTGAACTCGCGCATGCGCAGACGCATTTTGGTCTGAGAGCGTTCACTTGATGTTGACAGAAATTTATGCTAATCTAAACAATGAGTTCGAGCGGTCCAGGAGTATACAGTCAAAGTTAAAAAAACACTTCGCTAGAAATCTCTCAAAGTAGATAGTATATAAAAGCAAGTAACATGATTTGCTGGCCACTAAGAATTCTCAAAAATACCCGTTTCTTCGTGACGTAATTTTAAGAAAGATAAGGAACATTAAAATTAAAGATGGCAACGTAATTTTCACGTTGACAGTGATAATTGCAAAATTTTAAACCTGCATTCTACAAATTATGTCACCAAAAAAAAACATGTATTTTTGAGAATTTTTAGTGACCATCAAATGATTTAATCTGCTTTCATGCACTCTATACTCTTTGGTAAGCACCAACTCTTTTTCAAACCAAACACTCGCAAAATACGAAGCATTCTTCCTCTTAAATATGCATCCATGGTAACACATTCTTTCTTGAACATATGCAATCCCTATGACCATTCCTTATCCTCACAAAATAATTTAAATACTTTGAAATTGACCATCTCAACTACCTCAAGGATGAGTCAAGAAGTCATCGTGAAATATTCCTACTATTTTATAATTAACAGGGATCGAGCCTTCAGCCGAACCTGCTACATCTCTTTTAGCTATCATTGGTGGTCGAGTCTTATACCGAATCACAGCAACATTATTCTTGAAGTGTATTAATCAAGGTGTTCGCGTTTTTATTAAAATATAATTTTAAATACTTTCATCGAGCTATTATTCTGGACCAACAACTCATCACAAATAATTTTTTTGTTCTACCTGAAAACGTTTTGAAAATCCTTACATTGTAGCGCTTTTAGCCAGCTCTGAATATCAGGCGAACATCTCAAGTTTTATTAGTCGTACAATAAAATGAATGTAACCTGTCACTGGAATGCACATTACGCACTTACTTAGCTTTAGGTGAATACCGAACAGAATGCACTTACGAGTTACAAGATATAGAGTGCATGGCTGATGTGAAATTCAATACTCGATATTTTCGATAAAACAGGATAATTAGATTGCAAAATTATGAAAAAATCGCCAACATCGCGTCGACGTTTTAATGCACACGACGCGTTCATACTGCGCGTCCATTACAATCGTACAAAATCGCCGAAATGTAGTTTACGACTAGATTACGAAGCTAAATTGATCGTAAATTACCCATCGATTCGTAATTTATCGCTGCGACGATGGTTTGCGACGTAATGAAAAAAATATACTGCATCTATTTGGCAATGTATTTTCAATTAGCCACGCTCGCGTATAGCGTACGCGTGATTACACGACGCCGATTCCGCAGCGGTCGTAGTGAAGCTGAGATAAAGATTGTTTAAGACATTCATTAAACGGTATAATTTACGATATTTCACCGAGTAGTCCGTTCGCATTAATCGAAATGAAATTCGATACACTTTCTATATTATAACGCCATAGAGGTATGGATCGGATAGCGCGGTATAAATTAGTTCATAAATAGCTCGGTAAAAATATTACTCTTCGCGGTATTTCGATTTCGAGCAATTACACGAAGCCTATAAATTAATCAAACGCACGGCGCGGATGGGTAGCATGGGGTGTTCAACGTTCATACATTACCTTTCGAGTTTAGTCCCACCGAGGTCGCCGTAACCTGCGTGATAATCAAATTGACCTATGAACCGAAGTCGATGATCGATTTTATAAATCACCAAATGACGTCGGCGACGCGTCCTAATTGATTAAACGAGGGGAAAAAAACGCGGTTACGCGGTTTAACAAGGTGCTAATGGAAAAGGTACGAAAGGCGCGTGAACGCGGCTGAAAAATACGCCGCATCAATGAAGTCGTAACACGTTACCTCGTTCAATGACAAATGCCAACATTTTGCATCCATCTTACGCGAAGAATGCCGCAATACCGCAAAAATGTTGCGCCTATATGTCCAAATACCAATCCGATGGTACGCGACTCGAGCTCAATTAAGAAGTAGCATTTTTTAAACGAGCTCGAAATAAAAACTTATTAAAAAATCGCGGCGTGCTAGGTAATTGCCGCGCAATGGGAATTAGCGGTTTACCCGGTATTCGCTTCTAGCAACGCGGTATGCAGTTAATTTGGTCTTAAATAGCTATACATCAATTGGAAATCGTATAGTACCGGTACGTGTACCATGTACCTGCGAAACGAGCCTCTTCATTTTATGCTTATTCTCTTCATGTTTTAATAATTATTATTGGCGATGGCACGCCGTTCGTATCAGTCATACTTGCCCTCCCGTACTGCCTTCATTTACCTATGCTACAATGCTACCGATGAATAATCGCCATGATGGTGCATTTAGCCTAAATGACCGCCTTCTCCTAATTTACTTGATTACGTTAATTTCCGTTCGTTTAAATTAACGAAACATAAGAGCTCGCCGGAACGGACTCTTTTTTCTAGACGAGACCGTCCCCTGAATTTGACCGGACAAGGAGAACGTAATTTTATACGAGAATTCAAACGTTTAAATTTCCAACACTCGAAGATTCCGAATGCTGGAAGCAAGGAAGTTGAAAAAATATAAGCAATATTGGGGAAAAAAATTTGAAGAAAATAACATGAGCATTCCGATAAGTTTGCACAGGATATTTAAAAACATCTACTCCGTAAGTAGCTCTCTTTGAAATGAAAACTTGGCTAAAACTATAACAAATATATTGTTACTAGTGTTTACCGGTTGGTTAATTAATTACATGGTAGTTAGTAGTAAATTCTTTTATTGCTTGTTCAATACGAAGTCCGGCTTACATAGGCAAGAAATCACCAGAATCCCTCTAAAAAAAATCACCAAAAATCACAAACTTTTAAATTAGCAAATTGCATCCGAAAAACTAGCCAAAAATCATGAACTCTTGAAAACCATCCAATTTTCTTTGGAAAAAATGACTAAATTGAGATACAAAGAACATTTATTTACAATTTACCATTATAATTATTATTACTCATACATTTCGGAGGTATGCTTTGTAATAAAGTTTTTTAAATTCACTTCGAAACAATTTTTTTGTTCCATATGCAGGAACGTTTTCCCATACAATATTCCTTTTAAAGTCTCTGTTTCCAAACGGTTTCGTTATGTGTAAGACGTAATGTAAAACTCTAAATAATAAAAGTATAATAAACTGTAAAAAAAAAAAAAAGATTAGTCGGCTAATTGACTTTTCTCATTGCCCTTGCCGCGGGAACGTTATGGTACATGGTACCGTAATTTTAGAGTGCCAGACCAGATAAAACACATCTTTGCATGCATAATTATTTTTCAATCATCAGCGCCTCACCAAGTGATCATATGATAATTACCTATCATGAAAAACTTTAATTTGAAATATTATTCGAAATTTAAAATGTTTTAAGCGAAAAAATTAATTTAGTGATTTGTCACCAAAATCATTAAAAATCACCAAAAAAATCACCAGGATATTCAAAGAACGGGAAAACTCACCAGATTTGGTGAGAAATCACCAAGTCTGGTAACCCTGTACGTAATCAAAAACAAATATGCGACCGTCCATAAGAAAAACCGGGAACCCGTCAAAACATCGATTTTCGGAATTTTGTCGTTTCGGACTATTGACCATATGCTCTTTCCACCGAAAGTGCCAAACCACCCAAAAAGTGCCTCAAAGTGCTTTAGTTTTCAATTCAGGTACCTCT